>WNGS01113158.1:21850471-21866184 GCA_020271785.1 Procambarus virginalis | reverse complement strand
GCTAATTCTGTAAATACCATATCAATTTCAGTGGGTACCTTGCTTATGTTCTATAGTGACTCGGCAAGGTATGACTACATTTTGGACTACCTCATTTCCTTGGAACCATTTAGTGTTTCACTTGTCTTTTGAAACTCAGTTTCACTAATTAGTAGGATTTTCTTGCCTTTATCCTCCCACAGTGAGTACCAGGTACAAGATTTCCTGCGACCTTATTCATTTACCATCTTGAATTAACTTTAATTATTAACATTCCACAGGATAGGTATCAGTTGCCACGTTTCCTGTTTCTGACATTCACCATATTCTCACAGTATATTCGTGTCTCATTTATTTGCCATTTTTTACAATGTTTCGTATCCACGCTTTCAAGGCAGATCCAGAAAGTGAAATAGGGAACTTGCGTCATGCTAAGAGGGTCGAATTGATAACTCTTGCACATGAGTATCATTGGAAGTTCCCCCTGGAGCCAACAAGTATGCCATACATAATATAATTTTAGATCATCTTTTGGATGAAGGGAAGATAGATTCTGATACTCACGAACAATATACCATTTCAGATAAGCATGATTTGACAGCAATAAAGCTCAAGCTAGAACTTGCTAAGATCGAGCGGGAGCAACAACAGGAAGCAGCTGCAATCAGAGAGCGTGAAGCTGCAATCAGAAGGGAAGAACAAGAAAGAGAAACCCGCCTCAAGGAGCGTGAGGCAGCCCTGGCCAAGGAAGCAGCTGCTATCCGGAAGGAAGAAAGTGAAAGAGTGGCCGCACTGAAGAAAGAAGAGGCCGCACTGAAGAAAGAAGAAAGTGAACGGGAGTTGGCCTTACTCAAAGAGCGTGAAAAATTACAACTTGAAGTACAACGACAACAACTAGAGATGCAACGCGGCCACGACAAACGGCAAGCAGACTCGGTTCTAGACTATCATAGCAGAGAACTCGCGATAGACGCTACACACCAAGCTCGACTCCAACAAGCAGCAGCTAGTCTTCCTCCAAGTTTCAATGTCTCCCATGCAAGTAAGTTAATGCCCCCGTTCATAGAAACGGAGGTTGATGTGTTCTTCACAACTTTTGAGACCCTTGCTAATCAACTTAGTTGGCCTGACGACCAATGGGCTACCCTTCTCCGAGTACATTTAACAGGTAGAGCAGCCGTCACACTCAGCACTTTGGCATCGGAAAACGACTACACCACCTTGAAGCAAGCTGTGTTGGACGCCTACCTTCTCTCCACCGAAAGCTATAGACGAAAGTTCCGTGACTACGTCAAGGCAAGTACCACCACCTTCTTAGAATTTGCTAACACCAAACGGAGATATTTCATGAAATGGCTGGAGGCAGCACATGTCTCTACTTTTCCAGAGCTTGTCAACCTCATACTGGTTGAAGAATTTTTGAGACGTGTACCTCCTCCTGTCCGCCTATACTTAGCAGACAAAGAAGAGACCGATTTGGTGAAGTGCGCGAAGTCAGCTGACACTTACAGCCTCATCCACCGGCTGACACCAGAACCTACCAGCAAGAAGTCTTGGTACAGTTACGAGAAAGCGAGCCCAGATCAAGGTACCTCTCAACTGTACTGCAGGTATTGTCGACTCTATGGACATACCATAGAAAAATGTGGTAAGTCCCAATCTAAAGGTAACATAGAACCTCCTAAGCCCAAACCTACTCACCCTAAGTCCGGTAAGCCTGTAATGAATGTTGGTGTTCATGCTAATGATCTCTCTCTCTTTAGCAAGCATCTATATCCAGGAACTATCACTACCCACGGTTCAGATTCAGAGGGACGTTTTGGACTTAAGATCCTGCGGGACACAGCGGCTCTACAATCGATCGTCTTGAAATCAGCTGTGCCCAACGTCGCCTACACAGGAGAGACTGTATTCATCACTGACCTTACTGCTACTACTCCTTATCCTCTTGCCAGAGTTTACCTAGATTGTCCCTTCGTGACCGGTGAAGTCCAAGTCGCCGTCAGGGAAAAGCCTTTTCCCATGCCTGGAGTGCAACTTCTCCTGGGCAACGACTTGGCAGAAGACCAACAACCAAACAACCTGATCGTCAAGGACATATCCCAGGTGAGCAACTCTGTGTTGGATAACCCGATTTTTGAGCATGTTCCAGCAAAGGTTCAAGAGAGTGATGAAGGTTCTCCTCCTGTTATGGTGACCACCCGTGCTCAAGCTGCACGACCACAGCCAGCTGACTCTACTGCTACCGCTGTCCCTCAGGACCCTTCGAAACTACCCCCAAATCTGACCGCTTTGGAGTTCCGTAAGTTACAGAGAGATGATCTTACCTTGACACCATTATTCTTTCAGGCTGAGACCCAATCCGACAGTGTTCCTGGGTTCTTTATGGAGAACGAATTACTCTATCGCAGGTATAGACCCAGTAAACTGAAGGACGAGGACGATTGGGCAGACGTTGAACAACTAGTGATTCCTACCAGCCTGCGGCCCACGATTCTACACCTGGCCCACGGAGCACTGTCACACTACGGGTTCAACAAGACTTACCATGGAATTCGACAAGACTACTACTGGCCAGGTATGGTTAACGATGTCAAGAATCATGTCAAACTGTGCCACGTGTGTCAGTTAGCCGGGAAACCGAACGTTTCCATTCCCAGAGCACCACTGATACCCATCCAGGTGCCTGAGGAACCGTTCCACAGACTTATTATTGACTGTGTTGGTCCTTTGCCTCGGACCAGTGCAGGCAACGCCTATATCTTAACTATCCTGTGTCCTACCACCAGATTCCCCATAGCAGTTCCAGTGAAAAACATTACGGCTGCTACAGTGGTGAAGAATTTATTGAAAATCTTCACCCAGTATGGATTTCCGAGGGAGATACAGAGCGACTGTGGCACCAACTTCACCAGTGATCTCTTCAAACGGACTCTGGAGGAGTTCAACATCAAACAGGTACTGTCCAGCCCCTATCATCCTGCTTCACAGGGTTCTCTCGAGCGTAGTCATCAGACTATCAAGGCACTCTTAAAAAAGTTTTGCAATGAGACCTCAAAGGATTGGGATAGGCAACTTGATCTCATTATGTGTATTTTCAGAAGTCTTCCCAACGAGTCACTAGGAGTATCTCCTTATGAGATGCTCTACGGACGTAAGTGCCGTACACCTCTCAAGGCTTTCAAGGATTCTCTACGTGATGCCACCTTCAGTGAGCATCAGAATGTGCCCCAGTATCTTCAAAACCTCCGACACATTCTAGAGAGGGTCCATTCCTTTGCTAGCAACAACCTACAGAAAGCCCAAGAGAGGATGAAGACTCGTTACGACCAGCACTGCCAAGTAAGGAAGTTTAAACCGGGAGACTTAGTTCTTGCCTATTTCCCTATCCCAGGTTCTCCTTTACAGAACAGGTTCTCAGGACCCTACCGTGTTAAAGAGTGCCGGAACAACTTCAACTACGTTCTCGAGACCCCCGATAGGCGGCGGAAGACCCAGCTGTGCCACATCAATCTGCTCAAGCTCTATCATGGGGTTCCTCCCACTGTGTTAACCAACTTCACCTCATTTACAGGTCCATACAGCCACAGTGAGACCTTCCCTGCTTCTCCTTCCGAAAACACTGACACTGAGACAGCGCTTTCTAATTCGGAAATCCTTACTGACCTTCACAATCATTTTCAGGACGATAATAGTGCTTCACTCATCAAACTCATCAGAGAACATCAGGAGTTGTTTCGAGATGATCCCCAAGAGTGTACTGTGACTCGACACGACATCCAACTGCTACCTGACATCCAGCCGATTCGCCAGCCGTTCTACCGAATCAGCCCTAGCAAAACGGAAGTCATGCGTGCTGAGGTACAGTACCTCTTGGACCATGGACTGGCTACCCCCTGTGAGTCTCCCTGGGCCTCACCATGCATCTTGGTTCCCAAACCTCAAGGTAAGATCCGTCTTTGCACGGATTATAGGAAATTAAACAGCGTCACCATTAAGGACGCCTACCCATTACCCCGGATCAACGATATCCTTGATGCCATTGGTAATGCCTGCTACCTGTCTCAGGTAGACTTACTCAAGGGCTATTATCAGGTTTGTTTAACGGAGTGAGCTAAGGAACTGTCTGCCTTTATAACCCCCTTTCGGGCTTTTCAGGTACAACCGCCTTCCCTTTGGACTCTGCAATGCCCCGGCCACCTTTCAGAGAGCTGTCAACCGCGTCAACCAGGGCTTGGACAACATCTACGCCTATTTGGATGATATCGTTGTAGCATCCAACACCTGGAGCGAACACCTGCTCCAGCTACAACGATTGTTCTACAAGCTGTCTTGAAAGAACTGTCTTCAGAACTGTCTTCAGAAAGTGTATAAGGAATCCTTCAGAACCTTGTATACCACATATGTAAGGCCAATCCTGGAATATGCAGCCCAAGCATAGAGCCCCTACCTTGTCAAGCACAAGACAAAGCTGGAAAAAGTTCTGTGGTATGCCCCTCGGTTAGTCCCAGAATTAAGAGGCATGAGTTATGAGGAAACGCTGCATAAACTGCACATCACGTTGCTGGAAGACAGAAGAGCTTGGGGAGACATGATCACCACACACAAAACTCTCAGGGGAATTGACAGTGCAGAAAAAGATGGAGTATTTAACGCGGATGGTACACGCACAAGGGAACACAAATAGAAGCTGAGTACTCAAATGAGCCACAGAAACAATAGACAGAATCCTGGAGTATGCAGCCCCAGCATGGAGTCCATATCTAGTCAAGGATAAGACTAAACTGGAAAAGATTCAAAGGTTTGCCACCAGACTAGTACCCTCATGAGAGGTATGAGCTACGAGGAGAGACTACGGGAATTAAATCTCACTTCGCTGGAAGACAGAAGAGTTAGGGGGAACATGATCACCACATTCAAGACTCTGAAGGGAATTGATAGGGTAGATAAAGTCAGGCTATTTAATACAAGGGGCACACGCACAAGGGGACACAGGTGGAAACTGAGTGCCCAAATGAGCCACAGAGATAATAGAAATAACTTTTTTAGTGTCAGAGTGGTTGACAAATGGAATGCATTAGGAAGTGATGTGGTGGAGGCTGACTCCATACACAGTTTCAAGTGTAGATATGATAGAGCCCAATAGGCTCCGGAATCTGTACACCTGTTGATTGACGGTTGAGAGGCGGGACCAAAGAGCCAGAGCTCAACCCCCGCAAACACAACTAGGTAAGTACAACTAGGTGAGTACAGAACTTTTCGGTGTCCGAGCAGTTAATAAATTGAATGTACTAGGAAATGATGTTGTGGAGGCTGACTCCATACGCAGTTTCAAAAGTAGACATGACAGAGCTCGAGAAGCTCAGGAATCTGTACACCTGTTGGTTGACAGTTGAGAGGCGAGACCAAAGAGCCAAAGCTCATCCCCCGCAAGCACAACTAGGTGAGTACAACTAGATGAGTACACTTGGAACAAATCCCCTCTGGCTGTGTGGACACGTAGTATAGGACACACTTGGGAAAACAGTTCTGGCCCTTTCAGCTTGAGTAACCTACCACCATTTTGTTCAGCAGTAGAGGAGGAGAATAGATGACATAGTATGCTCTGTACACTTCAGTAACAACGCATTCGCTAATAATAAAATGACAATGATTCATTTGGCCTGGGGTAAAATTGCATTTAGGCACACTAATCAATAGGACAAGGGAATTGGTCTATTATCTAACACTAATGGGACTTGCCCACAAGTACGTTAATCAGGTTTAATCAATACAAAAGGAGTTGAAGTAAGGAATATTTGTTTAACGAATTATTTAATCATAACTATATATTCCCTACTTTGGGCAATATAATTGTTGATTAGTTATAGGAAATCAGTACTTAAAATATTCAGTTAATTTTAGGGTTCCCACACCTCTCTGCATGAGGTTATGATGTTCACCACTCTCATCTGCACCAGTGAAATGCACTCACTTCAACCACAGTCAAGGTCTCTCTACGTAAGTAGGGTAAATTAGACTGACACCAACTCCTCTGTCGTAGCTTGCAAGGTTACAATGTAATGCTGTCTGCAACCTTGTATGCAATTACAACCATTTTATTATACAAGCACTGGAATTTTGCAGTGTTACTATGTGTTGCAACATGAAATAATAGTATGTATATGGTGAACAACGTTAAAAAAGGAATTCCAAAGGGTAATTCCAAATTGTTTCGTACAGTTTCAGATTGTTTCGTACAGTAGAACACTATGTACACAGTATTTATGGTTTTGCAACAATAGATTTTGCAACCCATCCTCCTGTTGAGATAGTACTTCTTGTAACTATGTAGACCATTGTTCATGGTTGCAGAGTCTAGATAATATTCTCCTCTCCAGTCTGTTAGAAGTCATTCTCCACCTATTGTACATATGTAGAAGCAGCCTAATTTTATTTTGTAATTCATAAAAAGAGGCAAAATGCCACAAAGTGAAGACATTTGTGCTTTAAGTTTGAATGGGCAAGAGGCGAGAGATTGGCTTTACCATGTTCAACTCAGGAGGGAGGAGGTTTCCTGCCCAAGGATACTCCAGAGGACTTTGGTGCCGGGTTGCAAGAGGGACGTGATTGGTCAGTAGCAGAAGTTTGGCAAAGTTGACCAATCGGGAAGTGCCGCATGCGTGATGTGTCATGACGTCAGGGACCCTTATGGCGGGCGGGGAAAATCTGTCATCACTAGCCACCAGGAGCTAGAGCGAGCAGGTTCGTCGCTCAACGGTCCCTAGCTTTGGAGAGAGTTAAGTCTCCAGAGGGACAAAGTCTCTAGTAGTTCTCGAGAGACGATCGAGAGGAGTTTCCAGGCGACCTCCGAGGTAGTGGTCAGTGAAAGAGGTTCGCATGAGGTTCAACGACAATGGAGCTCCAGTTAGTCTCGAGAGGCGGCACTGGTGGGATGAGGTGCAACCGTTGGGCCATTCCAAAGTGAGAAGCTGCATAGAAGAGCTCGGGTTGCAGAGTCCTGGTTCAGTGTAGTAATAACAACAGCTCCTGGAGAGTGAGCAGTTGTACTACATGTCTCCGTGGTAGCAGAGAAGTAGACCATTATCCCAGTGTGAGGACACCAGGGAGGACATGCGACATTTGATGCCTCCTAGCTGGCCAAGAGAGGAACTCAGTGGTAGGGAGCAGGCTACCTGTTGAAGGAGGAGACCAACCGAAGTGTTACTGAGGGTGGAACAAACGAAGAGGAGACCTACTTCAGCATCATGGAGTACTGGATGGAGCTTCAACTCGCCGCTACGTTCTGCAGATACTACAATATCCAGAAGTGATTTTTAAGGTAGATAAATTAGCCCTACTAATCCCCCCCCCCCTGTTGTTAGTAAATGGGTATTAAATGTTAAGCGTATGAGGCAGGAATTAATGTGAGGAGAAAAGCCTTGTCTTTGTGATTCCGGACGTACAGTGAAATTATGTTATTCATTCAAGAAAGAGACTCTAGTTTGTCTACTCATTATTTATGTGGCGTCAATGTGTTCTTATATTACTTAAGGAAGTTTTAAATGGCATAATGTTCTAGAAAACGGTTAGAGAGAAAAAGATATCACGCGATTAATACTCCACAGAGACTGTTAGTGTTGCCATATCGTTACTGACATTTGTGTGCGAGTGTTGCCATCTGTAAGTAAGATATTTTCAGACGGTTACTATGTAGCTTAATTTTAGTAAACGGTGAATAATTTTAATATGGTGTTTACCTCCTCTCCTTCATTTCTCTGCATGTTTTTATGAGGTTTACTGTGCACCAAACAATATTGAACAAGCAGAGGACTGGAACGAGTATTTCAACCTTTCACATAGCTTAGTACATCATATACAGGTATTTTCAACAGAAGTTATTGGTATTTCCAATATTACTACAAATTATCAAGTATCTTTTGTTTTATTTATATATATTTTTCACAGAAGGTGTTGTTATTTCCATCAACCGATCATATTATCATATTACCATATTATCGTAATAGCATTGCAAAGTTAGATTTCCATCCTTGTTGTCTGTATTTTTTCCTCAGAAGATACAGTTATTTCCAAGGGCTGAGGTGACCAACACCTTGCCAACTAAACTACTCTAAGTCTTTACGAAGTAAATTCTCCATTACAACATACGTTGAAAAAAACTTCTGTACCTAACCTGCCCTTGTGAGATACATATTTCTTATGGTTTTGATTCGAAGCTAAAGGAGAAGTATTAGCAATAGATCAGTCAATTTGTTTCCTCAATATTTTTTTTTTTGCTATTCTATAGGTATTTGTATACATGATCTTGTTATCTCAATATTTCTCTAGTTGCTCCATATTAACAAAGGAACTTTTTGAATAACACGAACTTGTAGATCAATGTGTATAAACACATTTTCCCCAACATTTTATCTGACATACTGTAACGATATCGACGCCATATGTTGAGCGAGGTGTGAAGATATCAACGCCATCTGTGGAGTGCACCTCAACCCCAATTCTCTTAGGAGGGGTGATAATGACAACGCCCTCTGTTCAGGGAGGTGTGGCAAGATCAACGCCATCTGTTGAGTGCACCCGACTTCAATTCGTTTAGAAGTATGCTCGATGAAAACGGCCTCTGTTGAAGGAGGTGATGATATCACTGCCACCTATTGAGTGCACTCGAGAACATTTTATTTTCCCCAGTGAAAGGCTGTCCTCATATGACTGGGTAGGAACACTGGTGATACAAAGGCAGCAGTTGGTGTGGTGGGAGGTATGGGCAAGTGGAAGTGAGGAAGTTGGTGGAGCTACAGGTGGAACAGTTGGCATGGGAGCAGGATAGGCGGTGGAACGAATGAATGTGGAGTTGGAGAATGAACTTGTCGAGCTGGTGGAGGTGTAGTAGGAGGATGAAAAGCTGGAAGATGATGCCAGATCCGGGGAATCATGTTGCCATGAGGATCGATGTCTGATCTAGAGCTGTTGAAGGGGATGGGGATGCAAGTGGGAGGGGGACGTGGAAATTTGGGAAAGGGCTATTGTTGCTAAGGCGACTGTAGATAGTGGGGTAGAAGGAGAGGAAGGGAGGAGGAGTGCACTGATTCCTTGATTCTTTGCAAGAGATGGGGTGGGAGGTATGGTGTGGATATTTGCTAGGGGGAACAGACGAGCGAGAAGAGCTTGCATAATATCGCAAGAGGAATGGGATGGTGAGTGGGATGGGATGGATGATGGGTAAGTGTGGTCTTGCAAAGGGGATGAGAAGGATGTGTAGTAAGAACTATGATTGGGTGCAAGGGAAGATAAGCAATGGATAAGGGTGACAGAAGGTGAGAAGCAGAGAAGGAGGGAATCGGTAAAGCGGGCAGGTAAACAGTCTTTATCGCTCTTGACCTTTATCTACACCTGTACTGAACAAACATTCATGCTAATTGAACATTTCCATTTTCTTTTCTTGAAAGTAAACATAGCACTTCATCTCTATACAATGAAAAAAATCTATAATGTCATCAGAATTGCATTCCAATGAACGAAGTGTATTTAAACGTCCGTAAACGTTCGTTTAAACTAAAGGCATGACCAGTCTCACTCTCTTTCCACTGCCTCTGCCTTATACTCTTCCTTAAGCCTATTGCTACATGGTGCCACATGTTTTTCATATCTTGCAATGCATGTCTGTGGAGTGTAAACCCATATTGACATATCTATACATAATTACAAAGTGAATTGAAATTTCATACAAAAATTAAATTTTAAATACATTCATTCGTCCTTCTTACTCCCAAGCATGTTGCACTGAAAATTTACGGTTGATAAACTATAATTACAGAATATGTGTTGTTCTCATGTACGAAACAATTTGAAACTGTACAAAACATTTCGGAGTCCCCCCATAAAATTCCATTTTAACTTGTTTCACCCAACCCGTCCTCGCAAATTCGTATAGTCAATATTGACTTATTAGTTACCTGCATAGGTGACATACTGAACATAATAGTTTCCCTTGAAAAGCTTCATAGAAAACACCGACCTTACCTAACCTACTTAGTATGTTAAAATAAGCATCTTATAGCTTCGCAATTACAATTGTTACTTAACCTATTACAGGTATAGGTTAGGTAATAATTGTAATAAGAAGCAATAAGATGCTTATCTTAACATACTAAGTAGGTTAGGTAAGGTCGGTGTTTTTTATGAAGATTTTCAAGGGAAACTATTATGTTAAGTATGTCACCTATGCACTTATTTAATAAGTCAATATTGACTATACGAATTTGCGAGGACGGGTTGTTTCACCACATAAGTGTTTTTATCTTAATATTTCATGTTGCAACATTGCAACGTTCCTGTTCTCTGTGCTTGCAACTACATGGAACTACAACTACATCTCCAAACACAGAAGGTGTAAGTTCACACAGTCTCTCAACAGACTCTCAACAGAAAAAAGGCCAGTCCTGCTCTACTATTCTCCTGGTACATCATGTGTGCCCTTGGAATTCACTCCACTCTTACCTACCTCAAGAACTGCTATCTTTTGTAGACCACTCTCAAAAGATGTGTGGCTTCCAGCCGTCCCCCAAAAATGGGGAAGTAAATGTAACAGCCCCATAAGTGCAATTATGTACTGTGCATGACAGTCAGGAATTGTACTTATTTTCACTTCGTATTAAACCGTACTGCCAAATATATTGTGAATATTTGAGTTTACCTGTAAAGCTGAATAGAAAACCACGACCTAACCTAACTGTCTTAGCTTTTGAGGACAAGCATTTTATTTCTTTTTAATTACAATTACTACTTAACATACAGCTATATTTATATTACAGTTGTATAAAACAAAACTAAAATATTTCAATTAATTGTAAAGTAACTCAGGATATTTTTAAATTTTGTATAAAATCTCTATTGTTGAATAAAATTGAATAATAAATTCCTAATATTTAAAACTTTGTGTAAAGCAAACTGAACTTTAAAACTTCATCCTAAAATTCTGAGTGTTTTAACAGAAAACGAGGAGAATAAATGGGAGGTAAATATAATAGCCCCATAAGTGCAATTACGTACTATGTATGACAGTCAGGAAATGTACTTATTGCAATGTACTGTGTACTGTCAATTCAGAGGATGGGTTGATGATTTCATGCTTCTCACACACACACACACACAGGGCCAGTGGCAAAGCGGACAGCATGCTGGATGCGTGATCCTGTGGTCCCGGGCTCGATTCCAGGCGACGGTGAGAAACAACGGGCAGTTTCTATCACCCTGATGCTTTTATTACCTAGTAGCAAATAGGTACCTGGGAGTTAGTCAGCTGTCACGGGCTGCTTCCTGGGGTGTGGGGAGAAAAAAAATAGTAGTTAGTAACAGTTGAGAGGCAGGCCGAAAGAGCAGAGCTCAACCCCCGCAAGCACAACTAGGTGAATACACACCACACCTAACCTCCCCATAAACACACACACGCACGCACGCACGCTCCCCCATCTCACTCTGTCAAAATACTCCCCCCCCCCAAATCCCACTCCTCACTACAACTGACCAGAAATACACACACACACACACATACATCCTGCAGAGACCTGCAGGACATAAAAAGGGGATTTGGCACAGTCCTGCAGGAAATGCTAGCATTAATACAGAACCAAAGGAATGAATTGGAGGAAGCCAGAGAGGCGATAAAGAGACTCAGGGAAAATCAGAATTCAAACCAGCACAGGGTATGCAACCTCCTGGAAACAGGGGACGAAGCTAATGGAAGGCTCCTTCCAGGGGGACTCTCTTTTGTAGAAATACTGCAGAACAGCCCAAGTGTCAAGGCCGCTCTAGCGGCAGCAGCTATGAAAGCAGCTACCTCACAGGAAGCTGCAAGCAGACCAGCACTCCCCAGGGAGGATTGTAACAGAAGCCTCCCACCAACCAACCCCTCAGCCATCCCTCACCAATAACCTGCAAGTCCCCAGACAGCAAAGTCCCTCTTCAGACCATGCCCCCCATGTTCCCTGACCCCCCCCCCATGTTTCCCCATGACCTTTTTCTTCCCCAACCCCTACCCCAGATCCTCACTGTTCCTGCACCCCATGCCCTTCCCCGTTTCTCCAGCCTGTAGCCTTCTCAGTTTCCCCACCCCAAGTTCACCTCCCTACCCCACCCCCTCCCTCCCAGCCCCCTCTCCAGGCTCCTCTCCCCAACCCCTGACCTCCATGTCAACCCATCCCAGTCTACCCTGCATACCCCAATCCGTAACCTCCCACCACATACCCCTTCAGCTCCCCCATCCCATGTCCCAACTAACCCCCATCCCCGGACTCCCACAGCCGCATCACGTCAGACCTCCCTAGCTGCCCTGTTCCAGATCCTACCAGCCCCCTCACACACCAGACCCCCCAGGTCTCCTTCATAGGCTCACTTATCCCAGACATCCCTTGCCCCCCCAACTCCAGTGGAATCAACAGAAACTGACAATGGACAGAAGAGAGTCAGCTTCAAGGTCATGTACACGAACATAGATGGGATTACAAATAAGGCCAGAGAACTTAGGGAAATAACACAAGAAGTAAACCCAGATATAATTGGGCTCACAGAAACAAAACTCTCAGGATCATAACGAATGCGGTGTTTCCCCAGGACTACATTGTAATAAGGAAAGAGAGGGAAGATAGGGGAGGAGGCAGAGTGGATCTACTGATGAGAAAGGAATGAAGTTTCGAGGAGATGGTTGTTCCAGGCTGCAAAAGGTTCAGAGACCTCATTACAGGCATCATGACGATGGGAGGACCAAAAGTAGTAGTAGCAGTTATATATAACCCACCACCAAATGAAAGAAGACCCAGGCAAGAGTATGACAGAAACAACATGGCAGTTAACATTATCATTGAGAGAGCAGCCGCTGCTGCCTGTAGAAATCGATCCCATCTGCTCATCATGGGGACATTAATCACGGAAGGATAGACTGGGAAAACAAGGAACCACATGGAGATAAGGAAACATGGTGACGACTAGAAACTTTTTAAGTAGGCATATCAAGGGTTCCACGAGAATGAGAGGCAATGATGAACCAGCAAGACTCGATCTAGTATTCACTCTGAACGATTCAGACTTAAGGGAAATCGGTCTTGAAGCCCCCGTGAATATGAGTGATCACAGTGTACTGTTGTTTGAGTATCTGGTCGAAGAAGGGTTAATGTACTCGAGGAAGGGACCAGAAAGCAAACGGCTGGCTTTCCGGAAGGGAAACTATGAGGAGATGAGGAAATTCCTAACTGAAATAGCTTGAGAATCAGAACTCAGAGGAAAGACGGTTCAAGACATGATGGACTACATCACACAGAAGTGTAAGGAGGCAGCAGACAAGTTCGTCCCTGTCCAAAAGGAAAAAAGGAAATGTGGATGAGAAACCCATGGTTTAATAATCAGAGTTGTAAGCTAGCAGAGCAACTAAGTAAAATGGCGTGGAGAAACTATAAAAATAACAGAACAATAGAGAGACGAGAAAGATAGCAGAGCGCCAGGAATGAATATGTCAGGGGTGAGAAGAGAGGTAGAGAGGCAATATGAAGATGACATAGCGAGCAAGGCAAAGACTCAAGCCAAACTGCTGCATAGCTACATCAGGAGGAAAACAACAGTGAAGGAACAGGTAATGAAACTGAGGATAGGGGCAGGAAGATTCACTACAAACGACAAGGAAGTGTGCAAGGATCTCAATAAGAAATTCCAGGAAGTTTTCACCTCAGAACACGGAGAAGTTCCAGAGATAAGGGAGGGACCATCAAACCAGACACCACTAGAGGAGTTTGTGATTGCCAGTGGGGAGGTGAGGAAGCATCTGCTAGATTTGGACGTGACAAAGGCAGTGACAAAGTCACTGGTAACAGGTGAACTGGCAAAAATTTGGAAGACGGGCAATGTAGTCCCAATATGCAAAAAGGGTGGTAGAAAGTAGGCACTGAACGACAGGCCAGTGTCCCTAACTTGCGTTCCATACAAGATGATGGAAAAGATTGTGTGAAAAAAAGCTAGTGGTACATCTGGAGCGGAAGAACATTGTAACACAAAATCAGCATGGGTTCAGAGATGGCAAATCATGCCTAACTGGATTAATTCAGTTTTATGACCAGGCAACAAAAAACAGGCAAGAGAGAGAAGGCTGGGTAGACTGCATATTTCTGGACTGCCAGAAAGCTTATGACACAGTACCACATAAGAGAGTAGTGCACAAACTAGAGATGCAAGCAGGAGTGAAAGGGAAGGAACTCCACTGGATAAGGGAGTACCTAAGCAACAGGACACAGCGAGTCACCGTGAGGGGTGAGGTCGCAGAGTAGAGCGGAGTCACCAGTGGAGTCCCACAAGGATTAGTCCTTGGACCCATACTGTTTCTGATATACGTAAATGATCTCCCAGAAGTAATTGACTCGTTCCTCTCGATGTTTGCTGATGATGCAGAAATTATGAGGTGGATCAAGACAGAGGAGGATAGTATGAGGCTATAAGATGTCCTAGATAAACTGAAGGAATGGTCCGACAAATGTCTGCTAAAGTTCAACCCATTAAATGTAAGGTAATGAAACTAGGAGGAGGAACTTGGAGTCCAGTCACTGGATACCTAATGGGAAATGAATTCCTTCACGAAACGGACAGAGAGAAAGATCTAGGAGTTGATATCACGCCAAACCTGATTCCTGAAGCCCACATCAAAAGAATAATATCAGCGGCCTATGCGTGGCTGGCTAACATCAGAACTGCATTCAGAATCCTGTGAGGGGAAGCCTTCAGAACCTTGTATACCATATATGTAAGACCAATCCTGGAATATGCAGCCCCAGCATGGAGCCCGTATCTAGTCAAGCACAAGACGAAGGCGGAAAAAGTTCAGAGGTATGCCACTAGGATAGTCCCAGAACTAAGAGGCATGAGTTGTGAAGACAGATTACGTGAACTGCACCTCATATTGCTAGAAGACAGAAGAGCTAGGGGAGACATGATCACCACATACAAAATTCTCAGGGAATTGACAGGGTAGACAAGGATGGATTATTTAACACGGGTGGAGTATGCACAAGGGGACACAGGTGGAAGCTGAGTACCCAAATGATTCACAGAGGCATTAAGAATTTTTTTTCAGTGTCAGAGTAGTTAATAAATGGAATGGACTAGAAAGTGATATGGTCGAGGCTGACTCCATACACAGTTTCAAATGAAGATATGACAGAGCCCAGTAGGCTCAGGAATCTGTTCATCAGTTGACTGACGGTTGAGAGGCGGGACCAAAGAGCCAAATCTCAACCCCCGCAACTACATCTAGGTGAGTACAACTAGGTGAGTACACATACACACACACACACACACACACACACACACACACCAGTTGATTGACAGTTGAGAGGCGGGACCAAAGAGCCAAAGCTCAACCCCCGCAAGCACAATTAGGTGAGTACAATTAGGTGAGTACATGGAAACTGAACCCTATGCCCTATGCCTATCTTTCTAGATAGGCAATCTTTCCAGAGGGCTACCAGATGATAGGAAAGGAGAGGACACAGAGACAGGGAGGGGGAGTATCACTCCTGATAAAGCGGAAATGGAAGTTTGAAAGACCTGGGAAATCGGGTTACCAATGAGAGCACAAGCTCCATACATGGAACTATGACAGCTGATGGGAGGAAGATTGTGATCTTGGTAATCTACAATCCCCCACCAACCAGTAGAAGACCCAGGCAGGAATATGATGACAACAACAAGGCATGCAT
>WNGS01113158.1:21828371-21841123 GCA_020271785.1 Procambarus virginalis | reverse complement strand
TATATGATATATATGCCCACTTGCCTAAACACGCAAGAGTAGTTATTCAACTATAGAACACATTCCCACCAGGAGACTCGAACCCTAGCCAGCACAGAAGCCTTCCAACTCCAGGCATAACAGGTAACGCGTTAACCCACTGCACCACGCTCAGAGCCTTAAAAGAGATGGTAATTCTGGGGTATTTCAACACCCCAAAGACCACCATCTCCCAAGACCACTAGAGCAAGTGAGGGGTCAAATTTACGTTTTTTCATCAAGTCCCTGTTGAATATGGGAAGACACTGTGTCTATGCTTAGCCCAACTTGCCTAAACACGCAAGAGTAGTTATTCAACTATAGAACACTTTCCCACCAGGAGACTCGACCCTAGCCAGCACAGAAGCCTTCCAACTCCAGGCATAACAGGTAACGCGTTAACCCACTGCACCACGCTCAGAGCCTTAAAAGAAATGGTAATTCTGGGGTATTTCAACACCCCAAAGACCACCATCTCCCAAGACCACTAGAGCAAGTGAGGGGTCAAATTTACGTTTTTTCATCAAGTCCCTGTTGAATATGGGAAGACACTGTGTCTATGCTTATGCCCAACTTGCCTAAACACGCAAGAGTAGTTATTCAACTATAGAACACATTCCCACCAGGAGACTCGAACCCTAGCCAGCACAGAAGCCTTCCAACTCCAGGCATAACAGGTAGCGCGTTAACCCACTGCACCATGCTCAGAGCCTTAAAAGAGATGGTAATTCTGGGGTATTTCAACACCCCAAAGACCACCATCTCCCAAGACCACTAGAGCAAGTGAGGGGTCAAATTTACGTTTTTTCATCAAGTCCCTGTTGAATATGGGAAGACACTGTGTCTATGCTTATGCCCAACTTGCCTAAACACGCAAGAGTAGTTATTCAACTATAGAACACATTCCCACCAGGAGACTCGAACCCTAGCCAGCACAGAAGCCTTCCAACTCCAGGCATAACAGGTAACGCGTTAACCCACTGCACCACGCTCAGAGCCTTAAAAGAGATGGTAATTCTGGGGTATTTCAACACCCCAAAGACCACCATCTCCCAAGACCACTAGAGCAAGTGAGGGGTCAAATTTACGTTTTTTCATCAAGTCCCTGTTGAATATGGGAAGACACTGTGTCTATGCTTATGCCCAACTTGCCTAAACACGCAAGAGTAGTTATTCAACTATAGAACACATTCCCACCAGGAGACTCGAACCCTAGCCAGCACAGAAGCCTTCCAACTCCAGGCATAACAGGTAACGCGTTAACCCACTGCACCACGCTCAGAGCCTTAAAAGAGATGGTAATTCTGGGGTATTTCAACACCCCAAAGACCACCATCTCCCAAGACCACTAGAGAAAGCAAGTGAGGGGTCAAATTTACGTTTTTTCATCAAGTCCCTGTTGAATATGGGAAGACACTGTGTCTATGCTTATGCCCAACTTGCCTAAACACGCAAGAGTAGTTATTCAACTATAGAACACATTCCCACCAGGAGACTCGAACCCTAGCCAGCACAGAAGCCTTCCAACTCCAGGCATAACATGTAACGCGTTAACCCACTGCACCACGCTCAGAGCCTTAAAACAGATGGTAATTCTGGGGTATTTTATGCCTGGAGTTGGAAGGCTTCTGTAGTAGGCTGAGAAGTGCGTTCTGGCTACTAGGTACGACATATATATATATATATATATATATATATATATATATATATATATATATATATATATATATATATATATATATATATATATACAGCCACACGCACTTGCATACCCCCCACTCTATATATATATATATATATATATATATATATATATATATATATATATATATATATATATATATATATATATATGTCGTACCTAGTAGCCAGAACGCACTTCTCAGCCTACTATGCAAGGCCCGATTTGCCTAATAGGCCAAGTTTTCATGAATTAATTGTTTTTCGACTACCTAACCTACCTAACCTAACCTAACCTAACTTTTTCGGGTACCTAACGTAACCTAAGCAATAAAGATAGGTTAGGTTAGGTTAGGTAGGGTTGGTTAGGTTCGGTCATATATCTACGCTAATTTTAACTCCAATAAAAAAAAATGACCTCGTACGTAATGAAATGGGTAGCTTTATCATTTCATAAGAAAAAAATTAGAGAAAATATATAAATTCAGGAAAACTTGGCTTATTAGGCAAATCGGGCCTTGCATAGTAGGCCAAAAAGTGAGTTCTGGTTACTAGGTACGATATATATATATATATATATATATATATATATATATATATATATATATATATATATATATATATATATATATATATATATATATATATATATATATATATATATATATATATATAATCTTTAGACAACACCCACCAGTGGGACTCGAACCCAGAAAGCACAACTATCTTCCAATAGCTGCCATAACTAGTATGCCTTAACCCAATAACCCTTGGGTTAAGGCATACTAGTTATGGCAGCTATTGGAAGATAGTTGTGCTTTCTGGGTTCGAGTCCCACTGGTGGGTGTTGTCTAAAGATTGTTAATCTTCTCTTGTGGTTCATGCAAGTATGTGCTTATAGCATAGACACGAGTTCTCCCACATTGACAGTGGCTTGATGAAAAATGCTTGAGTGACCCCTCACTAATCTGGCGCCCTTGGGAGGTGGAGATATATGAGGTAAATACTTCAGAGTCTCTATCTCTTTTAAGGGTCTGACTTGGTGTAGTGGGTTAAGGCATACTAGTTATGGCAGCTATTGGAAGATAGTTGTGCTTTCTGGGTTCGAGTCCCACTGGTGGGTGTTGTCTAAAGATTGTTAATCTTCACTTGTGGTTCATGCAAGTATGTGCTATATATATATATATATATATATATATATATATATATATATATATATATATATATATATATATATATATATATATATATATATATATATATATATATATATATATAGTCGTCTAACTAGCCTGTACGTGGTCGTTGGTATGTGGTTAATGATTGGCCTCAGTGGGTTCCCAGGTTTGTGGGTTCTGACATTTCCAAATGCATAGCCTAGTTTGTATTCACCACCGAATTTGGACAAGTGCAGTCTGGACTTTTTGTAGTGGTACACCTGGGATCCCACGAAGCCCAATCATCAGCCACATTCCAACGCCCACGTACAATTTGGCTAAGCGACTGAACCCGTCGTTCGCACACCTACGTACAGAGTGCATTTAGCCTAAGGTCGCTGAAGGATTCGTTGACCTATTGAGAGGATCATATGCCGCAGGTGTAAGAGCCTCCCTGGACGTGGAGTCACTGTTCACTAATGTGCCCGTGGACGAGATTAATGGTATGATGATGGACAGTGTGTATCGAGATCCGACTAGCACTCTTCTGGACATAACAGAGACGATATTAAGAAAACTGCTTGAAACTTGCACGAAAAAGGAGCTGCCTCGTATGGGCCAATAGGCCTTCTGCAGCTGCCTTTGTTTTTATGTTCTTAAAAGGCACCCTTCTTAAGTCCTGACGGACACATGTCCGTCAAGTGACGGACGCAAGTGGACAGCGTCGCCATGGGCTCCCCGTAGGGTGTCTTGTTCGCGAACTTTTACATGGGTACTATTGAGCAGAGAGTTCTGGTCGGGTTAGACCTAAAACCCGCCATCTACTGCAGGTATGTTAACTACACATTTGTACATATAACTTACATATTTGTAAGTCCCGAATACCGAAACGACTGCTGCAGTTTAAGGAAGCTTTAGCAAAGCTCAGTTTTAAACATCACTGATGAGATGGAGAGTGGGGGGTAAGCTGCCCTTCTTAGATGTAGCAGTCATGGAAAGGAATGTGAGTTGCCTGAATGCTGACAGCGACAGACCGGAGAGATACAAACGGAATGTCGTGAACGCTTACATCGACCGAGCTCTCACTCAGAGCTCTAGGTGGAAGCAGGTGGATGAGGAGTTGTGTAGAATAAGGCAGATTTTGGTCAACAATGGTTTCTCCAATGATTATGTCGAAGCTATCATAAAAAGGAAGGGGGCATGGTGTGCAACAGGCAATGTAACAACCAATACCACAATACCTGTACTTCCAATAAAATTGTTCTACAGAAATTTCTTCTCCACGACACGGCCTACAAAACGGAGGAGAGAGACCTGAAAGAGATCATTGAGAGGAACGTTACCCCAGCTGACGTCAACCAGAATATAAGACTAACAATGTACTATAAGAGTAAGAAAACCATCAACCTGCTAATGAAGAATTCTCCTGATACCAAGAAAAACGCTTTGAAGGAGACTAACATTGTCTACGCCTTCCCCGTGCCAAATTGGGGATTGTCAGACCCAACGATCTCAGTATATAGGCAAGACAATAACGTCCCTCTCTAATCGATTAACAATGCACAAACAACAGGGCTCCATCAAGGAACATATAATCGCCACACACAGTCATATTGTGACGAGCAATACCCAATTAATTGGTTCAATGACAATAGAAGATTAGACATCAGTGAGGCACTGCATATCAAGAAATCAAGACCAGCAATAAATAACCAGCTGATACCCAATTACACTCTACCCACTTCAAGACCCCGGGCAAACACAAAGGCAGGACCGAATGATCCAGGAACAGGTACGGAAGCAGCAAGAAGAACATAAGCTGCCGACATGTCACACTATATATTGATACATTTAATTTATTAATATCCCTCATGTAATGTAATTTATCCATATATATTACCTATTCATCCATATTGTACCTATTCATCCATATATTACCTATTCATCCAAATGTTCACCCATATTCATCCATATGTTACCAAACCACTTACAGCCCTACCGCGCATCTCACACCTCACAAAGCAACAAGGGCTGCAAAATCTTGTATGAAGTACAAGTTCGCTCTCATCTAGAGTATGCACCCCTTTCCTGGATCGCCTGCCCCTCATCGTTCAATATACCATTGGATAAGGTGTGGAGAGACGAATCAAAGATGGTTCATCTCTAGTCTTGACCAAGTTTGGTTGGAACAGTCTTATTAACATGAGAGCCTGCAATACCGTCAGGACGTTGGTGGTCTTACTGTTATGTACAAGGTCAACATCCTCAAAGATCCTAACCTAGCCCATCTCCGTGGACTACCAGTGGTTGCCACTCGTTGCACTAGGCTCTCAACTTTCAATAGAAAGCTGGAAGCGCCTTTCTCAAGAGCACCACTCCATCAGCGATCATTCACTCCTAAGCTGACTCGCATCTGGAACTTATTCGCTCAACAGATTGATCCACGGGAGATCAGGTGAACTGATCACATGAAGACTCTGGCACGCAGTTGGCTACAGGCTCATCGTGTTCCTTATATGATTGCTACCTAATGTTGTTAATGAATAAAGGCTATTCTTACTAATGCATATGTGGTGTTATGTGTTGCTGAGGCAGTCTTGGTTGTAGGGTTGATATAAAGCCATTGCTTGGTTACTGACTTTAATACTTATAATGATATATGACTAGCAGCTTCCAATCTTGGTGGGCGTCTGGTACGCTCTCTGTTGTTTATCTACTGCTGGCGTATAAAACGGAGCACATACAACACGGATGGTGCCGTTTTCTGTGAACATGACATCCCTCCTTTTCTTTAAAAAGAATGAATACAGGATGTCTACCATGCTTGTAGCACAAAGCAAAGTTATTAACGCAAAGTAAGTTTTTAACATATCAAAAGATATTGCATATATTTAACATTAAGCACACAAAGAATTTAAACCTAATCTTTACCACACAGGATATTAAGGTTAAAAATACAAATGCAAATGATAAATAAAAATGAAAGAAACTGTACTACAAAGGTACACAATATTGAATGAGAGATCTGCATTATTCAAACAATATTAAATTTAGTTTAGCATAATAAATAAAAACTTTGCATTACATAGGAACACAATTAATCATCAAATCGCGTATGGCGTTTAACATGACGTTTAGGACGAGAGTCCTTAAATACAAGAATATTCCTTGATGAATTGTTTATTGAGTTATAACTCATTTTTTCTTTATCCTTTGCACGACTTTGCACTTCATCATTTTCTACACTAGTTGGAATCACTTTGAACTAAGCCATATTACGTGCTATACTATGATCTCTATTACTTGCTGTTACCATAGTTCCTTTTACACTAATCACTTTATATGGTTTTGTATCATACGGCATATCTAACTTTCCCTCTTTTCTTTTAACGAGAACAGTATCTCCAACCTTTATGAATTGTTCCTTTGCACATTGATCATGAGCAATTTTCATTTTGCCCCTGGCTAGTGCATCCTTCTGAGCGAGACGTTTATCCGTTACCTTGGCTTGCATGACAGGTAGTGCGATCATCATAGGACGTCCAAATAAAAGTTCGCCAGGCGACTTGCCCAGTGTTCCATGCGGTGTTGCACGGTAGTTCCTGAGAAAAGCATACATAGCTTGTTTCCAGGATCGTCCTTCGGCATGAGCACAGCGTACCGCTTTCATGAGAGGTTGCATGAATCTCTCAACTTCTCCATTTGTTTGAGGATGTAGTGGCACACACGGCGGTGTTTGAATCCAATATGCTCAGCAAAGTTGACGAAGTCTTGTCCATTGAATGGCGGTCCATTGTCTGTCTTGACAACTTCAGGAATGCCAAAATTTGAAAAGATCTTGCCGAGTTTCGAGATGACAGCCTTTGCAGATGTA
Organism: Procambarus virginalis; assembly: GCA_020271785.1. Taxonomy (NCBI): domain Eukaryota; kingdom Metazoa; phylum Arthropoda; class Malacostraca; order Decapoda; family Cambaridae; genus Procambarus; species Procambarus virginalis. The sequence continues at coordinate 21,834,394 of WNGS01113158.1, read as the reverse complement.
GAAGTGATGATTTCTACTTCTGGATAACGTGAGTGATCATCAATGACTACCATCAAGTACTCTCCAGTTGGTAGCGGTCCGCAGAAATCCATTGATACTTCCGTCCATGGTGCAGCAGGTAGTGGTGAAGGTTGCAGAGGTGTTGGTCTTGAAGTATCCACTGCAGCTTGGCAAGGGACACAGGCATCATGCATGTCCTTTGCTTGACGATCAATGCCAGGAAACCATACCTTTTCTCGTAGCAGCTGTTTGGTCCTAACAAGACCTTGGTGTCCTTGATGTGCAAGCTTCAGAGCACGTTGCTGGAGAACAGCTGGAATGACGATACGAGTACCTTGCAGAATGGTGTCGCGTTGTTGCGGAACACTTAATTCTGTCTGGATGCGTTCAAGTGCTTTGAATGCATCTTGGTCAACTCCTGAGGGTGGGTTGCATGGAAACTTTTTCTTAGTCAATGCATCTACTGTTGCCTGCAGAGTTGGGTTCTCTAGGGTTGCAGTACGGATTTCATCAAGAGTAAGTTCTTAGGAACTGCATCACAGGTTACAGAGTGTACATATTCCTCGCAACTTGCTGATGCTTGGTGATGGTGAAACTGTTGGCAGGATGTCGGCTGATGTAATCAGAGGGATTGCCTGCACCCGGCTTGTTTTCCACTGTGAAGTTGTATGGTTGCAGACGAAGAGCCCTTTTCACAATGCGAGCTGGTGGTTTGGACTTTGGATTATTGAAGATTGTCTCCAACGGTTTGTGATCAGTGACTATCGTGGTAAAGGGTGCACCAAGCAGATACACATTGAAGAATTCACAGCCCCATACAAGAGCAAGAGCTTCCTTCTCTGTCTGACTGTATCGTTGCTCAACATCTGTGAGAGAGCGGCTGGCCTAAGCAATTACTACTCTGGGGTCTGGTTGACCAGGTTTGTGTTGGGCTAACACAGCACCTAAACCAACAGGACTAGCATCCACCGTTAACTCAGTGTCCATTGATGGATCAAAGTATGCAGCAGTCGCATTTTCTAGTAATGCATCTTTCACAGCATCAAATGCATTTTGCTCGATATCGCTCCAGTACCATGATGCATTTTTCTTCAGGAGCTCACATAGAGGCTTCGTAATGGTAGTAAAATCTGGAATGAAGCGAGAACAGTAGTTTGCCATTCCCAGAAAAATATGTACTTCAGTGGATGTTGAAGGAGGTGCAGCATTCTTGATATCTGCAACTTTCTTAGGATCTTAGTGACCGTTGTCACTAAGTACATGTTCAAAGAATTAAATTTGATGTTGATTGAACTCACACTTTGCTCGGCTTAGTGTCAGATTCTCTTCTCGTAAGTGTTGCAATGTTGCACGAAGATCTTTGTCGTGTTCAGCTTGGGTACGGCAATAAACAATGATATCATCAGACATGTCAGCATTAGGTATATCTTGCAATACCTGGCTGATGATGTGCTGGAATACTTCAGCAGCACTGTTAATACCAAAACTCAGGCGCTTGTACCTATACAGACCTCGATGTGTCGTAAACGTTGTGATGAAGCGACTCTCATCATCAAGTTCAAGCTGATGATAGCCCTTGTTTAAATCTAGCTTGCTGAATACAGTTGCACCATTCAGGCGGTATATCATATCATCTACAGTGGGTGTAGGATGGCATTCACGCATTATTGCCTTGTTGGGAACACGCATGTCCACACAGATGCCTATCTCATCTGGATTCTTCGGCTTTGGTGGAGTGACAATTGGGTTTACCCATGGTGTTGGGCCTGTTACTGGTTCAATGATATCTAGTTCCATCAGCCTATCCAGTTTGGCATCGACTTTCTGCGAGTATGGAATGGCTGTCGGCGATGTGGTTGGGCTACTGGAATTACATCTGGGTTGATATGCAGATGTACTTTGCTATCAGTATAACAACCTATGGATTCAAATCGATCAGAAAATTCAGCAACAATAGCATCAACATTGTTTGCAGATTCCACTGCTACAGCATTAGAAAGCTGAAGTAGCCCCAATTTGGTTGAAGTCTTGTAACTGAGTAGAGACTCCTTTGCATTCCTAACAACATGGAATGTAGTAGTGAGCATTGCACTCTTTGACTAAATCTCTGCAGTGAAAGTTCTAATCACTGGCAAGGCTACCTTTGAAGCATAGGCAGTGGCTTTGCCATTATAGTTCTCAAGCTTTGGGAACTGTTTTTTAAATTTCTCATAGTGGCATTCAGCAATGGTGTCAATGTTTGATCCAGTGTCAATGAGAACTTTGAGACAAATACCAGCAATGTATACTATAGTCTCTGGGTTGTTTGGAAGATCATTCCATTCTGTTATTGATTGTACTCCATAAATGTTACATGTACTCCATGAATGTTAATTTTCATTCAGTGTCATCTGAGACTGGTTGTAATGACATGTTGTCTTGTATATTATTAACATTCTGGATATGAGGTGCAATATTGCATTTGCCACCTCGACCCTTATGACCTGATCCTTGTACAGTACTTTTATTCACTGACTGTGGTTTCTTTAGTGCGGAACGACACGTAGCACCAAAATGACCTAGTTTTTCCACACTCATAGCACTTCTTACCTTGAGCACTGCACTCCATGACACGAGCATCACGTGCAGCATCTTCCATTCGACGAGCAATATCCAGTATCTTGGTAAGAGAACTTTCATCATCAACAAGTTCTAGAGCTCTTCGACGGAGATGTGTAGATGCGCAAGTTTCAATTATTTGCTGTTTGATTTCTTTGTCAACATCAGCAAACTCACAATGGGCTGCTAAACCCTGCAGACGTGTATGGTATTGATCTACAGTTTCATTAGAGAGTTGTTTGGCTCTCCTGAAATGCATAATTTCCATAGCAGTGTTTTGTCTAGGTTTGAAATGTTCAGTTAATTTGGCTTTGGCAGTGTCATAATCTTTGGCACCACCAGTGTCTTTCAGTGTATCAAAGATGTCATAAACTCGATCACCTGCATAATGAATAGCAAGGCACGCTTTCTTTCAGCACTTTTGATGTCTGAAACTATCAACAAATTTTCAGACCTTTTGAGCCATTTGGTCCACCTCTGTGACAGGTTTGTCTGGTCACAGTCAGGATCAAATGCAGGAAACTGAGGTATATTTGCCATTTGTACTGTATAAAACTAAACTTATCACTTAAATGTTCCTCAGAATACTAAACACTTACTGCACTGTAATATGTTAGTTAAGAATTCACTGTAATTACTTTAATTTTGCAAAGCACACAAGCATTTTAATGCAAAAGTTCACAACAGTGCACAATACAGCAACAACTGACCTGTTACCTAGCCTTGTGTGCATGTGGTGTTGTTCCCACTCACAGCTGCACAGCAGTTGGCACAGCAGTTGTTGTATGATGAGCTTTCAGCACTGTCAACACAGGAGACAGTTTACAGCATCACCAGCATGAAGAACTGTGTAGCACAGAGCGTCGTTTCGTATACAAAACATCGGGTTTTGTACACAGCATCAAAGCGTCGTTTCGTACACATCATCGGCAGGTATCGCAGATTCCTCAGCACACAGCTTGTCAGCACATAGCTTCCTCAGCACACAGCTTGGGTAGCACACAGCTTGGGTAGCACATAGCATTGGGTAGCACACAGCATTGGATAGCACACAGCACTGGGTAGGACAGCATTGGTATGGTGTTCATATACAGCACGACTTCTCCGGGGCAAGACAGCATGCTTCTTCCTTGTGTTTTAAGCTGAACAAATACCTGCGTTCACAGTTCATCCTCGTCGACAGTGTCGTGTTGTGTGTTGCTGAGGAAGTCTTTGTTGTAGGGTTCATATAAAGCAATTGCTTGGTTAGTGACTTTAATACTAATAATGATGCATGACTAGCAGCTTCCAAGCCTGGCGGGCGTCCTGTACGCTCTCTGTTGTTTATCTACTGCTGGCGTATGAAACGCAGCGCATACAAACGGATGGTGCCGTTTGCTATAAACATGACAGCATATTCCAGAGAGTGGGAGAGTGAGATAAAGAAACAGACAGATCGACAGACAGAAAAAAGTGTGATATAAAAAAAATACTCTAAACTTAAAAACATTTCATGTTTATGTTTTTACATGTTAAAAAATGTATCAATAAGTAGTAGTTATATAACGAGTCGCAGCACAAACCTTACCCTGAAAGAGCCCTCTGGCCTGATCAACCATTAAAGGCTGAAACTTGGGTATGAACTGGACGTCGGCTTCGCCGTTGTTGCAGTACAGACATCGCCGGTACACCCTCACTCCGCCTCGCCTTAGTTCTCCTGCTATAAATGAGATCTCGTTTTTTCATTGTTTTTTACGCATTTGTGTGTGGTTTATTCAGCATAAGTTTTACATGAAACCAATCCATCTTGCAAGAATAATATTACCTATAGCTACTATGGATTGAATTAACAAAATATTGACTGCTGCAACCCAAAGAATCTACCTATTGGCTGTAGGAATTATAAACGGAATAACAGCATAAAAATAACTCCCGACACAGCTTTAGCAATAAATTATCACTGCTATGCTTACCATTCGCTCTTTAGCGCCAATTTTGTACATTCGTGTACTATGTTTGAGAGGAAGTTACGAGTGATTCTCTTGCCTTGTGTTTTTGGGATCCTACTTAAAATTCTATCATAGTCGCTATGGTTACTATTTTTTTTGGAGGACAGGTTTGCTAAACACATACAAAATGTTGACTGTATTAATTTTATGATAAAAATCAGCATTACATTATATCTCATTATATTGACATTACAAATAATTACATTAGTATAGATTAAAATCCACTGTGCTTATAGAGGAAGAATTTAGTTATCAACAAAAATGTCTGTTTTTGACATCCTTTTCTTGCTGGACATAAAACAAAGCAGTGTAGAGGTTATCATGTAGAAATTACTGTAACCTTCAATGTTGTTTTTCTAACCAGTTAGAGGACAGCTCCTGAGGCGTGAGGCAGAGTGTGGTGGAGGGGTGAGGAAGGTGTGGTGGTGGAGGGCGAGGTAGAGGGGCGTGGAGGGTGTTGCGGAGAATGTGGTGGAGGAGCACCTCCCTCACCCCCTGCCTCCAGCCCACGGCCACCACCACCGTCTCCGGCAGCTTCCACAGTCTTGATAACTCTAGAAATCTGTGAAGATAATTGTACCTAATCATATTTATGTATAAAGCATATATTACACACATACACATCCACACATTCTGGAGAAGGTTCAAAGGATTACACCAGACTAGTCCCTGAACTGAGGGGCATGAGCTATGAGGAGAATGCCGGAATTAAATCTCATGTCGCTGGAAGGACAGAAGAGTTCAGGGGGACATGATCACCACATACAAGATTCTCAAGGGAATTGATAGGGGACTACAGGATGCACTAGGGAAAACAGGTGGAAATTGATTCCCCAAATGAGCCATAGAGACGTTCTTTTTTTTTAGTGTCAGAATAATTGACAAATGGAATGCTTTAGGAAGTGATATGATGGAGGCAGACTCCATTCACAGTTTTAAGTGTAGAGATGATAGATGATAGTGTGTGTACAACTAGGTTAGTAACACACACACACACACACACACACACTTACGCACACACACACACACACACACACACACACACACACAACACACACACAAATTCGTCAATTTCTCGGGACATTGAAGGAGTATAGAGGCTAGATCATAGTATTTGGCCTCTCGCAGTGTGTAGCTAGCAGGGTGTAACACATCATAGGCATATCGCTAGCGATAGTGCTAAGAAAACAAAGTGGAGCTAGTGGTATCACGGTGCACGTAAGTGTGGAGTACCGCGTGGAGTGACCTGACCGACGGCCAGCGTGGGACGACCCGCCGTGGAACTGGTGATTGTGTTTGTTGAGTGGTGACTGTGATCAGTGGATACAGTGACTGGCTCCAGAGCTTTGTGCAGACAGAAAAGAACGGACATCGTCAATCTACTAGCGCTTAGTGAATCACCTAGAGGGAGACGGCGACGGTTCACCATCATCAAAC
>WNGS01113158.1:21777039-21828271 GCA_020271785.1 Procambarus virginalis | reverse complement strand
GTCTGGGTGAGAAGAATTTTGATAAATGGGCAGATATACGTAAGTACCCTAAAACTCAGAAGAGTAGGTCGGACGGATGGAGGACAGGAGCGAGTTCTCCCAGGTCCTACCCCTCGAATGGAGATAGTAGAGGACAAAAGAGTGCTGTGGAACCGTCAAAGAAGTTACTGAGGGAGAGCTCAAGAGATCTTGTTATCGTTACGTCCGGAGAAGCTGAGCATGAGTCTTTGGAAGGCGCAAGAGAAGTCCGAGGAAGAAGAAGGATCCGCTGCTTAAACTGCGGGTTAATGGGACACATAGCGCGCGGAATGTAGATGTCCGAAGCAGCGGGGTTACGTGCTTTGTACGGGTGGAGGAACGGTTAGCCGAAGGAGTGCGGGATGGACCCGTACTTAGGAAGGAAAAGGCTAACACATTCGTGCATGAGGGAACTGTAAGGATGGGGGACGCAGACCCCATCCCGGTAATGATGCTAAGAGATACTGTGGCGGAATTTACCCTGGTGAGCAGAACCCTGTTCCCTGAGTGTCACGAGAATACCCGTGTAGGTGAGGCAAGTGTGACCACTGTGGGAGGCCCAGTGCAGATGCCCCTACACCAGGTGACCTTAAGTTCGGATTATGGATGCCAAACCCTAGTAGTGGGGGTCTGTGCGATGATGCCCAAATTGGAAGCACAGGTCATTTTGGGAAATGACGCATGTGGAGGACGAGTCCTCCCGAACCTCGTGAAGGACGAGGAGTGCTTAGAGCACTTCGAGAAGAAAGGCGAAGTGATCGACGCCTGCGGGGACGAGAAAGGAATCGCCATGGAGGCGTTCCCTGTCTGTGCTGTAATTCCGAGGCAGTGCGATGGACGAGGAGGGCGTGGATCTGATAAGGCCGACGAGGAGACGTCCGACGGCCTGGGAAATGATCACCTCGTCATGGAACTAGGAGAGCGAGTGGAGGGCGAAGGCAGCCCAGATGGTGGGGTACAGGTGACCCTCACCGGTTCTCCTGGGGTGGACCGCACTCGTCTCGAGGAGCTTCAGCAGGCAGAATCCCCTCAAGTCGATTTGTAAGGTCAAAGGAGGACGTATTGGTCCCAAGAAAACTACTCACTTTAACAGGCAAGAAGGCATATTAGTAAGACAGTGTAAACCTGTAAGGATAGAGGTCGGAAAAGCCTCTCCAAGTACGAGAGACCAAGTAGCGTTGCCAGCCAAGTGCAGAGCGGCAGTGTTGAGTCCGTTGCACGCTGTTGACTGCGGGTCGCCTAAAGGGGACCACGATGCGACGTTCGGCGTCGGGAGCAGTGGCTGGGCAACTACAACTTTTCTCTTGGGCGAGGAGGCCCAGGGAAAATCAGGCTGACAGTGGAAATATATTCCGGTCTGAACGTGTCAGACGAACAATGACGAGTTGGGGAGTGATGCAGATTCGGTCGTCGCCCTACCGATCGCAGTCGAAGGGGGCGGTCGGAAGAGTCCACTCCACCTCGGAGACAGCTCTGAGAATGTTCTGCACAGGGCAGGATTAAGATGAGTGGGAAGAGACGGTGGGCCCCGTTTTGTTGGTCGTTTGTCAAGTAGTGGCAGAACCGTTAAACTTCTCACAGCTCCAGCTGGTGAACGGACATGAGGCGTGGAGTCCTCGGTCCGTGAGAGAGAAGCAGTGGACGCCAAGGATGACCTTGAAGACGGTCTGCAGACACATGAGGAGTGTCACGCATTGGCGGCTGCAATACTGGCTGGAAGTCAAGCTTTTCAGTGGAAAGGACAACGTAGTCGCAGATGCGTTGTCCCGCATACACTAACCAGACATGACTCTTATTTTAAGGGGAGGGGTATGTGACGGTGTTCCCCCCCTTCTAATTCTCCCACGCCTGCTGTAAGAGTCATGTCCACTATTCCCGAGCGTTCTCTACGTTGCAGGCATCAGTTGAGCATATGTGGGAGAGAATAGTATTCTCGCTGAGCCGAGAAATTCGTGAAAGAAGAATATTTTGGCCTGTGGGATAGGCCCTTTAGGAAGCCAAACTGGCGCTGGCGAGTCTGTTCTCCCTCCAAAACTGTGTGACGTCAGTGTCACAAGATTGGTCACCGTCAGCGACGTGACACTGAGAGCCAATGAAAACCTCCCTTGGCAAATGTGACGTCACATAGGCGGGGGAGTCCAGCCGTAGCGGCGCCTTCGTGCCATCAGTCTCACACGATGCGTTCGAGAGGCAGGATGTGCGACCGGTCATCCTGTTTGAGTGACGGATTACCGAGCTCCGGTGGATATATGCGTCTCCAGTTGTCAGCACGCACTCTGTGAGGTCTTCCTTCAACCCAGATGTGGCTCAGATAAGGAATTGACGGGATATTGAGCAACAAGTTCTCAGGAACAGGTGCATTACAAGAAGTGGGCCGGGCATCGACATGTGCAACGTTCTTGACACTTCACCAGAATAGGAGACAATTTAGTGACCGGGCCATTCTGCCGTGAGCGAACCGGGTTGACCGCCTTGTCAACCAGGTTGAGCGTGTGATCGACGATCCTGTCAAGTTTGACAGTAACCTTACCTACGTGGAACCCTACGAGTTACCAGTTGGATGCAAGCACGTCGAGAAGTCTTCCCAAATACCTAGTGACATACCTAGACGACGAGGGAATTGACGGTGTAGTGAGCTTCAAATGCTCTGAAGTCGGGTGCTGTGCGTGTGGAGCTTAAGCACTATCGTCTGGGACGTCTGATAACTTCACAGTGACATCGTAGTGGTGAGAAGCAGTTCCTCTGGGAGTACAGTGACAAGGACCTAATTGGGAAACGTACAACGACCGCCGAGACGTAGGCTGGCTGCCGTAGTTGGGAGGAAAGTTGACGGCCAGGAGACCAACTCCAACCCTGCAACGTACTGGAGGAGGAGCACGGACCTGCAGTGTACTGAAGCGGCGAGACGCGAACATCCTAGGACGTTGGCTTGTGTTTCTGGAGGGTGTGCAAGGCGAGAGCCTGGACCAGGAGCTACAACCCAACTGTCATCCTAGGATAGGTGAAGTAGGTGTTTACAGTTACCCTCCCATTTCCCCTTTAGTTAGCTATATATATTTGTCAGAATATTTTATATGTCGTGAGCAAGTCTCACCTGAATCTAAGTCACAGAGAGCACAGTGTGTGGTGAGGCTACCCAGAGCGCTCACAGTATCCGTTTACATATATCTATGTGTGGGTGTGTGCAAGCACCATGATTCATTAAGGAATTTACTGTGACAATAATTCATTTCCTGTGATTATATATATATTAGTAGTGAACCAGATATTGGTGTTAGGCTATGAGCCCAGACTTTATATAAATGCCTGTGTATTGATCTCCACGATTTATTGATATAAATGCCTGTGTATTGATCTCCATGATTTATTGCTATAAATGCCTGTGTATTGATCTCCATGATTTTATATATATAATATATATATATATATATATATATATATATATATATAGATATATATATATATATATATATATATATAATATTTATATATATATATATATATATATATATATATATATATATATATATATATATATATATATATATATATATAATATATATATACATATGACTCTGATTCGATTAATGATTTATCTATGACATGCCTGTGTACTGAATAATTTCATATACATGAAGTGATTGCCAGTGATATTTCTTTAAGAGGATGAATAGATTTAAAGATCAGTACAGTGATCAAGTGAGTGCATTCACAGTAAATATTATTAAGAATAGAGTAATCTTTTGGTATGGTGAAAAGTCCCTTTGAGTGCAGTGAGAATAAGATATTGATCGTGAGGCCAGTGAAGTGGTGTATCACAACCTAGTGGAATCATAAATATGTCATGTGAATGATAGAGACAGTGGTTGCGAAAATTAGAAAAACGAAGTGCGCTACTCCAGATCAAACAAGTACTATTCTTTCTCACGGGCGCTAGGGCCCGGAATCAGCTGACTCTAACAGGTGACGCGAGGGGCTGCCCTGTGTTACCATCCGGTGTGCTCCAGATTATTTGCTGCGGAGTGAGCAGCTGTTATACATTGATCCTGATATGTTATTGATGCACATTTTCTCGTTGTTTTTAAGTAAATACCAAAACTCTTTGGTGTTTGATATCATCCCCTCCATTTATCTGTTTATCTTGTGACTGCCAAAAGGAAATAAAAGAGTGACAGAAATAATTACTTGCCTGAGACCAAACTAGTCGAAATTGCTCTTACCACAATTACCACAATTACACCTCACCACTGCTGTGTTACTGGACACCTAAAACATCAGTTGGCGACCTTAAAGGCTGTGTGATAGTTCTTTGCCGGAGCGGGCACACAAATTGAGGAAACAATCTGTGTCTCCACTCACTCTACGACCTTGAGGCCAGTTGGGAGATCGACTGGGGTACTCTCCTGGGCGTGCAATGGAGCCTAGAGGATCGAGGGAAGACCCGTAGAAGACGGTGAGTAAGGGTTATTGTCAGAGCAACCACCTCGAGAGGAGATACAGTCTACCGTTGCTTTAACCCGAACCGTGAACCCCGACAATATATATATATATATTANGCCAGTCTGCCCCTACGAGGCAGCCCCTATTTATATGCACCCAATCTCATTTATATATATGTCTAACCTACGCTTTAAACAATCAAGGGGATCCTACTTCTATTGTTATTCGGTAACTGCTATATATATAATTATTTTTACATATTATGAATAACAGAAGTCCCAAGACAGATCTAGATGCTCTAAGTATTTCATCCCATTGATGCTTTGCTTCCATTCTGTTTTGGTTTGGTGGCCTGTATATAACTCCTGTTATAACATTTTTAGCTTTTTCGAAAAATATTTTTCGTTTAATTCTAACCAAATAGTTTCAGTGTGTGCCTCAGATTTCATTCCTTCGTTGAGACTACATTTCAAATTTTCCTTATCATATATGGCTACTTCCTTTCCTCGTCTAATATATATTTATGTGTGAAATAGTTTAAATCCGTTTATTTGATACTCAGCTAATAGTTCTGTTTTCTCTATGATCCATGTTTCGGTAAGTGCAATAATATGTATTGTTTCTGTGCAGAAAAGAGCATTTAAATAGTTTATTTTGTTTCTTAGACTCACTATATGTTTGGTATTATATTTTATTTTACTTAAAACATAAATACACAAAAGGGTTACAACATTGGTTATAACCAATGTTGTACAAGGTACAATGTACAATATTTGTGCCTATGTTCAAAGTAATACATTCCTGTTACCAATTCCTCCAGCTCCTCAGATGGCAGGTTGGAATTATGGATGCAGTGTGCGTTTCCTCTCTGTATCACCACACTAAGGATGATTATATATATATATATATATATATATATATATATATATATATATATATGTCGTACCTAGTAGCCAGAACGCACTTCTCAGCCTACTATGCAAGGCCCGATTTGCCTAATAAGCCAAGTTTTCATGAATTAATTGTTTTTCGACTACCTAACCTACCTAACCTAACATAACGTAAGTTTTTCGTCTACCTAACTTAACCTAACCTATAAAGATAGGTTAGGTTAGGTTAGGTCATATATCTATATTAATTTTAACTCCAATAAAAAAAATGACCTCATACATAATGAAATGGGTAGCTTTATCATTTCATAAGAAAAAAAATTGCGAAAATATATTAATTCAGTAAAATTTGGCTTATTAGGCAAATCGGGCCTTGCATAGTAAGCTGAGAAGTGCGTTCTGGCTACTAGGTACGACATATATATACATATATATGTGTCGTACCTAGTAGCCAGAATGCATTTCTCAGCCTACTATGCAAGGCCCGATTTGCCTAATAAGCCAAGTTTTCCTGAATTATATTTTCTCTAATTTTTTTCTTATGAAATGATAAACCTACCCATTTCATTATGTATGAGGTCAATATTTTATTATTAGAGTTAAAATTAACATAGATATATGACCGAACCTAATCAACCCTACCTAACCTAACCTAACCTATCTTTATAGGTTAGGTTAGGTTAGGTTAGGTAGCCGAAAAAGTTATGTTAGGTTAGGTTAGGTGCCTAGCGGCACCTAACACCGCACCGCAAAGAATGAGGTGCCGGCGGGGAAGTGGTTCAAATAGCTTAGGCTATCACTTCCTTATGTCCGGTCGTAATGGTCAAGCGGATTAAGGCGTCCTGTAGTTACCAGTTGCGTTGCTCCTGGGAGTATGGGTTCGAGTCACTTCTGGGGTGTGAGTTTTCATTCGCATATAGTCCTGGGGACCATTCAGGCTTGTTCGCATTTGTGTTCCTCACGTGTGCCCCAGAGAATGAGGTGATTTGATAAAATGCTATGCCCAAGATAACCATCCAGGTGCCGGCGGGGAAGTGGTTCAGTTAGTTTTAGTTTTAGTTCATTTATTATGCACCCCATACCCATCTTGTGGGCGGTAGTGGAAAGGGTTACAGAGGCACATAATGGGCTCAGGGACTGAACCCCACAATTCATTTAGCTAAGCAAGTTACAATCTTGATGAGCTAGTTACAAAATTCAATATAAGTCGTCACATCAACAATGGGTTCGAGATCGACCTCAAATACAGGTTCTAAATTAAGCAACTGACATGTGGAGAGCTAGTGTCACAATTTATATGTTTGTCCTGCACACCGCCCCCCATCCAGTGGGCAGCTGTGGATAGGTTACAATCACTCAGTTACTACCTACAGTTAGCAAACTGGGGATATTTGGCTAAAATTTCTGGTAGCAGATCATTTTGAATGAAATATTTACACATCGCTGGAACATTGGTTCAAATAGCTTAGGCTATCACTTCCTTATGTATCCAATCATTCCAAGATACCTCAGCAATTCCTTCCGCGTCCTGGGTATTGGGTAGTCTCTAATAGCTGATACCTTGTGGTCCACAGGGGTAACCTCTCATTGACCGATGACGAAGCCTAGGTATTCTAGATGGGCCTTCCCAAACTCACTCTTGGCTAGGTTCACGGTCAGGTTAGCATCTTCCAGCCTCCTGAACAGCTCCCTGAGTCGCTCTAGGAGTGCCTCCCAATAGTCGTAGTACACTACTATATCGTCAATGTATACAGTGCAACCTTCGGCTCCTCTCAGCAACTCGTTCATCATATGTTGAAAACAACTCCCACTGTTCTTCATCCCGAAGGGCAACAGTTTATACTGAAACAGTCCATCTGGTGTCACAAAAGCTGATATCCTTCTAGCCTCGGGACTTAACGAGATTTGGTAATACCCCTTGAGCAGGTCGACCTTGGACACATATCTGGCACTACCCACCTGATCGATACAATCACGTACCCTGGGCATGGGGTGGGAATCTGCCACAGTGATGGAGTTCACCTTCCTGTAGTCCGTGCAAAAGCTGGTCGCTTTTCTTAACCAGCAAACACGGGGAACTCCACTCGCTGTTGCTAGGCTCGGCAAGGTCATTCTCAAGAAGGTACTCTACCTCCTTCCTCATCAGTTCTCGCTTCTCAGGGCTGACCCTATCAGCAGTCTGTTTAATGGGCCTGGCGTCCCTCACCTCTACCTCGTGCGTCACACTCTTGTGGCGTCGGGGCACGTCGGTAAAAAGAGATGCATTCTCTCTCAACAGGTCTCTCAGATCCGCTCTCTGTCTTCCTTCCAGGTGTTGAAGCTTGACTCCAATATTCTTCAAACTCTTCGCATTGGAGAGATGGGTGCTGTCCGCCCTGGACCATTTTCTTTCCTCTGCTGGAATCTCTTGATTCACCTTCACGCATAATACCACTTTCTGCTGAAGTTCTCGTGGCATTGTTCCGTCCTGCACGGCGGCTCCTCCTTCTTCAGGGAAGAAAGGCTTCAGATGGTCAATATGTCACACCTATGTTTTGCGGGGTCTGTTCGGCTTGCTGACTTCATAGCTTACTGGACCCAATCGTCTTAGCACCTTATACGGGCCCTCAAATCGTGACTCGGTCACACGGCTCTTCCCTGGCAGTAATACCATAACCTGGGACCCAACCTGGAACTCTCTTGGCGTACCTTTCTTGTCGTACAATTCAGACATCTTTTGCTGTGCCTCCTTCAAACGCTTTCCTGATAGCTCTTTCGCCAATGCGAGACGCTCCTTAAATTTCTGCACATATTCGCTGACCGTTCCCACGGTCACTCATGGCGCCCATTGCTCTCTCAGCATGGATAGAGGACTCAGTACCACATGTCTGTATACCAGTTGGAACGGTGAGAAACCCAGTGACTCCACTACAGCGTTCCGTATAGCAAACAATGCAGGGTACACTGCCTCATCCCACTCGGCTCCTTGTTCCGCACAGAACACTCTCAGAATGGTTTTCAGCGTGGAGCGAAACCTTTCGATCGCCCCTTGCGACTGCGGTCGGTAGGGCGACGACCGAATCTGAGTTACTCCCCAATTCGACACGGTCTGTCTAAATCACTTGGACTGGAATACGCTCCCACAGTCCGTCTGGATTTCCCTGGGCATTCCCACCCAAGAGGAAAAACGCTGCAACTGCCCGGCTACACCTTTTGACGTCAAGCATCGCATTGGGACTGCTTCCGGGAACCTTGTCGCCACACACGATGGTCATCAGGTATGTGTTTCCCTATCTCGTCTGTGGCAACGGTCCTACCCCGTCGACCAACAGACGTTCAAACGCTGGCCCAAATGCAGGAACAGGGACTAACGGGGCCTTTGGTATCGCTGGTACACTCTTTCCTGCTCTCTGGCAAGATAAGCAAGTCTTACAGTGACGCCTCACAATGGCGTCCGTACCCGGCCAGTAGAAATGGTCCCTGATCTTGTGTACAGTCTTGGTCACTCCCAGGTGACCTGCAGAATCCACAGAGTGCGACAGATCCAGCACTGCCGCTCTGCACTGGGCTGGCAACACTACCTGGTGTCTCATACCTAGTGATTCCTCTCTGGCCTCCATTGTCTCATCAGCATCCCATCTTGCAGATAAAAATGTGTGGCACTCTGAAGACCAGCACGTCCTCCTTTGGCCTCCCGAATCAACTCTGGGAACTCCACCTGCTGTAACTCCCCCAGACGAGTGCGGTCCACCCCAAGAGAACTGGCGAGGGTCACCTGTAGCCCACCATCCGGGTTACCTTCGCCCTCCACCTGTTCTCCGAGTTCCACGAAGAGGTGATCGACCCCCAGGCTGTCAGACGTCTCTTCTTCAGCCCCATCAGATCCACTCACTCCGTGATCGTTGCACCGCCTTGGGATCACAGCGCATACAAGGAACGCCACCTCGGCGATTCCCTTCCCGTTCCCACAGGCGTTTAATACTCCGCCTTCCTCTCTGTAGTGCTCCAAGCACTCCTCGCCCTTCACGAGGTTAGGGAACACATCCTCCACAGGCGTCATTCCCAAGGATGACTTGCGCCTCCATCTTGGGCATTGAGGCGCAGACCCTACCACTAGGGTCTGACAGCCATAATCAGAATCCAATGTTACCTTGTGCAGGGGCATCCTCACTGGGCCTCCCACAGTGGTCACAACAGCCACCCCCACACTGGTATTCTCATAACCCTCGGGGAACAGGGTTCTACTCACCAGGGTAAAATCAGCCCCAGTGTCCCTCAATATCTTCACAGGAACGGGGTCTGCCTCCCCCATCCTTACCGTCCCCTCACACACGAACGGGTGAATTTTCTTCTCCACACTTGGTACAGACTCACCCCGCACCTACTCGGCCACTTGGTCCTCCATCCTAACGAAAGCAACGTTCCCACGCTGCTTAGGGCGTTTGCAATCCCTCGCGAAATGTCCATATCCTCCACAGTTGTAGCAGCGGACCATTCTTGGCGGTGACCTTCCACCACAGCTCGCCCTGGCAACGCCTCCAGAGACCATCGCTCCGTGGGTCTTGCTCGTGCCTTCCGTCATCTCCCTCGTAGCGTCCCTTGGCACAACAACAGATCCGGCATTCTCAGCTAGGGGCTTCTTGACTGGTTCCACAGAACTTTTCAGTCCCCTACCGTCTCCACTCGAGAGGTGGGACTTGGGAGAACTCGTTCCTGTCCTCCATCCGTCTGTCTTCCTAAAACCACTCCCATAGCCAGAGTACATCGGCGGCCTGTGCGGTCCCTCTCTGCGTGGTCGCAAGGCTTCCTCCAACATGTCGGCTCTGTCAGCAGCAGCCCTAAGGTCTTTTATGTCCGCCTCCTTGACTCTAATCCTGATCTCGGAGAGAGCACGGACATAAATTTTACCTGGCGAACAGGTACATTCTTGGAACCTTTTCCTGTAGCACTCTGGAGTGAGCTTAAACGAGTGAAGTAGTGCTCTCTTCACTGCATCATAATTGGTGCATTCCTTGAGGTCAAGCATGTTGTAAGCCTCGCGAGCTTCACCTGTGAGCCTACCCTAGACCAGCTCCGCCCACTCTGCTTTTGGCCACTTCTTCAAAGTAGCTACCCTCTCGAAATGGTCAAAGAAGCCCTCAGCTTCATTTGGCACAAAGACCGGTAAATCGCGCTCTCATACCCGGCGGTCCTCCTGCTGTGGGGGTGCGGGTGGGGCTAGCCCTAGTTCAGCCCGCTTCACCTCAACCTCTCTATTGGCTTCAATCTCTTGCTGCGTCAGCTTGGCTTCCAGTTCGCGCTCCTCCCGTCTCAGCTGTGCTTCTCGTTCTTCACACTTCAGCTGTTCTTCTTCTCTCCTCAGCTGTGTTTCTTCTCTCCTCAGCTGTGCTTCTCGTTCTTCACGCTTCAGCTGTGCTTCTCGTTCTTCACGCTTCAGCTGTGCTTCATGCTCACGCGTTTCCCTGTGCAGCTGTGCCTCCAGCTGCAGCTTCATCATCTCCAGCTTGACGCTGCGCCAGCTGCCGCTGGATCCCCTACTGGTTCCACCAATGCTTAAATTCTCCCTTGTACTGGCAGGTGTCTGTGGCCGTTCCTCCCTTGAAGCCTCATTTTGGGCCTTGAGCTGTGTCACAATCTCAAACCTCCTTTCTCCCACTTTGGAGGATCTCAACTGGATTCCAAAGTGGTCAGCTATTAACTGTAGCTGCGCCTTGATGCAATCCTCCAGCACCTGTTCATCCCTGGTGTCAATAAACCCTGCTACCTTCTCGTCATCCATACTTGTGCTATGAGTGAATACCTGTTACCTGTACCTAATACCTTTTGCCATTATCAAGCACCACAATCGTAATCGTAATCCTGGCGAGGTCGCCAATGTCGCGGTGTCTCTCGCCGTCTCTAGCCAGTCACCACCAAGTATTAGTAGTGACAAACGTTAATTACTGTAGCCCCCACGGGTCTGCACTCGATCCTCACGGTGCCACTGTTCACCAGGAGAGTCTCTCAGTCTGTCTCCGGCTGGCCTCGTAGCCTAAAGACGAGTGAGAACACGATCATTTCACTTGATCATGGGCCTGCCCCGACAGAGGGCTCTACCGCTCGCTATAGGTCGCCAACTGGTGTTTACCGTGTCCAGTAACACCTCAGTGGAATAGTAGTAATATAGTAGTGGCCCCAGGGAATACTAATCAGTTTGGTAACAGGTAAGTATATGTTTAAATCACTCACTCTTAGATAGTCTCAATAGCAACAAGGTAATGGAGGGTTGACACAAACACGGTGGTGGTTTTGTAGTTTACTTAAAAGATCAAAGAATCATAACTCTGCATCAACAACATGGCAAAGGAATAAATGAGTAGCCTTCTTTCCGCCTCTTCACAATTCTGGAACACTCCGGAAATGGCAACACTCCCAGTTGACGTGCGTTCCCACGCTCCACATCCAGTGTTATCGAACGTTTGGCAACTCGCGAGATGCCACGCTCACTCACACTCCTTACTGTTCCTCACACTGCTCACTTCCTCACTATTCTCACACTATTGGCATGAGGCGCCTATTATTCCCTCGTATTCACAGTATATCACAACACTGGCCTAATCACAGTTAACACTAGACATATGAACATATTATTTAATAACTCCAGTATGTATAGTTCACTTTATCAATATTTATAATAACGAGGTAACTCTAGGCACACAGCCTTACACTATTAAATTATATATTTATATATATAACCTCTGGCACGAACTTATAATATAAATGACATGTAAATATAAATGTCCTCGTCACAGTAATCTCTTCATCAAACCACAGGTGCAATCACACACCTTATATATACCTCGTGAGAGCTCTATAGCATCTCCCTTCACAACTGTGTCTTACTAGAAACATACATATTGGTGAGCCCTATTATGTTTTGTTAGGTTTTTTCACAGCAACGAAGGAGGAGTGAAAAGGCCCCTCTCATCACCGTAGCTTTCATAGTTCCCTGGCAGTCCACCTTATCAGTTACAAGAGGTCTCCTCTTCTGAGTTATAGGAGGACAACACCAGGTGGGTGGGGTCGGCGGCGACTCGAACATCTCGAGTATACAAAAACCTTAGGAGGCTGCCGGTGGTTGTGTGGACAGAACACTGGACGCGTGGTCCTGGGTTCGATCCCGGGCGCCGGAGAGAAACTATTCGCAGAGTTTCTTTCACCCTGATTCTCCTGTTACCTAGCAGTAAATAGGTGCCTGGGAGTTAGTCAGCTGTCATGGGCTGCTGGCCTGGTCGAGGACCGGGCCGCAGGGACACTAAGCCCCAAAATCATTTCAAGATAACCTCGAAAAGATACTCGAGACAAGGGTCTTGCATGTTATCATCAGACAAACAGCAGCTCCTGCCTACCCCATCCCCCTAAACTTAGCATGCTCTGTTTACTTCTCACCCCTCAGGTTTTTAGCCCTTACATGCATGTCTCTGTATTCAGAACAAATAAGTAGTTAAGGGTGTAAACCCATTTTATATAAATTTTATTCTTTATTAAACACTGACATTTACAACAACAATAATAATAATATTTTTAAATGTGCAAACATCGTTCTTTCCCCAAATACCTTTTAAGAGTAACGAGCCTCGTCGTATACCAGTCTTCAATCTTCTTATAACAAATCAAATCAAATCAATGTTAGGGTGTGTTTTACCTCGTAACGTAACATGACCAACATGTAAACATCCTTCTTTCCCAATAAAAGGCTTAGAGTAGCATCAACAACAGTCGTAAGGTAGTCTTCATTCTTCTTATAACAAATCAAATCAAATCAATGCTAGTGTGTGTTTTCACCTTGTATCGCAACGTCACCAACATGCAAACATCGTTCGTTCTATTACTGTGTGACTATTTTAGACCTTGTAACACACAATGTAACGTAACGTGGAAAATCATAGATTTGATATTATATTTAAAATTAACTTGTTCTTCATCACTAAGTACAAGCCATTTATCGGGTTGTAGGTCAAGACACACTCTAACATCCAACATTAGTTTGAAGCAGGTACTTATATCCCTCATTTTCATATCTGCTAACTGGCTGCTTCTCTCTCCAGCTGACGCATTATTGAAATAGCCGACTTCAATTTTGCTAGGATGAACACGATTTAAAAAAAAATATGAGATAGTTTATTATAGTGCTGAGCCTCACACCCTGAAATCGTAGATAACATCTAACACGATTTAAAAAAAAAACTGAGACAGTTTATCATAGCACGGAGCCTCACACCCTGAAATCGTAGATAGCATCTTTATGTATCATTTAAATACACAATAGCGGATTTGAATAGAGTTTGCAACAATCCATTCACTAATGAGATGATTTTAGCATCTCCTAAAGGCCTTGTTCCGACTTCTTTAGTTAGATCAATTGACAACTCCAAATCAATACATGATAAATCTACCAGCTGACCATTTACTCCCCTTATGACGAATTCCAGATAGGTGTCTGTAAACTTATTATTCACTTCAGAATTCACAGGTAATACACCCACCATTTGTCTGCTTGCAATTGTTGATTCTACTAATTGAGGAGAAAACACTTTAGGAAAAGCCTCACTAACAGGCGACCGTAAAGTGTTCTAATGGGGTCTGGAGGACTAGAGCATTACTTCCAGCCATGTTCGCACTTTAGACAACACAAGATGAGTGAGAAGAATTTACGAGCGGTTCCATCATCTTAGTGGTAGAGCGAATTAATCAGATATTTAGCGTTCTCTAATTAGCTTCTACCATCAAGCTTTTTTAAGTTTTTCCATTTTTAAAAGTTAATAATAATAATAATAATAATAAAAATAATAATAATAATAATAATAATAATAATAATAATAATAATAATAATAATAATAATAATAATAATAATAATAACAATACGATCATCAATCCCATATTTGTTCTCTCTTAGACAGTCAGTTTCAGACCGTCTGACCTTCACTTCGATGATGATGGACGAGACAACCTTGAGGCGTTTAGCACCGTGTGTGACATTTGTCTCATTAGTGCCCAGTGCCCTGGCTTTGCCGTCATTTTTTAATCAGCAGGTTGCCTCTCTTAGCCCCCTCACGTGTTAACAGTGACATTAAGGGGTTAGACTACATCAACCCAATGTGGGAGGTTATGTTCCCTACAATGAAACAGAATACAGTGTAGAATTACAAACCAATTAAGATTTCAACTTAGATTCAATAGAGCAGAAAATGTTGTTAACAAGTGGGACAAATTCTTCCTGAAGCGACAATAGAGTCATAAATACTCCTACCCCGCCCAAGTAAAACAGAAACAAGCAACACTTAGTGGGCCAGCCAGAGGATTAGGGTCTGCACAAGAATATCCCTGAAAAAAAAAATATATACCACTCTTAATACTTTATTCGTCCTAATACCATTTTAAAGTTAACATGTCAAGTCTGTCTATCTGTTGTCTTGGTCAGCCAAGTCAGTAAGAGTTTACTGAATGAGGTAATCATTTCTTGTGTGTACATTTCTAGTATATATTAAAGTTTTTCATCTTTAAAGTAATAATACAATCATCAAGACCGTCTATATGTTGTTTCAGGCAGCCAAGTCAGTAAGTGTTTACTGAAAGTGGAAATCATGTCTTGTGTGTACATATTTAGCTTGGTTTAAAGTTTTACATCTTTCAAACTCAGTAAGTAAGTCGGTTAATCAGTAAGAGTGGACTGAAGACTGTAACATGCCTTGTGAGATAGGGTGACTTTTTAGTTCTCAGTCAGACTCGATGAATTAGCATTTACCAGCACTCAGTAAGTCAGTAGGGCAGTCAAACAGCAACAGCGACTGAAGAATGTAAACATGCCATGTGAGATAGCTTATGAAGCTGGCTGCTGCTTCTTATTTTTAGTAACTCCAGCATGTCTAACGGTTCAGTCAATTCTTTATCTTTTGCAAATAATGTTTAATTACAATTTTCCTACAGCGTTTCACACCACTTTCAAAAATCATTTAGTCAACCACTATTTACTATTTGAATGAGTGACAGTATGAAACTGAACAAGTGTTTTGACGTGTTGAACTGCTTAAAGGAGCCTTTATCGTTAAAATACTCGGTAATGCAGAGGAAACACAAAACATCAAGTCGGAAGGTGCAATAAAAATAGTAAGAAAGATGAAATCACAATGTGGTGTATTAATGCTATGAAACAGAATGGTTGTTTGATGAGATGACCTGTACTGCTTAAATGAACCTTAAATTGTTTTAACACTCTGTAATGTAAAAAAAAAGTGTTTTCTCTCCAACATGGGAGAATTTAAATTCCCAAAGTAATTTTTTTTAATATTCTCACACCAAAATTTAATTTGATGTGTGGTACTGTGCAATGGACTCTAGCTTTAAATACAGATTTATTATACACATAAGCAGGCTAAGCGTTGCAGAACATGAAATGTGGGACTATAATCTTGGAAGGTTTGACTTAAACGACCGTTTTCTAGAAACCTAACAATTTATTCAACAAAACTAGAACTACTTCAACATCGACTTTCGTTATTTTACTGTCCCCTCAGTGGCACATTAGAACACCTATTCAACAGCCTGGTGGACCCACGGGATCCTTCCCATCGTCACTTGACTAAACAATGACACTAACTGAACAGAGTGGTGCCCACTGGTGACGCAAGCTTGCAATCAATATTGTCACGGCTTCACGGTGAACAAATATTATAATCACAAAACTTGGTACCTACCAACGAGATACCAAGTAACAAGGCGGATGATCCAAGAATGATTACCCCCTATAAAAATCTTACGTTAACACTTGTCTCTCAAGACAACAACTGTGGGAAAATCTGACTCCAATATTTGTAATTAAAATGAAAAGAGACTTCAATAGCTATGAAGGACCACCACTTTTTGAGAAAAAGGGGAAAACAAAAAATGAGCAAGTGGATTAGATTGATTCCAAGAACTAGTGCCCAATGGATCGTAGTGAAACTGTATTAATCATGAAATAAGAATCAGATTGACTTTCACAAATTGGGGGGTACGACCGCTAGGATACAATTAAGTTCTAGCACCAATAATCCGACGCTGGTTCAATCGTCAGAAAGAAATATGTATGCAAATTCAGATTATTGTTTCATATATAAATCAAATAAATATAGTTAGTAAATAATATAATTTTCATAAATGACAAGTAAATGGCAATTTGGAAGGAAATCATTTATGTAACTAGATGTTAGTATATTTAATGCTACACTATTAGAAAATCAACTCAGCTTAGATGTTCGACTGAATTAGTTGGAAACGTGTGGGGCGATAACGACAGCACACTCGTTGCAATGTGGTGTCAAGGAAGCACATGAAATTAAATTAATTCTTCTCCTTCACGCTGCTTCCAGTGAAGCTGAAAGGCAAATTAAATGTAAAGGTTGCCTAGACTATCGTTAATATCACTATGCCTCATTGAGAAGTGAGAATCTAGATTCTATTCAATTAACTTGGTTTTGTTGGTTATTGCGTGGCATAACAAACGAGCAACCAACATATGACAAATGTTACGAAGAGCACTTATATAACAAAAATCAATAGGAACTGGAATTATGCTGTACCGAAATTGTGTTGCATGCAGACGTAGAGCTCCACGAACTCTGGCACCCGCTGATGCAAGGATGACGTAACTATGAGTCTTTAATTAGGAGTTCTGCAACACAGTAACTTGGCAAAATAGTTGCCCACGCTTCCATGTAATGTCGTCGGAGAGGCAAGTGTTGATGTGTTCTGTAGTACGCTGTTAATGACGTCTCACTCGCGTAGAGGCACGTTGTTAATGGCGTCTCTCTCAAGTTCAAGTTCAAGTATGTTTATTGAGATAAGCAAGAAATACATCTCAAAGGGATAGAGTAGCTTAGGCTATTTCTACCCCCCTTAGGGGCGTCTCTCTCATGTGGTGGCTAGCGACGAACTCCCGTCTCCTTCCTCCCGATTGCGTATGCGCGGCTTTCTATAAACATCTCGAGCGTAAATGTATTTATGTATATCGGAATTAACTAAGGAAAGAAGAGATTGTGGCAAGTAACTATGTCACATTTTATTCTTTCATGTTATAATATGACTCCTTATAGCATATTAAAGCTATGTAACTAAATGAGGAATATAAAGTGGAATTATTTTACATTTAAATAATTTCCACTGGAATGTTTAATATCAGATAAATAAAGGAGTTCCAGTAAGCAGTAGTGTGCTACGAAAATAAACTGATTAATAAGTAATTATCCTTAGTAAAGGATATGATAAACTGGACTCTGTTATAAATCCAACTAAATGTGGAGAGAATTCATGTTTCAGCCTGTTGTTCTTCACGTCGTCACTGACTAGGAAGAATCTGGCAATATGGCTATTATAAATCATGACGATGATTAATTCTACAAGTTAGTAATTTTAGTAACTACTTGTGGTTAATACAAAGGTTGTATAAAAATACAAGAGATGTATAAAACTGTTGGTTGCTTCCAACATAACTTCTGGGGGGAGAAAACTCGGGTCGAAGTTCAGGTCTTCGTACTAACGTGCACCTGTTTCTCTATCCTGAAGATATATATATATATATATACATGGGTTAGTAGGTTAGTACGCACCTAACGAATGTCCCGAATCTGTGGTAGATATGACATGGGGACGTAGATAAACGTTGAAAATTATTGAAAAATTCTCTGTAAGAGACAGAGTGATATTATCAAAATGAAATATGAATAATTAGATCATTTAAGATCAAGGAGACCTCAGCAATACAGTGAGGTCACTGTCCACGGCCACTATGACTTGTAACTATGTAGTTACTAAACATCAACTCACCATTACATCAGCATGGTCACCTCAAGTTTAAATGACAAGTTATCTACTTTTAAGCAGAATCAAAATATTTTTTAAATTTCTGTTTGCAGTTCTGAACAGCGACCCTAGATGGTCTAGTGCTCTGTTGGGCACTGTTGTTCCCACCATTCACTGTTCTCTGAAACTTGGGTTACAGGTACATCTGTAGAACATTCATGTTCTGCTAACTCTAATTTTTCTAACTCTAAAGGTACTAATTTTTCTAGCGTTTTTAAGGTAGTAGTGCCTCGACACTGAACCTAAACGATTCGTAAAATACCATAGCGGTCAGGATGGACATCAACAAGCTTACCTATAAGCCAATCTGACCTGGGTCCATCACTGTCTACTAGGACAAGATCACCTGATTTGAGTTGAACTTTGTTGTATGGGCTTGCAGCTCCATAGTGATATTCTCTTACAGCAGTGAGATATTCACGTGTCCAGACTTCATTCCATTTCTCGATCACTCTTGAAAGGTATTTATAACTCTCCACTAAGTCACTCGCTCTGACACATAAGGATCAGCTGGATCCTCGTGCTCTAGAAATATTAGAGGGCTCAGAGGACCACCATGAATCAAATGAGAGGGACTCAGGGGTTCTCTTTGAGAAAAATCTTCTGATAAGTAGATTAAAGGAATGTTGTTGACTCGAGCTTCAATTTCTACGACAAGGGTCTGTAGTTCTGTGAGATTAGTTTTCTGCTGGTGTAAGGCCTTTCTTAGGCATTTCTTGACAGTTCCCACCATTCGTTCGTAAAAACCACCTTGCCATGGGGTTCGTGGAGGAATGAATTTCCAGTGGCACTGTCTCTGAGCACAGAGTGTATTTCTGGATGGTTTATATTTCTCGTAAGCAGGTTTCTCTTGCGAAGAAGTTAGATCCATTATCTGAAAGCATATTTGGGCAAGATCTGCGTGCAGCAAATCTGTGAAAAGCTTGGAGAAAGGCTTCTGCACTCATGTCAAAATTGACTTCTAAATGTACACCTCGTGTGGTAGCACACGTGAAGAGGCAAATGTAGGCTTTCACCAGAATCTTAATTCACCGGAGTGCCGGTTAAAATTAGTGCTCCTGTGTAATCGACACCACTGGTCTCAAAGGGACGAAGGTGGACGACTCGCTCCTTAGGTAGGGGTGGAGGTACTGGATAAGGACACACTCGAGCATCATATCTCCTGCAGATGACACAAGACTTGATTAAGGTTTTGACAGTTTAGCGACCTTGGGGAAACCAGAAACTCTGTCTAAGATCGGTAAGATTATCTAATACTCCATCATGCAATGTACTGTGTTCATGATAATGCAGAACTATGAGTTTAGTGATGATGTGGTGACGTGGTAGAAATATAGGATTCTTCGTATCTAAATTTATTTCTGCATGAAGCAGACGTCCGCCGCATCTCAAAATGTTATGATTATCTGAGTCAAGGCAGATACCCAGAGACTTCCTCAACTTATCTGGGAGGTATTCATATTCCTTCCCATAAGTCTCTTGTTGAGCTTGTTTGACCCAATACTTGATGGAACTAGGAAATTGATACTTGATCCCTATCTTATTGATGAAATCAAATACCATTTCGGTAACTCTTAGCAGTTTACATAAATTGGAATAATGATGAGGATTGATAGCTAAAGTTCGAGGGGGTTCTGTATCCACAACAGGGGTAGTGATATTGGTCACAATAACTTGTGGCTTTTGTTGGGGCCACTGACCACTAGCTAGCCATTGGGGTCCATTAAACCACATCTTGGTTTTAACTAATTGTTTTAAAGTCAAACCTCTGGATAAGTAGTCAGCTGGATTGTCCTTAGTTGGGACATGTCTCAATTTGTAGCCAGGAGACAGTTCTCGAATTTCCCTTAATCGATTGCTGACGAAGGGAGTTTTGTTGCTGTCATTTTTTATCCACTGTAATACTGCCTCATTGTCTGACCACACTACTATTTCACCAAAGTGAATATTACTGAGGGTTTTGATCAGGCAATGAGTCAGTCTAACACCTACTAATAAGGCAGTTAATTCCATTTGGGGTAGTGACCTCCTTTTAAACGGGGCTACCCTTGCTTTAGATGTAAGCAAAAATGATTGTTGTGTTAACTAGATAGGCTACTGAGCCATATGCTTTGCCTGAAGCATCGCAGAAAACGTGTATATTCGTGGATAGATTCAGTCCTAAGGCATTTTGAGGAAAAATGTAGAATACTAAGTTTGCTGTAATCAGGAATAAACTGCTGCCATTTTTCTTGGAGATCCTCTGGCAACGTTTCATCCCACCCCATATTCCTTTGCCATCACTCCTGCATATGGAGTTTGCCCTTAATTAGAATAGGACTAAGTAGGCCTAAAGGGTCAAATGGCTTCCTGACATGGGAAAGTAGTTTTCTCATAGTTAGGGGTGAATGGTTGATTTCCATCGACTTGACATTTAATTTGTCCGTGGAAATATTGTACTCCATACCTAAGACTTTCAGTTTATGAGGTACCTTATAATCAGGGAATTCTTCCTCGATTATCTGGTTTAGTTTGTTATTTGAGGCCCACGACTGTAGGGGCATATTGGCTCCTAATTGTTCACGATTAGCCTCATGATAAATTTCCACTAGTTTATTTGTATCATTAGTGGTTCCTTGAAAATTGTCAACGTATAAGTTATTGGTAATCTCAATCTTGTAGGGGCTATTAGACTTCTTAAGATGTGTATCCAAAGTAGCCTGGAGTAAGAATGGTGAAGATGTCGCTCCGAACAGCACTGAGGCAAACCTCTAAGTGATGACGTTGCTATTAGGATCCTGTGGATCTTTCACCCGGAGAAATTTAGTAAAATCACGATCCATCTACTTTTAAAACTATCACGTAAGCCTACTCTAAAAAGGCTTTACTAATGTCGGCCGTATAGGCAAAAATACCAGAGCGAAATCGTAATAAGACATCTTGTAGTCTTTGGGTTAGGCTAGGTTCAGTTTGTAGACAATCATTTAATGACACGCTGTCTGCCTTTAATTTGGCACTACAGTTAAATACAATCCTGATTGGTGTCGTAAATGAATCTTTCAGGACAGCATGATGTGGCAAGCAATGGCCTGATTTATGGTTGTCTTCATCAACTTCTATAAATTTATTAGTAAGTTGTTGCTGTATCAAAGCATGATATAGTTGTAATTTATCTGGTTTATTGCATAGCCTAGTTAACTGAGAATTTAATTGGGTTGAGGCCATGAAATAATTTACTGGAAGTTGTGGGTGATTCAGCTTCCATGAGAGTCTCACCCAATATTGATTATCTTGAAAAATAACAGTATCAAGATATTGTTGATAAGTCCATGTGTCATCCGGACTAGGCTGATCAGGGATTATGCCTAAGGTGTCCAAATCCCATAATTTGTGGACAGGGGGATTAGACTCATCATCCTCGGTTTCGTCTCTAACATGTAGTGGTGACTGCTCTAGGCCTAGTCACGTCACTATTGAATTATTTGGTTGGTTACTAGTAGATTTAGTTTTTTTTGTTGGATCAACACCGGTCCTGTGAGTAGTTTACCCCCAGCTGACAGCAACAAGTTTACACCTCGTTGCCTGGTGAATCCAGTAATAAATCTATAGTAGTAGTCAGTCCAATAAGGATACCTACATCGTTGAGACAGTCTGTATTTATTTAATGATCCACTAGCCTAATACTGCTTCGTTTAAGAAATTTGACTGTTTGAGCAAGACCTGTAACATGTAAATCTGAGGGGATCTTGTCAACAACTATAGCTTGGATTGGGCTGGTGCAGCCTCCTAAACGTACCAAATCTTTAACAACCTGGTAGTCACGAGGTCCACTGTTGGTTAGGAATCCAGAGATATTTAAATTCACTCGAGCAATAGGCTTCAGTTTCAACTGATCAACCAACTGTTGAGAAATAATGGTTTTCTGTGAACCTTGGTCAAAGAGACCACGAGTGGAAATCCTAGATCCCTTAGTGATTAGTTTTAATCGAGCTGTTGGTAACGTAGTTGTGTTACTCGACTCTGTTGCAAGTACACTTATGTCTTGATGCACCTTGCAATACTGTACAGATGTAAATTTTGTAGTTTTCTTAAAATGGTTAGTTGATCTTGATAAATCACCACCACACAAGGAGTAATGGTGTCTACCCTTGTTGAACTTGTTGCACATTCGTAAGGAGACAGTACAGCTAATGGGGTCATGAGGACCCATGCAGTTCGTGCATCGGTGAAATTCTTGCAAACGATCAATTCGGGAATTATGGTCTGGATAAGTACTACACTTATAAGTAAGATGTTCATTATTGCAGAACAAACACTTCTTCATTGTAGGAGATGTCGTAGGAGTGGAGCTCACTACAGGGGTTGAAAGGTTCATTGTGTATGTACCTACATTTCCAAATTTCCATTTAGGAGATGATTTATTGGAATTTGGTTTTACTACAGTAGTTGCAGTACGTTGGAGTTTATGATGAGAATTAGTAGAGCTGTTTGAAACACTCTTCCCATCTTGATTGGCTCTTTGTGTTTCGACTAGGATATGTAAACCTTCTGTGATCTCGTTCATTGTCAGAGTTTTTATTGTATGGTCCAGTATGAACCGAAACGTCGTCGTCCCTTCACCTTCTAGTGTGTGGTCTGGCCAACAGGTTTTATTGTACATAGTACACAATTTGTCTAAAGTTTCCCTTGGTAATTTACACCTTACAACTACCTTTGTCATCCATTCAGCAATCTGAATTTGGACTTTAAGGCTTAAGGCCTTGAGTAGAGACTCTACCTCTAGTCTGAAAGTTTGGAGAGAATCTGTGGAATTGTTAGCAGTTGGTAAATCCAGGAATTTTTGGACTAAAATAGTAATAGTCCTTTCTTTGTTATCGTAGTTGCTCTGAAGCAATTGAACAGTTAGGTCGTAACCATCACTGGTCAGTGTTATGTTAGATATTACTTTCAAGGCGTCATCTCGTAACAATCCTTTTAAATAAGTGAACTTGGTTGTTTTGGGAATATTGGTTTTGAAGTCTACTGCATCCACAAATTTACTCCAGAAATCTTCCCAACTCTCATTCTCTTTACCAGAGAATTTGGGTATACTGATCTGAGGTAATTTGACATCCGGATCTGAAGTGCAGTAGAGGCTGTTGTTAAGTTGTATTTAGCAATCTGCTTTTTGAAGGGTTGAAGTTAAATCTGTATATCATCTTCGTACTGGTTTAAATTATTTACAATGTCATCAAGTTCAATTTCACCTATTGAGGTTTTGTAAAATTCTGACAAGTACAGATTCATATGTTGCTTAATTTGCTCTAATTTACTTTCGGCAACTTGAAGGAAATTCTCTAGTTCAATATAGTCAACAGGTGACTGTTGTGACAGATTTTGACACTTGGAAATCTGTCGGGTCAAGTGACCTTTCAGACCTGTAAGGGTCTTTTTCATTGTATCAGCTGCTTCCATCTTGCTGGCTAAGGGCTGGTCTGATAGTAAATAGTTCTTACTGATGTAACTGGGATATTGGCCCATTTAATGAAGCTCAATATCAATATAATAGCCTAATGTATTTGATTAGACTACACTACCTCGTTTAGAGGTTAATTTACCTACCTAACAATGAATAGCTAATATTTGAGTAGTACGTGAATGTCACTATTGGAATTTCGGCCGGTTAGCTCATTAATTATCTCCATTCGATGGAATAGTGAACATCCAGTAGCACTCAAAAAATAAACAAAATATGATAAATACACAATAAATGGTTTCTAGCTCCCACCCTAATTAGGGTCAGCACAAATTTGTATAATATGTATGTATATACACCTGCACTGTCTAGTACAGTACTCACTAAATAATTCCTATTTAGGAATGACTACATAGTTTAGGCTGCATTTGTACAAACATTAGTACAGTAATAGTCTAAAAATATCCTACCTCATCAGAGGTTGGCATATATGCAATGGTGCAGTAATATGGATATATAGTGCTATTTTTGGGGGGGATGGATTTTTTTTATATAAAATATATGTACTTAGAAATACAAGTGAAAAATTATATTATAGTATATACATATAAGTTTGACTTGCAAGCCACAACCGCATGTGATAATTAATAGTATTGACTAATTTGTTGACCACATGGGTCCTTGACTCTCCTGACAGATGTACACCGTCTGAGGCCAATCCCTGTTGATATGGTCTGGCTGTAAAATAAATGTAAGTGGCTTCCAATCTCACTCTTTTCCTCAGCCGAAAGTTTATGTATTTAGCAGAACGCTTGTAATATTCGGGACTCACTGCCCAACGGTTATCACTTCTTAGTTGGCGAGGTTCCACCAATGTGAATATCACAGAGTTGCTAATTTGTTTAAAGGAACTGATAATAGTTTTTAAGTAGTTAAATATTTCACCTGGTTGATGAATAGGATGGATATCATTACCACCTAAATAAATTATGGTTACATGGTGAGGCCATTCTAATGCAGGTATTGATATTGGATTGGTATAAAAATTGTGAGCAGTTGCTCCTGGTGACCTAAAAATTCTCACCTCGGTGTGAGGTATAGGTCTAAGAGTTGTGGGCAATTGGCTATGTCCCACTAAAGCTACTTTATACATAAAGTATAAGTAGAAATGTTGATAATAATTAATGAGTTTCAGGTTGTAATATGAGTTGTCTGCTGACAGCCGTAAATAATAGAATATACTGGTATATAGCCTAATAATAATAACAACACATGATAATTAGTGTTAGTAAATGATTAATTATGTTAATGTGTAGGATAGCTTAATTCTCAGCTATCTATTCAGCAGATTGATTTATCCGGCTCGACAGGACGAAAATTTGAGTAGGAAAATCTGACTCCAGTATTTGTAATTAAAATGAAAAGAGACTTCAATAGCTACGAAGGACCTCCACTTTTTGAGAAAAAGTGGAAAACAAAAAATGAGCAAGTGGATTAGATTGATTCGAAGAACTAGTGCCCAATGGTTCGTAGTGAAACTGTATTTATCATGAAATAAGAATCAGATTGACTTTCACAAATTGGGGGGGTAAAACCGCTAAGATACAATTAATTTAAGTTCTAGCACCAATAATTCAATGCTGGTTCAATCGTCAGAAAGAAATATGTATGCAAATTCAAATTATTAGTTCATATATAAATCAAATAAATATAGTTAGTAAAAAATATAACTTCCATAAATGACAAGTAAAGGGCAATTCGGAAAGAAATCATTAATGTAGCTAGAGGTTAGTATATCTAATACTACACTACTAGAAAATCAACTCAGCTTAGCTTTTCGACTGAATTAGTTGGAAATGTGTGGGGTGACAACGACAGCACACTCGTTGCAACGTGGTGTCAAGTAAGCACATGGAATGAAATTAATTCTTCTCCTTTACACCGCTCCCAGTCAAGCTGAAAGGAAAATAATATGTAAAGGTTGCCTAGACCATCGTTAATATCACTATGTCTCATTGAGAAGTTAGAATCTAGAATCTATTCAACTAACTTTGTTTTGTTGATTATTGTGTGGCATAACGGACAAGCAACCTGCATATGAAAAATGCTACCAAGTGCACTTATATAACAAAAATCAGTAGGAACTGGAATTATGCTCGCCCGGAATTGTATTGCATGCAGACGTTGACCTCCACGAACTCTGGCACCCGCTGATGCTAGGATGACGTAACTATGAGTCGTTAATTAGGAGTTCTGCAACATAGTAACTTGGAAAAATAGTTGCCCAAGCTTCCGTGTAATGTCGTCGGAGAGGCAAGTGTTGATGTGTTCTGTAGTACGCTGTTAATGACGTCTCACTCGCGTAGAAGCACGTTGTTAATGGCGTCTCTCATGTGGTGGCTAGCGACGCTCTTCCGTCTTCTTCCTCCTGATTGCGCATGCGCGGCTCTCGATAGGCATCTTGAGCGCAAATTGATTTATATATATTGGAATCAACTAACGAAAGAAGAGATTGTGACGAGTAACTATGTCACGTTTAATTCTTTCATGTTATAATATGACTCCTCATATCGTATTAAAGCTACGTAACTAAATGAGGAACAAAAAGTGGAATTATTTTACATTTAAATAATTTCCACTGGAATGTTTAATATCAACTAAATAAGGGAGTTCCAATAAGCAGTAGTGTGCTACGAAAATAAACTTATTAGTAAGTAATTATCCTTAGTAAAGGAAATGATAAACTGAACTCGGTTATAAATCCATCTAAATGTGGAGAGAATTCATGTTTCAGCCTGTCGTTCCTCACGTCGTCACTCTGACTAGGAAGAATCTGACAATATGGCTATTATAAATCATGATGATGATTAATTCTACAAGTTAGTAATTTTAGTAACTACTTGTGGTTAATACAAAGGTTGTATAAAAACACAAGAGATGCATAAAACTGTTGGTTATATCCAACAACAACAATAAAAGTTACACTAATTGAATTTAACAATTACGTTAATCGACTGTCTACAGCAGTCGGCAACAAGTCAATTTAAGTTAACACACTCGTGTCTCAACGACATTTAAATGGCAACAATAACTTGTAAATAAAATCATTACAACATCCTTGAAACGTCAAATATTCTGTGAGTAATCCCCAATTAATTACTGAATACAACAGCCTATTAATTCAGATGAGTATTCACAAAGCCTTCAGCCTATTAATATTATATATGTATTATATATTAGTATTGACTAATACAACAGCCTATTAATTCAGACGAGTATTGACAAAACCTACTGTCATCCAACTGACAGGTCTCTTCTAGTCGCACAACAAGATTACCTCAACGAGGGTTCCACTACTTTACCACATAGAGTGGCGCTCTAGCTGCCATGAGGTGAGGACGTGTCGCCTGGCCTCTCTATAAGTTTGGGGTGATTGCCGTTTTCGTTGGCAGGGGGTGTGGGTGTCTCTACCCTCCCTGCTGTTCCTGGTGGTGTGGAAGTGGCGCTTTTGTGATGGGCGGCCATCTTCCCCTCGTTGTGCGGGTAAAGTCCATGGGGTTGGAGTTTACTGGCCATGCTGGATACCCTCTAGTGGAGTTGGTTGTGAGTGACATGCTACGTGTCCCGGTTATGGACGTCTAAGGAGTTGAGCTGGTAACTGCTCGACGTGTGGTCGTCAACTTTGTTGGTGAGGCGGCGTACCGGGACTTTCTCCGACTGTACGAGGGGCGTACCTTACAGCTGCAGAATGGCAACGGGTCTGTGGCCATTTCGGATCAAAGCGGTGCCGTGACGTATGTGAGTGTCCATGGGGCCCCCATGGAGTTTCCCGAGACCCTCCTCCGGCGTTTCTTCCAGAGGTTTTTTACTGTCGTCAGTGTGTGGATGCACTCGCTGTCTTCTGGAAAATATGTGGGTGTGAAGACCAACATTCGTACCCTAGGGATGCGCCTGAGGTCAGACATTCCATCCTCTGTCCGACTTTTAGGGTACTACGTGTGGGTGTGTTTTACCCAGCAACCTCGCACGTGTTTCCGGTGTGGCATGTTGGGGCATCAGGCTGCCGGGTGCACTGCTGATCTGGTTACTCCCGTCAATTTATTCCGTGAAGAGGATTTCCCGCCACTCCCTCTGGAGGAGGACTCCAGAGATGAGGGAGTGAGCATCCAATTACCTGATGCGGCTTCCCCTGCGTCGCCCGATGCTCCTCCGGTTGTTGTGGACCCTCCTCCGGGTATTGCAGTGCCGTCAGTTGGTCTACCTGCTCCTGTCGATGTCCGTGCTGCTCCCGTGGGGCTTCTGGTGCTCCCGTGGGCCTTCTGGTGCTCCCTGTGAGGCGTCGCTATCTTCTCTCTTGTCTGCGACTGCTGCGCCTGGCCCTGTGTCCTCGCCTCGGGTCCCTGATGTGCTGAGTGGTGGGGGGGCTGTGGAGCCTTCTGCTGTGTGTGGCCCAGTTCCCCCAGTGGTAGAGGCTGCTGCCGTTCTGCGTCGGGCGTCGGTTCGTCTGGCTAGTGGTACCTGTGTTTCTGAGTCTGCTTCCGGCTCTGACGATCTCCGGCCGGAGCCCAAACGTTTCCGGCGTTTGTCTTTTGCCTGGGCCGATGTTGGGACTTCAGTGACTGGGTCTTCGGGAGTTGACGGTGTTGATCCGAATACGTCGCTGTCTCCGTGGTCAGTGGTGGCGGAGGTCCATGTGCCTGCTGGTGCTGGTGCCCGTGTCTCAGGAGTGCCTTCTGTTCCTTCTCGGCCTGGGGACTCTCCGCAGTGGGGAGTGGTGGCTTCCGCTCCCAGGAATGGTGTGGTTGCTGGTGCTGGGAGTGGTCTGGTTGTGACATTATGGAAGGATGCGCGCCACCCTGGTTCCCTGTGGTGGTGTGCCCGTGGCCGCTGGTACCCCGGTGGTGGTGCCCTATGTCTGGGTCCCTTCTGTGAGGGTGCGTGTTGGGGACCTGGAGGATGTGTTGCCAGTGTCTGTGATGCTGCCGGGTCACTGGGCAGGGATTGCTGAATGACGAGCCGGGGAAATTTCATGGTGGGGGGATCCCATGATGTGGGGGATAGTGGCGGTTACTCGCATCAGAAGTGATACAATCTGGGTCCCCTGTTTGCGGGTGTTTGTTGCTAGGGTTCCAGATGAAATGGCGTCTCAGGTGGATGAACGAGATCCTTTGGGGTGGTTGCGTTGGGAGGCGTTCAATGTGCGGTTCCCACGGGTCTTGTTCCCAGGCAAGTATGTCTGCTGATTTCCTATTTCTATGCTAATTGTAGTATTGTGTACCCCTGTGGCGTTTTGTTTGCCCTACTGTATTTTGTGCCCGTGCCTCTCCCTTTGTTGAGGGGCCGGTGTTTTGAGGTGAGTGTTCTTATTCATGTATTTGCTTCTGTGTTGTTACTTTCCCCTGTGTATTCTATTCATGTATTACCATGTAGTGTTGTATTTTATTTTTATTTTTTTTATTTTTCCTTTGTTTTCCTTTTGTTTGTATTTATGGCTTGTTGTGTGTTGTGTATTTTCTTGTGATATATTTTATTTTATACCTTATGATGTGTTTTGTTGTCGGTCCTTCCGGCCGTTGCTTGTTTGTTTATTTTATATGGTTCCTATGTTTTGTTTTATTGCTTGCACTGTTTGCTTGTTTGTTATTGTTTTATATTTTGTGTCTTGATGTATGCTGTGTTTCTCATGCGTTTCTCCATTTTTGCTAATTGTTGTCCTGTGCTGTCGGTCCTTCTGGCCGGTGGCTTCTTATTTTGTTTGTTTTGTTTTCTATATTATTTTATTGTATTTATTGTATTTACTTGCATTTGCTTGCATTTAAAAAAAATAAAATAAAAAAACTTTACCACATAAGGCTACAAGACACCCTGTGTTTAAACACAACATCAACACCGTGTGAATTCACTAAGTGGCGGGTGCTAATTCTCCTTAATTAGCTACGAGTACTTAATCCCCCTTCCCGCAGACAGGTCCGATCTGTCAAACGAATTACGACAGCTTAATGACAGTGCAATTGACTCCGACCATAACAGGACGGTCAACGCCTTACATTAATCAACCACTTAATTAACGACCGCTCGTTAATTCGTTAACACTACGTTAGTCTCCTATTGACAATTCCTCCACTGCGTGAACTCACTGTGACTGTTGCAATTACACGACTCAACGTTAATCACAAGACTGAACAACAAATCCACAATAACCTCGGTAAGTCATCGTGTCCCCCAGTGACGTTAAATGACTTTTATTCTCACGGAATCCTTCTACACCAAGGATACAACTTGTCTACAGTTCACACACGGTACAACACAGTACACCTTTGCCACTCACAGCAACACTTGCAAAAGAATTTCCCCAGTAAATTATACCACTAATAATTCATAGCTTTATCACTACACAACAGTATAATAAAGCGCTGGCCAAATATAATATAAATTAACAAACAACCAAGGGAGAATTTCCCATTACCACTTCACTGCTGGAACAGGAATTCTCTCTGCAATTGAATTACATACACGGCACAAAATAGAGAAATGGAAACAGTTAAAATCACTTTTCTCCACTCTTGGAGACACAGTAAAATTATAATATCCTCACAACTAAATGTGACATTGCTTGTGACCTCTCACACGTCAATCTTCACAGTTGGGCTCAACCTCAACTTGATGACGTCAAACAGGGTAACTCACACGTCTCCAATTCCCATCACCTCACCAAGGTGGTCAACAGGGACAATGACTACACGGAACACTGGGTGCGAAACCAGCTTCAGAGTTTTATACCCAAAACAGAAACAGTGTACTTACAATAATCTCACCGGTCGGTACCTACATACACACACATACATCTACCATTCCCCACTCTGCTGCAGCTGAAGATGGTGAAGTAGACGTCCTCACTACTTTGTACACGTGGTCGGCTGGGCCACGGGGTGGCTGAACCATGGGGTGGCTACACACAGACCAGGGTGACGCAGTATGCATCGGCCTAAGGTAGTTGAGGGTGCGTGGCACAATAGTTACACACAGCTGAGGTACGGTACCACGCCCTTTACACTGGCGCAGCACGACAGGGTACAACGGTACGCGGCGCTACATGGCGTGGCACAAGAATGACAGAGTCCTTCACTGCTCATTGCTAATTCCTCAGAATTATGAATTTAAAGTTTCCAACAACATTGAAACCTTTTCAAGATCGTCTCTCCTACGACACCTTGTAGCTAGGGCACGAAAGACGGCAGATGTCACTACCACACGACGATAAAAACCTTCTCCAGTCCAGTTAACCTGGGATGGTGTCCCACGATCATGTGGTTTGGATGACAAATCAAAGTTCACCATCTTTAATATCGTCGAATCGCTTCCTCACGACACTGGATTCTTCTTACTCCTACAGTGTCAGGTTGATGGCACGATGACGAGAGTGACTTTAGTAACGTTGCAGATGGTATTTCCTGGTGCCTGGCCTTAGCACGAGAGAGTACGTCCTCTACAAGCAACTTCCCTGGTAAGAATAATTTTGGCGCCAAGGCGGCCCCTAGGCGTACATGCGGTACCCTCAGCCTCTTGACAAATCACCGCGAAGCATTACTGAGGCCCAGGCGCTCAGCCAATGGTTCTCCTTCCACGACGATCTACCCCCGTCTCACGAGGGTGACACGTGATGGTGGTAAGCTCACAACCGTTAACCCCCCCAAACCTCCCTCAACACCTTAAACTGGTACACAAATTCACAGAATTTGACTCCCTGCTGTAACTTTCTTCACAGACCTGATACAGCGATCAAAATGACATCAATGATTAGCTAGCGTCGTGGGCTGTCCAACGACACCCAATACGACTGTGTATAAGTTTTAGTTCGAAAAGTGAATCACGGTGCACAGGCACCTATGCACCCTGCACTGTGTACCCATTTCAGTGCGCAAAGGAACTGGAAAATTCTGTCTCCTCATACCGTTAGACATGCTGGAATCACTAAAAATAAGAAGCAGCAGCCAGCTTCATAAGCTATCTCACATGGCATGTTTACAGTTTTCAGTCGCTGTTGCTGTTTGACTGCCTTACTGACTTACTGAGTGCTGGTAAATGCTATTTCATCGAGTTTGACTGAGAACTAAAAAGTCACCCTATCTCACAAGGCATGTTACAGTCTTCAGTCCACTCTTACTGATTAACCGACTGACTTACTGAATTTTGAAAGATGTAAAACTTAAACCAAGCTAAATATGTACACACAAGAAATGATTCCCACTTTCAGTAAACACTTACTGACTTGGCTGCCTGAAACAACATATAGACGATCTTGATGATTGTATTATTACTTTTTAAGATGTAGAAACTTTAAAATAAACTAGAAATGTTCCCACAAGAAATGATTACCACATTCAGTAAACACTTACTGACTTGGCTGACTGAAACAACATATAGATGGGCATGATAATAATATAATTACTTTTACGATTAATTTTTTTAACTAAAGTGGAAATGTCGACACAAGAAATGATTATCACATTCAGTAAACACTTACTGGCTTGGCTGACTGACTGAGACAACATATAGACGGCCTTGATAATTGAATTATTACTTTGAAGGTGAAAACCTTTAAACTAAACTGGAAATGTCGACACAAGAAATGATTACTACATTCAGTAAACTCTTACTGACTTGGATGACTTAGATAACAGATAGACAGACTAGACAAGTTAACTTTAAAATGGCATTGGGACGAATAAAGTATTAAAAGTCGTACATATTCTGTTTCATTGTAGGGAACATAACCTCCCACGTTGGGTTGATGTAGTCTAACCCCTTAATGTCACTGTTAACACATGAGGGGGGCTAGGAGAGACAACCCGCGGATTAAACAAAGCCAGGGCGCCGGGCGCTAATGAGACAAATGTCACACACGGCGCTAAACTCCTCAAGGTTGTCTTGCCCATCATCATCGGAGTCAAGGTCAGACGGTCTGAAACTGACGGTCTAAGAGAGAACAAATACAGGCTTGATGATATTATTATTATTATTATTATTATTATTATTATTATTATTATTATTATTATTATTATTATTATTATTATTATTATTATATTATTATTAAGTTTTAAAAATGGAAAACTTAAAATAAGCTTGATGGTAAAAGCTAATTAAAGAACGCTAAATATCTGATTAATTCGCTCTACCACTAAGATGAAGGAAACGCTCGTAAATTCTTCTCACTCAGCTTGTGTTGTCTAAAGTGCGAACATGGCTGGATATAATGCTCTAGGCCTTCAGACCCCATTAGAACACTTTACAGTCGCTTGTTAGTGAGGCTTTTCCTAAAGTATTTTCTCCTCGATTGGTAGAATCAACAATTGCAAGCAGACAAACGATGGGTGTATTATCTGTGAATTCTGGAGCGAATAATTAGTTTACAGACACCTACCTGAAATTCATCATAAGGGGAGTGAATGGTCAGCTGGTGGACTTATCATCTAATGCTTTGGACAAGTTGTCTATTGATCTAACTGAAGAAGACGGAACAAGGCCTTTAGGAGATGCTAAAATCATCTCATTAGTGATTGGATTGTCGCGACCTTGAAACCAGGCGAGCATGTGGAGCAGAGGCCTAACTCCATGTGCCCCGCCTCTTAGCAGTGGTTCTGCATGCATAAATGCATAAATAGTGTGTGAATTATTACTACTGACCCTGCGTAATGATTGGAGTCCCTTTGTTGTGTGATTGATGTGTAACTCTGAGGTACGTGGTGTGTGCAGCTGTGAACCTGCCCAGGCGACACTCGAGGCATGGCGACTACTGCCTTAGAGACGGCAGGTGCTGCCTCAGTGGCCTCACACCCGAGTGCTAGTACATCAAGTGGACCACACGAGGAAGATACAAACATGTTACCTCACACAATGGAGCCAAATGCTGGACAGGAGGAGCCCAATAGTGACGCACTTCCTTGGACAACTGTTGGACCCCGGAGGAAGACACAAGGAACCAACGAGTTAATACATCATAACCATGAGAAGAAAAGAATCAACCTGCATTTTCCCCTGGGCACGGGAACTGCAACGAAATATGCATGGTTGGCTGAGGCAGCCAAACAACACCCTGGTGGTGGGTATGTGTTGGCGAGTGGACATGCAAACCATATCCGTATGAACATTACTGAAGAGATGGTGAATTATTTCTGTACTCAAGAGCTTGCGGGTATAATAATGAGGATACCACCACTGCCTGCTCATACCCACAGGACACCCGTCATCATTTTTGGCCTGGACCTCTACCAGGATCACATACTGGTGGAGCAGCATGAACACACCGTCAATACAAAAACAGCAACTGGCAGAGGACCTATTCTAGCCCACTGGACTAGCGACGGGTCTCCGCCGGAAAGATTTTACTGTCCCGAGTGCTTATCGGCAACTAACAATGAAGGTCTACAACCCTCCCAGGCGCAGGTGTTTCAAGTGCCAACGGTGGAATCACGTAGCAAGAAACTGCAGGAGTGATGAGCGGTGTGGCCACTGTGCCAGAAAGCATGCAACATCTGTGTGTGATGTCAGAAAGGAAAATGGTGAAACACTGAAACTGAGGTGTGCCAACTGTCACATGGAGGGAGTTCCCGCCTGGTATGAGGACTGAGCCTCACTCCCGGCGAGACGGGCTGCCCGGGGTACACCAGCAGGGGGCGCCAGTAACCACCCTGGCTCATCTGCGATGCCACCACCGGTCACTCAGGCATTCTTTCCTCCCTTACCCAACCACTCCAACGCCACAGCAGGTAGCTCGAGGGACACAATTGTAGTCTCTACCAATACATGTTGGTCGGGGGCCCGGATCAGGCACAGACAATTGCTGAGCTGAGGAATACAGCAGAAAAACAAAGCAAAATTTTGGAAAAGCTGAGCATGCATATAACTGAACAAAATAGAGAAATCATGCACCAAAAGATGACGATATCTTCTCTTCAGGAAACTGTGAGAGTATTAAATGAGAGCAGGACACACCACCCTGGGGCACCAACATGTGCTCCCAGGCGGCCAGCACCCCAGGAGAGACCCAGCTGGGGGTGTCCCAGCCCTCACACCAACTGGGCCCACCCACCACGGCTCCCCACACCCCATCCTCATCAATGCCGTGCGCTATGTACAGAGGTCAACTATTCCCTGTTGAAACGCAAAGTGTTGTCGATGTGCAACTGATCATGATCATGAACAAAGTGACAGTGAGAGTGAGAATGTTAATGAGGATAAAGGAGATCATGATGTGAATACAGGTGCGGATAAACTCTGCTTGAAGGAACATAGTAGTGGAGATGATGAAAGCGATTGTGATAACGATCAATTTGAAACCAGTGACGCCTGTAGTGATAATGAAGTGGAACTGAACATGGATGACATCCTCGGACCGCACGCGACACATCCCAGATGGTTCCACCAGAACAATATTAAAAATCTGGTGACAGGTGATGTGCTGACCGAAGAGGAAAAAGACACCATAATAATGTTCTACAAACATTATCGAGATTTACTTCTTCTTGTGCAACCGCAGACTGATAAACTAAAAACAATGGACAATGGCGCCCGCTCAAACTCATAAAAACAGGTACAGTATCATCAAGATACTCAGCTGGAATATTGCTTCTCTTGGAAAACGGTATTCTGACCTCCATCATAGGGTTATGACTGAAGACGTAGATATTGTCTGCCTACAAGAAACCATAACTCCCGCAGGTAAAACCCTACAGAATCTGCCTAGTTATTAGTGTTATAATCCCAAATCAAAGAATACTTGTCTCATGTATGTTAAAAAATCCCTGCCACATGAGCCACTTCCCACCCAACAACGAGAGGGGTTTCAATATCCTCGTATCCGGGAACACGTTGGTAACTCTACACTTAATGTTTTGAATGCCTATGCACCTACTGGCCTCCTCCAGTATACTGACCTACCCAATTTTGCACATACTGACCCTACGATCTTAATTGGGAATTAAAATGCTAAACACAAACATTTAGGTGATCAACTCACAAAAACCAATGGGAGAAGAATGCTGGCACTTCTCGAGGCATATGATGATGTTCAAATTATCAGTAAGAATCAAGCAACGCAAATATATGGAATCCTAGATCGGTGCATTGGCTTTAACCTGTCATACACTACTCATGAGACTGATATTATGGATGACTTAATGTCTGACCATTTAGCCATAACAGCTAACATACACGTGGCTAATGCTGACCTACCTGGCACTAAGCTGAGTAGACGCAAGCTAACAGTAAGGAAAGAGCAAGAAAAATTCTTTATAGACAGCATAGAACATTGGTATAACAATTATGAGCCTGAGAATGTACAACAGTTTTATGATGACCTCGTGAATAAAACCTATGAGGCCATCAAAAATAGTGAGTCACACCAAACAGAAAGACGTACCGGTAAGCAGGTCAGACACAACTAGTACTATGATGATGCTAATCTGAAAGAGCTTAAATCAATTGCTAGACAGACAGGTAAAGCATATAAGAGCCTTTGAACTCTTCAAATGTTAAAACTGTTTCAGGCCGCGCTTGGTAGCGGCAAGGGAGAGAATGACTGAACTGAGACAAACTGAATGGGAGGGTTTTGTTAGTGGACTTAACCTGCATACTCCGCTGGGCAAAGCCTGGAAAGGAATAAAAAAATTATTGGCAAAAATAATAGACAAGTTTCACACCCAAACCCGCTACAGAAAGTTAATCAGTTAATTACAAAATGGGCTCAGGTTTCCAGCTTTAGAATGTTACCAGCTAGCACTAGGGAGAAATTGCAGGCTAGGTCCACAGACAGAAATGCTCTCATAATTTCATGTTGAGCAAGCAGCATGATGAATGTGATGTTCCATATACAGATTATGAATTGGATGCAGCCGTCTCCAGGGGCAGTAGCACTGCTCCTGGTGAGGACGGTATCACCTATGATATTCTAAGACTCCTACATCGTGTACCCGGTAACCCATTATTAGAATTGTTTAATGCGAGTTATGCCACTAGGCAACTTCCAGTATCATGGACCACCAGTCTTACTGTACCTGTACCAAAGCCTGGCCAACCTGATGTTTTCCGTCCCATCTCACTGACTAGTTGCATGTGCAAAAACTTTGAGAGAATGGTGCTTAATAGATTATAGTATAGAGTTAAAGAGCACATGTAACCTGATATCAATGGGTTCACACATGGTAAAAGTGTACACAACTGTATCACAACTTTTCTTACTGTTCATGGAGATAAAAGGCACAAGTACACAACATTTCTTGATTTAAAAAATGCCTTTGATATTGCTAATAGGGAAGTGATTATGTATGAATTAGCGAGAATGGATATAGGTGGACAATTATTACAATGGATACGGGGCTATCTTACCATCCGAAAGTCCTCTGCACTGTTCCAAGGCTACAAGAGCGAAACTAAATTAATGCAACTAGGCACCCCACAAGGGGGAGTACTCAGTCCTACCTTGTTAATGTTTTAATTAATGCCTTACTAAAATCAATCCCAACTAGTCCGGCAAACATCACTATCAGCTATGCAGATGACATCCTTGTACATACTAAAACCCACCATGAAATGCAAACAGTCTTAAATTGTATACATACAGCTTGTGAGAGCCTTGGTTTTGTAATCAACGCTGCTAAAACTAAGGTATTTAACAGACAAATTGGCAACCGCAAAAGTGGACCACGAAAACTTAAGATAGATAATATACCAATAGACTATGTCTCTTCTTTCAAATACCTTGGAGTCTCTGTCCCTTGTACCTCAACTGCAGTCAATAAGTTACATCAACAGTGTAGATACAGGCTCAGGGCTCTCAGAACTGTAGTGGGGTACAACCCTAAGTACGGTGTTAATATTAAAATAGCAAAAATTATGTATTTAGCATATATAAGGTCTCTGATAGACTATCATGCACCAGCTTTGGTCCTGCAAAATGACAAAAGTATTGATAGACTGGAAAAAATGCAAAATGAAGCACTCAGAATTATACTTGGCTGTCCTATAACTACTAAAGTTTTCAACATGCGGAAAGAATTAAATATACTTAGCATTCGAGACAGAATATTTTAAATTAATCTTATGATGGGACTAAAGCTTCTGCGTGATAACAAAAACAACATTGTGTCAGTTGCTCTGTTAGAACACATACGAAATGGAACCAGCGAGTCTAAATGGATTCAAAGAACAGCCACTCGTATTAAAATGATGGGACTGCACGATGTATATACAGATGAAAAAGTAAAGCACTTCCTTCCACCCTGGCAGATAGTACCTTTTGACATCCTGACCCCTGCATACCCCACCAAGAAACTAATCACAAACAACCCTCATGCTCAGCTTGCTGCTAAATTTAGCACCATAGAACACATTCACAATATGCAAGCTGAAAACAACATAGCACAGACCATATACACTGAAGGATCACTCAATACAGCTACAGGTAGGGCAGGAAGTGCTGTTATTGCTCATCAGCCCGATGGCAGCACAATTCAAAGAAATATCTGAATTAGTAAGTGGGCATCCACAATGCAAACCGAGTTGGTAGCAATACTGGTAGCACTCGAAATTATTGACAACACTGAAGTAGACAGCTTAATTGTTTCCGACTCCCTTTCCTCACTACCAGCAATAAACAGTTTACAATCAAGTAATAACGTGCTTGTCTTGGAAGCTAGACGTAAATATATAAGAAAACTTAGCAAGAGGGTAAATATAAAAATTTTGTGGATTCCTTCTCACATTGGCCTGCAGGAACATGACAAAGTTGACGCCCATGCTAAGGCTGCAGTAAATAAAGACAGTATTGAACGGAATCTTGAGATATCAAATAGGTCCCTTAAAAGTGTCATTAGACAAGAACTCCTGGATGGATTTGAAGAAAGTAGAACTGTGCAAACTGGAACTAGCAGGTCCATTGTTCATCACAATGAAATATGTGAAGTAAAACATGTGTATGGGGCAAGTAACAAAGTCAGTAGACTAACAGATGTTGTCACAGCTCGTATAAGACTTGGCTACAAGTATCTCTGGCAGTTCAGCTTGTATAGGGATCTAGATGAAGTAAAGCATAAAGTGTGTGGAC
This sequence comes from Procambarus virginalis, assembly GCA_020271785.1. Taxonomy (NCBI): domain Eukaryota; kingdom Metazoa; phylum Arthropoda; class Malacostraca; order Decapoda; family Cambaridae; genus Procambarus; species Procambarus virginalis. Next base: position 21,789,534 of record WNGS01113158.1, on the reverse strand, counting down.
AAAGACCCACACTCGAACACTATATCTTGGATTGTAGTAAAATTGAGCCATTTAGAGATAGGTCTAAGCTCACTCCATATGATATGGCAACCTATCTTATTACCAGGGATAAATTACCTGAAATCCTTGCACTGTATCCATATTTTGCTTCCAGTAGATAAACGACATATGAGATGAAGAAACAAGTAGTGTATTGTGAAGACTAATAATAAACAGAAGCTACCCTATAACTATCTCCATTGGTCAAACTATTATGTATTAGCTATAAGACCTTCCATTAATAAATAATGATTATTTAAATGTATAGCTCTTGAAATAGCACTTTCTCTGTAACTAGCTGACATTGTAATTATAAGGTGTGAAGGATAGATGAAATTGTTTATGTAATAATCTAAGATGAGGTCTGATTAAGACCTTTTGTGCCCTCTGTAATGCTTTTTGCGCTACCGCTCGCAGGATGGATATGGAGTGCACAATAAACTAGCCGCCTCCGGCGGTAACAATAACAAATCTATTCAAATTAGCTATTGTATATTTAAACGAAACATAAAGCTGCTATCTACAATTTCAGAGTGTAAAGCTATGTTCTATGATAAATTGTCTCATTTTTTTTTAAATCGTGTTGATCCTAGCAAAATTGAAGCCGGCTATTTCACTAATGCGCCAGCTGGAGAGAGAAGCAGCTGGTTGGCAGACATCAAAAAGAGAGGTGTAAATAGCTGCTTCAAACTAACGTTGGATGTTAGAGTGTGCCTTGAACTACAACCCGATAAATGGCTTGTACCCAGTGATAATGAACAAGCTAATTTAAAATATAATATCAAATCTATGATTTTCCACGTTACGTTACATTGTGTATTACAAGGTCTAAAACAGTCACACAGTAATAGAACGAACGATGTTTGCATGTTGGTCACGTTACGTTACGAGGTGAAAACACACACTAGCATTGATTTGATTTGATTTTTATAAGAAGAATGAAGACAACTGTTACGAACCCGAGTCCATCGTCGGAGCACGGAGCAGTGACGTCAACGCCATCTGTGAGTCCGCTCCAGAAACCCCCACGAAATGGACGACGCCATCTAGTGGTGGCAGGAATATGCCAGCTAGACATACTAGATTCTTGTCCTGGTAGCTCGTGAGGTAGCCGCTGCTGACCTCTGGTGAGGTGGCGCTCAGAACATCAGCGCCATCTATTGAGCTAAAAGCTGTACGTTTGTGGCTAAGCCAGTAAGTGGTATGTCCTAGTGTTTCCCATGTCGTGTCCCCCAGTACTGATGACGTGTCTGCTTTCACAGAGTCAACCTAGGACGGCTGTGATGTACGATGAATCAGTCTATTCAAGGCAGCCAAGGTCTCTTCACCAGTCTGCTTTGTAGAAGCAGTGAGCTGCCACCGGACGAGCACTGCTGAGTGTTCAGTTGTCTGCCTGAGGAGTGGAAGTGACGGGATTCGCCGTACCCGGGGCTGGCTGGTGGAAGAGACAACCAACTGCAGTGCCAACCGAGGAGAGTAACCAGCGAGTTACACGAGGCTCCTGCCTAGGGCTCGCAACCCTAGTATTCGTCGTGAAGTGGCCTTACAGCGAGGCTGATTGGTACCTGCCAGCTACAGGCTGGACTGTGGTTGTGGGCCTTCACGATGGGGCACCCAGTGGAATTGTGATTTGGCTGGCCTGTGGCCAGGTTAGATTCATCGTGGTTTCCTGGTACTTGCAGAGGGTTGTTCCACGGAATAGGAAACCAGGCAAGACTGCAAGAGCGAGCGTCGCCAAGTGTTCAGCGTCTTCAGAGGGAGACGAAGATATATACTGTGTAGTAATATTTCCCGTTTGACTTTTAATTTATATATGGTGGTGGGAAAAGAATGATTATATATATTATATATTTATATATATATATAGAAAGTGATAAACTTGTGTATTTAATGTACCTCCCCTGTTTATTTTACTTGCATTACGGAGCTCACCCCTTGAAAGCCTCTACTAACTTGGGGCCGGATACCCAAACTCTAATACCATCAGAGAAGAACCCGGTTGCGTCCCATTAGGGCCGTAACAACTACCTTACGACTGTTGTTTATGCTACTCTAAACCTGTTATTGGGAAAGAAGGATCTTTGCATGTTGGTAACGTTACGTTAAGAGGTGAAAACACACACTAACATTGATTTGATTTGTTATAAGAAGATTGAAGACTGGTATACGACGAGGCTCGTTACTCTTGAAAGGTATTTCGGGAAAGAACGTTGTTTGCACATTTAAAAATATTATTTTTATTGCGGTGTAAATGTCTTAATGTTTAATAAAAAATAAAATTTATATAAAATGGGTTTACATCATTTACTACTTTTTGGTTCTGAATACAGAGACATGCATGTAAGGGCTAAAAACCTGAGGGGTGACCAGTAAACAGAGCATCATAAGTGTAGGGGGATGGGGTAGGCAGGAGCTGCCTCTTCTCTGATGTAAACACGCAACTCCCGCGTCTCGAGTAACTTAAGGTTGTTGTATACTCCAAATGTTGGAGTTGCCGACGCCCCCACCCACCAGGTGTTGTACTCCTATAACTCGGAAGAAGAGACCTCATGTAACTGATAAGGTGGACTGCCAGGGAACTATGAAAGCTGCGGTGATGAGAAGGGGCAGATACACACTCCTTCGTTACTGTGAAAAACCTAACAAAAACATAAATGTGAAACTGCCTAGCCGACCTCCCTATTTTTTAAACTAACGTAAATAGAATGTGTGTGCTCTAACCTTATTATTATTAATATTATTATTCTACTCAATGGTACAAAACACACCCACCGTTTAATGTAAGGTGCTGGAGGGAGCGTGCGAGGGGGAAATGAGGGGGGATATATAATAGTGAGTGCATTCACAGTAAGTCATAATAGTCCCCCCCTCCCACACATTTGCCTCAGTCACAGTTCAACTATCAAAGAGGGTAGGCGGCCCAAATGCTCACTCCCCCACCCATGTGGTATGTCGTGTGCCCTCTATGCGCTATGAGGCGTGGGACACAGGCCATGTGGTAGCTATGTGCTACTTCTTAGAGGTGAAGGTTGAAGGAGCAGGGATGGGAGGGGGAGGGATGGGATGAGGGGGCCCAGTCTTTGTTTACAAAATATCATGCCTGCATCGCTCACACCTCACTTGCCGTCGAGACACCACGCTGTGAACAGTTGGGTATGGCACCTACCTAATGTCTCCTCTTACACCCTGTGTTGAAGGCTTAGGAAGCAGATGCTGAGACGATAACGGTGCTGGAGACTAAGGTGAGAAAGTTACACGTTTTTTGGTAAAATATACACACTTCACTCTACCATCTGATCCTTTCCTACATACCACAGACATATTGTTTAAAAACACGAGAGTGTGTGAGGCACACCACCAACACCAGCCAAAGCTCCTGGGTGGCCTCTTTACTCCCCTCCCCTTCCCCCTCACCTGCTTCACACACCCTTCCCTAACCGTAGACACAAAAATACTCAGTCTCCTGGGGTATGCCCCACATAGGAGGGCCCCCCCCCTCTATGCCCTCAACATATCCTTCTCGATCATACATACTATTGTTATATAACTATTTATATATAACCACTTATTTTGCCTAACTCTATGCTATCTACACGTATATTTTCATATTACACACCTGAACATGCTACCTGAGGACTAGAGCTGCCCGGGTGGGGGCCACTCATCTCATCCTCATAGATGATTCCCACACCATCAGCTGTGTCAGGTGTGTCCACGGACACACTTAACGCAGGTGTAGCATGCGGTTCTAGTCCTCAACCTCACTACTCCTAACTCACCTAAGAATAGACGAGGTGACGTGTGAGTGATGTGTAGTAGTGATGGTGACCAGGTGACACCCGGAAAGATGGTACTTCACCACCTGGCTCACCATAACGACCACATTCAAGGTTTCATCCACTTTCTCACTGACCAGAAATCCAGCGCTGGCCAGGACTACTGCTGTCACCATAAGCAGGATGCGACAACCACTTGACATCATCGCTTCCTTAAATATAAATATATATATTTATATTATATATCTATAAAAATATATATATATATATATATATACATATATATATATATATATATATATATATATATATATGACGGTGTTCCCCCCCCTTCTAATTCTCCCACGCCTGCTGTAAGAGTCATGTCCACTATTCCCGAGCGTTCTCTACGTTAAAGGCATCAGTTGAACATATGTGGGAGAGAATAGTATTCTCGCTGAGCCGAGAAATTCGTGAAAGAAGAATATTTTGGCCTGTGGGATAGGCCTTTTAGGGAGCCAAAATGGCGCTGGCGAGTCTGTTCTCCCGCCAAAACTGTGTGACGTCAGTGTCACAAGATTGGTCACCGTCAGCGACGTGGCACTGGGAGCCAATGAAAACCTCCCTTGGCAAATGTGAAATCACATAGGCGGGGGAGTCCAGCCGTAGCGGCGCCTTCGCACCATCAGTCTCACACGACGCGTCCGAGAGGCAGGACGTGCGACCGGTCATCCTGTTTGAGTGACGGATTACCGAGCTCCGGTGGATATAAGCGTCTCCAGTTGTTGGCGCGCACTCTGTGAGGTCTTCCTTCAACCCAGATGTGGCTCAGATAAGGAATTGACAGGATAAGGAGCAACAAGTGCTCAGGGACAGGTGCGTTGCAAGAAGTGGGCCGGGCATCGACGTGTGCAACGTCCTTGACAGTTCACCAGAATAGGAGACAGTTTAGTGGCCGGGCCATTCTGCCGTGAGCGAACCGGGTTGACCGCCTTGTCAACCAGGTTGAGCGTGTGATCGACGATCCTGTCAAGTTTGACAGTAACCTTACCTACGTGGAACCCTACGAGTTACCAGTTGGATGCAAGCACGTCGAGAAGTCTTCCCAAATACCTAGTGACAAACCGAGACGACGAGGGAATTGACGGTGTAGTGAGCTTCAAGTGCTCTGAAGTCGGGTGCTGTGCGTGTGGAGCTTAAGCAGTATCGTCTGGGACGTCTGATAACTTCACAGTGACATCATAGTGGTGAGAGGCAGTTCCTCTGGGAGTACAGTGACAAGGACCTAATTGGGAAATGTACGACGACCGCCGAGACGTAGGCTGGCTGCCGTAGTTGGGAGGAAAGTTGACGGCCAGGAGACTGACTCCAACCCTGCAACATACTGGAGGAGGAGCACGGACCTGCAGTGTACTGAAGCGGCGAGACGTGAACATCCTAGGACGTTGGCTTATGTTTCTGGAGGGTGTGCAAGGCGAGAGCCTGGACCAGGAGCTACAACCCAACTGTCATCCTAGGATAGGTGAAGTAGGTGTTTACAGTTACCCTCCAATTTCCCCTTTAGTTAGCTATATATATTTGTCAGAATATTTTATATGTCGTGAGCAAGTCTCACCTGAATCTAAGTCACAGAGAGCACAGTGTGTGGTGAGGCTACCCAGAGCGCTCACAGTATCCGTTTACATATATCTATGTGTGGGTGTGTGCAAGCACCAGGATTCATTAAGGAATTTACTGTGACTATAATTCATTTCCTGTGATTATATATATATTAGTAGTGAACCAGATATTGGTGTTAGGCTATGAGCCCAGACTTTATATAAATGCCTGTGTATTGATCTCCACGATTTATTGATATAAATGCCTGTGTATTGATCTCCATGATTTATTGCTATAAATGCCTGTGTATTGATCTCCATGATTTATATATATATATATATATATATATATATATATATATATATATATATATATATATATATATATATATATATATAATAAAAAACAAAACACTTAAGCTTACTTAAAGTGATCAATACAAATAAAACTTATTAACTGTCACATAGGTAAAAGCTATTTCAAAAAACATTAAATTACAACAAAAATTTTATAACTACTACAACAAACTATACTATTAAACTTACGTGAAGTGATCAACTGGAATGAGACTTGATAGCTACCACATATATACTAAACACTATAACAAATATTCATATCATGACTACAAATCTACAAAAAATGTATATAAAATACAAACATTCTTTTGTTCCTGATATCTTTAAGAAAAATGCAATTAATACTTTACTGAATAGGGCCTTTGTTTTATGTTCAAATTGGAATAACTTTGATCAAGAAATTAATTTTCTTGTGAAATTTTTTCAAACAATGGTTATCCTTTACATATGATTTATACTTTTATAAGGAATTTCTTAAATATGAAGTTTCACCCATCGTGTAGGATTGCTACAGTAGAAAGGGATATTAAATATATTAAATTACCATTTTATGTCACTATTAGTTTTTCTGTAAGGAGTCGTTTGAGGAAAATGTTGTAGCATTGTTATCCTCAAGTAGACTTTAGATTTATCTTTGTCAACACTAATACCATAGGCTCTTATTTTAAATTTAAAGATAAAGTGCCTACCTCCCTGTGCTCTAATATCGTATATATGTATAATTGTTCCAGCTGTAATGCTGGATATATCGGGAGTTCCATTCGGAACTTTAAGATTAGGATACTTGAGCACCGGGGAGTTTCTTTTAGGACTGGATTACCATTGTCTAAACCAGCATTTTCGGAGATTAGAAACCACTGTTATGAGTTTAATCATGCTTTGCTGGAGTCTGATTTTAAAATTTTGGACACTTGTATAAATGGCCAGTCAGATTTGAGAATAATGGAATCCTTATATATAAAGGAGCTGCAGCCTTTATTAAATAGCAACCTTTCGGCTGTTCAATTGTACACTGTGTAGTGCACAGTAGGCCCTGAAATTTGCTTTATAGTTCATTCTGGTAGTTTAATTTTATTATAATTTTGTTTTAGTCTACCATGTTTTTTGCCTTCTCTTACTTATTTCAGGTCTCGACATTGTACATTATTATAATCTTTTTATTTAGGATACATATACATTTTTTGTTATTTAGTTTTATTTAATATTTGAGTTTTTATACGATTTTGAGTAGTATTTTATAATTGTTGCTTACTCTGTTTGTATTTTATATACATTTTTTGTAGATTTGTAGTCATGATATGAATATTTGTTATAGTGTTTAGTATATATGTGGTGGCTATCAAGTCTCATTCCAGTTGATCACTTCACGTAAGTTTAATAGTATAGTTTGTTGTAGTAGTTATAAAATTCTTGTTGTAATTTAATGTTTTTTGAAAAAGCTTTTACCTATGTGACAGTTAATAAGTTTTATTTGTATTGATCACTTTAAGTAAGCTTAAGTGTTTTGTTTTTTAATAATTTTCCTTTCTTTCATAGGCAGTTATATTCAGTATGAGTTCTTTGTTTGCCTCTTATTTGATTNAGATTTGAGAATAATGGAATCCTTATATATAAAGGAGCTGCGGCCTTTATTAAATAGCAACCTTTCGGCTGTTCAATTGTACACTGTGTAGTGCACAGTAGGCCCTGTAATTTGCTTTATAGTTCATTCTGGTAGTTTAATTTTATTATAATTTGTTTTAGTCTACCATGTTTTTGCCTTTTCTTACTTATTTCAGGTCTCGACATTGTACATTATTATAATCTTTTTATTTAGGATACATATACATTTTTTGTTATTTAGTTTTATTTAATATTTGAGTTTTTATACGATTTTGAGTAGTATTTTATAATTGTCGCTTACTCTGTTTGTATTTTATATACATTTTTTGTAGATTTGTAGTCATGATATGAATATTTGTTATAGTGTTTAGTATATATGTGGTAGCTATCAAGTCTCATTCCAGTTGATCACTTCACGTAAGTTTAATAGTATGGTTTGTTGTAGTAGTTATAAAATTCTTGTTGTAATTTAATGTTTTTTGAATTAGCTTTACCTATGTGACAGTTAATAAGTTTTATTTGTATTGATCACTTTAAGTAAGCTTAAGTGTTTTGTTTTTAATAATTTTCCTTTCTTTGATAGGCAGTTATATTCAGTATGAGTTCTTTGTTTGCCTCTTTTTGATTGTGATTTCTATTTTCTTTTAGATCTGATGATGAATACAAGAAGTATTCGAAACGTTATGCATTTTAAAGTAAAGAATCTGAAACAAGATGTTCAGTATATCCCTGGTTTTCCTATTTATCTTAAAATTAGATTCCCGAAGGGAACATCGATCATAAAATATTATATATATATATAATATATATATATAATATATATATATATATATATATATATATTAGTATATTTGGTAGCAGTCTTTCCTGTAGACATATATTATTAAATATGACCGAAAAAGTAAGATTAATAATTCTAACACGAATTTTCTCGATTTTCTTATGTTTCTTTTTACTGTTGACGGTAAATGAAAAATCAATTCTCCAAAATTCATTTTTATTTCTAGTCTGACGCGACACTTGAGCGCGTTTCGTAAAACTTATTACATTTTCAAAGACTTTAGTTTACACACACACAACTATAACTGAATAGAGCTAAACATCTTCGATTTTTATACCTGCATTTGGGTGAGGTGACATGTACAGTAGTATAGGATGAGGTGAAAACAAATTTTCAACACAAGCCAGAAGAACGGGTATAGAACGGGGTATAGAAGGGGTAAGCTAAAGGGAAGGATGGAAGTAACTGCAGAGGGCCTATTGGCCCATATTTCTTGATGCTTCTATATTGGAGCGGAGTCTTGAAGTGGGTAGAATATAGTTGTGCATTAATTGGCTGTTGATTGCTGGTGTTGACTTCTTGATGTGTAGTGCCTCGCAGATGTCAAGCCGCCTGCTGTCGCTGTATCTATCGATGATTTCTGTGTTGTTTGCTAAGATTTCTCCGGTGATGGTTTGGTTGTGGGAAGAGATTATATGTTCCTTAATGGAGCCCTGTTGCTTATGCATCGTTAAACGCCTAGAAAGAGATGTTGTTGTCTTGCCTATATACTGAGTTTTTGAGGCTTACAGTCCCCAAGAGGGCATTTGAAGGCATAGACGACGTTTGTCTCTTTTAGAGCGTTCTGCTCCGTGTCTGGAGAGTTTCTCATGAGTAGGCTGGCCGTTTTTTTGGTTTTATAGTAAATCGTTAGTTGTATCTTCTGATTTTTGTCTGTAGGGATAACATTTCTATTAACAATATCTTTCAGGACCCTTTCCTCCGTTTTATGAGCTGTGGAGAAGAAGTTCCTGTAAAATAGTCTAATAGGGGGTATAGGTGTTGTATTAGTTGTCTCTTCAGAGGTTGCATGGCGTTTCACTTTCCTTCTTATGATGTCTTCAATGAAACCATTGGAGAAGCCGTTGTTGACTAGGACCTGCCTTACCCTACAGAGTTCTTCGTCGACTTGCTTCCATTCTGAGCTGTGGCTGAGAGCACGGTCGACATAAGCGTTAACAACACTCCTCTTGTACCTGTCTGGGCAGTCACTGTTGGCATTTAGGCACATTCCTATGTTTGTTTCCTTAGTGTAGACTGCAGTGTGGAAACCTCCGCTCCTTTCCATGACTGTTACATCTAGAAAGGGCAGCTTCCCATCCTTCTCCATCTCGTAAGTGAAACGCAACACAGAATTCTGCTCAAACGCCTCTTTCAGCTCCTGCAGATGTCTGACATCAGGTACCTGTGTAAAAATGTCGTCAACATACCTGCAGTATATGGCCGGTTTCAAGTTCAAGTCGACTAAGACTTTTTTCTCGATAGTACCCATGTAGAAGTTCGCAAACAGGACACCTAGGGGAGAACCCATGGCGACCCCATCTACTTGCTTATACATGTGCCCATCCGGGCTCAAGAAGGGTGCCTCCTTAGTACAAGCTTGGAGTAGTTTCCTCAGGATATTTTCTGGTATGTCAAGAGGAGTACAGGCCGGATCACGATACACTCGGTCCACTATCATCCCGATTGTTTCATCCACAGGTACGTTGGTAAACAGTGATTCTACGTCCAACGAGGCTCTTATCCCTGTGGCCCGTGTTCCCCGCAGTAAGTCAACAAATTCCTTCGGGGACTTCAGGCTGAAGGCGCAAGGGACATAAGGAGTCAGTAAGCCGTTGAGTCGTTTCGCCAGTCTGTACGTGGGTGTGGGTATCTGGCTGATGATTGGCCGAAGTGGGTTTCCAGGCTTATGTGTCTTGACATTTCCATACGCATATCCAGGTTTATATTCCCCAATAATCTTTGGCAGGTGCAGTCCAGATTTCTTGGCATTCACAGTTTCAATCAATTTGTTGACCTTTGCTTTCAATTCGGCTGTAGTGTCCTTCGTTACCCTTTGGAATTTAGTTTGGTCAGAGAGTATGAGGTTCATTTTCGCCAGATATTCGTCTTTCTTAAGGATGACGTATATTGGCGACTTTTCGCCTCTCCTGACAACTATTTCCTTGTTCTCACGAAGGCTCTTAGCTGCCGCTTTGAGCTCGGGGGTCAGTATGGTGCTTCTGTAGTTGCCTCGATTCTTTCCTCCTTCTGCAATAAGTTCTGCTTGTAAGGTGTCTTTGGTGGTGACCTCCTTTTGTGCTTCGAGGTCAAATATGTCGTCCAACAGGATCTCCAACTCCACTTTCCGGGCCAACGCACTTGGTCTGGACATAACGTGACAGTTTATACCCAGATTTAGGAGTGACTTGTTCCTCAGTGAGGTTGATTCCTGCAAGGTTCAGGAAGCAGTCTCTTGGTCGTGGAATTGCCATAGGTCCTCCATATAATGTTGTTAGTTTCTTGATTATCCTTGTTTCCGAGCTGAGGTTATGTCGGTCTGTGAGGATGTCGAGGTGTTGTTCGATGCGGGTATGGAGACTTTCGTCGATGTTGCTGCTTCTCCATTCGTTTATAGCATGAAGTAGTTGCGTTTTGTTGTCTTTGATTTCATTTTCTGCTTTGTATATCTGATTACGAATTAGATCTTGGCGATATTTTATCGTGAAGGCTTGATTCCTTGCTGCAGGGTCGTGCGTTTTAATATTAGTATATTTTGGTAGCAGTCTTTCCTGTAGACATATATTATTAAATATGACCGAAAAAGTGAGATTAATAATTCTAACACGAATTTTCTCGATTTTCCTTATGTTTCTTTTTACTGGTGACGGTAAATGAAAAATCAATTCTCCGAAATTCATTTTTATTTCTAGTCTGACGCGACGCTTGAGCGCGTTTCGTAAAACTTATTACATTTTCAAAGACTTTAGTTTACACACACACACACAACTATAACTATAACGAGATGGAGAAGGATGGGAAGCTGCCCTTTCTAGATGTAACAGTCATGGAAAGGAGCGGAGGTTTCCACACTGCAGTCTACACTAAGGAAACAAACATAGGAATGTGCCTAAATGCCAACAGTGACTGCCCAGACAGGTACAAGAGGAGTGTTGTTAACGCTTATGTCGACCGTGCTCTCAGCCACAGCTCAGAATGGAAACAAGTCGACGAAGAACTCTGTAGGGTAAGGCAGGTCCTAGTCAACAACGGCTTCTCCAATGGTTTCATTGAAGACATCATAAGAAGGAAAGTGAAACGCCATGCAACCTCTGAAGAGACAACTAATACAACACCTATACCCCCTATTAGACTATTTTACAGGAACTTCTTCTCCACAGCTCATAAAACGGAGGAAAGGGTCCTGAAAGATATTGTTAATAGAAACGTTATCCCTACAGACAAAAATCAGAAGATACAACTAACGATTTACTATAAAACCAAGAAAACGGCCAGCCTACTCATGAGAAACTCTCCAGACACAAAGCAGAACGCTCTAAGAGAGACCAACGTCGTCTATGCCTTCAAATGCCCTCTTGGGGACTGTAAGCCTAAAAAAACTCAGTATATAGGCAAGACAACAACATCTCTTTCCAGGCGTTTAACGATGCATAAGCAACAGGGCTCCATTAAGGAACATATAATCTCTTCCCACAACCAAACCATCACCAGAGAAATTTTAGTAAACACAGAAATCATCGACAGACACAGCGACAGCAGGCGGCTTGACATCTGCGAGGCACTACACATCAAGAAGTCAACACCAGCAATCAACAGCCAATTAATGCACAACTATATTCTACTCACTTCAAGACTCCGCTCCAATATAGAAACATCAAGAAATATGGGCCAATAGGCCCTCTGCAGTTACTTCCATCCTTCCCTTTAGCTTATACCCTGTTCTATACCCCGTTCTTACCCCGTTCTAGCTTGTGTTGAAAAATTGTTTTCACCTCTTCCTATACTACTGTAACATGTCACTTCACCCAAATGCAGGTATATAAATCGAAGATGTTTAAGCTCTATTCAGTTATATATATATATATATAAATAATAAGTGTACAGGTAAAGTGTCCATTGGGCGAGCGGGAAGTGGGGCCAGAGGGACGAGTAGGACGGAGAGGAAAATTTGTAGATCAGAGGGAATAGTGCCAGGGCTCTCGCCATTTGCCTGCTTTAAGAGTCATATCGACTCTCCCTACTGTTTCTCTGGAGTATAGGGAAGTCTGTTGGTATGTATGGCGCCCAGATCGGCCGCCAGCTAAAGGAGAAACTTACATTATAA
>WNGS01113158.1:21760536-21776039 GCA_020271785.1 Procambarus virginalis | reverse complement strand
CTCCCCCCGAACGTTCTTCAGTTGTCGTACCTCCTCTCGTAAGTAATCCACCTCTGCTCTCAGAACCCCAACCAAGTTCACCAATCCCCCCAGTAATCCCTCCTCTGCTCAACAATATCGCCGCTGTGGAGACTGTGGATAGTCTCCTGTAAGATAGTCCAGGATATTAGTACTGGACGATAGAATATCATTTGCAAGAGATCATTATTGCAATAAAGGAATTGACCCAAATGGAAAAGTAAGAAGAATACCTATTGAAACGACAAAGCAGACAGATGTCTAAGAAAGGCGAAAGGCGGCTCATCAATATTTAAATATTGCAATTACAAGTAGTTAATTAGGGATTTTTTATATATTATATACTATATATCATATATATTAATAAAACATATACTACTATATATATATATATATATCCTTTATGATAATATATATAATATATATACTTATATATTATAAAATATGAAATATATATTAGTGATTCAGCTCAGTTTACCCAGAAGCACAATCGATTGTTTTGGCGGCTACTATGCAAGGAGGCCGCAATTTGCCTAATAAATGCCGAAATTTTTCATGAAATCAAATATATTTTCTCGTATTTTTTAGTCTTATGAAATGACTAAAGCTACCACATTCATTTGTATGAGTCAATTTCTTTTTTATATTGAGTTAAAGTTAACTAGAATATGACCGAACCTAACCAAACCACTACCTAACCTAACCTATTACTTCTTATAGGTTAGTGTAATATGTTGTGTACCGAAAAAGTTAGCGTTGGGTGGCCGCGTAGGTAGACTTGGGGTAGTCGAAAAACAATTATTTCATAAAACTAGGCCTATTGAGGCAAATACGGGCCTTGAATAGTAGGGCTGAGAAGTGTATTCGTCTGCATCTGCTCTATGACGACACCTAAGTTATAGCATTATTTATAAATTATATATATATATATATATATATATATATATATATATCTATATAGTAATATATTATAATGATATTCTATAATTTTGGGGGGGGGGGGGGCTATATGGTGGTGGGGATGGGTGGTGGGGGGGGGGGGTAATAAAATCGGGGGGGGGGGGGGTAACGTATCGGGGCGGGGGGGTGGGGGGGGGGGGGGGTGCATGGGGGGGGGGGGGGGGGGGGTAAGCCAGAATTACACTTCTCCAGCCCTACATCTTGCAGAGGCGCTCCGTTTGTTGCCTTCATAGGCCAAGTTCTTTCATAATTAAGTGTTATTTCGCTACCTATAGTCCTACCTAACACTAACGTTTCGCGGCAACCTCATCCTACCTTAAAGATATGGTTTTAGGTGTGTTAGGTAGGCTTGGTTAGTGTTCGGTAATACTATCTATCATTAATTTATAACTGCAATAAAAATGACTCCTCATACATAAGAATGGGTATCTTTATCAGTTTCAAAACTAAAAATTAGAGAAAATATATTTTTCATGAAAACTTGGCTTTTAGTTAGGCAAATCGGGGCTCTCATAGTAGGCCAAAAAGTGGTTTCTGGCTACTAGGTAACTCATCATATAAGTATAATTTTAGTAGTATATAGTATATACTATATATATATATATAATAATATTATCTATTCTATATTTACATATTATATATCTCATATTTATATAACATCTATTTTTATATATATAATCTCGTCTAATGATATAGTTTAATATATATATGCATATTATTACATATATTTACATATTTATATTTATATATACCTAATTTTATATATATATATTTTATTATATAATATTTATATTATATATCATATTATATAATATTAATATTAGATACTTAATACTTTTATATTCGTTACCCTAGTATCCAAACGCCTTCTCATCTAAAAAAAAAAAACTCATGCAAGGTGGCGTTTCCGCGATTTGGCATAAACCCTAGTTGCTGCTTGTACGTCCTCTAATACTGTATATATATAGTTATCTGTCGACTACCTTATACCTACTAACCTAACCTAACTTTTGTTTTTTTAGAGCTAACCTAACCTCAACTATAAAGATAGGTTAGGTTAGGTAGGTCATGGTTGGTTATGTTCAGCTTCATATAATCTACGTTTAATATTTTCTAACTCCATATAAAAAAAATTGACTCATCTAACGAAATGGATAGTTTTATCATTCATAAGAAAAAATTAGAGAAAATTTTATTAATTCAGGAAAACTCGGCATATTGGCAAATGGGGCCTTGCATATTAGGCCAATAAGTGAGTTCTGGCTACTAGGTACACATATATATGTAAATATATATAATATTCTGTACCTTATGCCAGACGCCACTTGTCAGCCTACTATGCAGCCCGATTTGCTAATACCCAGTTTATTAATTAATTGTTTTCGACTACCAAATACCTAACCATAATAACTTTTTCGTGGCTACCTACCTAACCTAAATAGATGTTAGTTATGTTAGGTAGGGTTGTTAGTTCGGAATCTACGTTATTTTACTCCAATGAAAAAAAAATTGACCCGTACGTAACTGGAAAATGGAGCTTTATCTAATTTCATAAGAAAAATTGAGAAAATATATAATTCAGAAACTGGCTTATTAGGCAATCGGCTTGCATAGTAGGCCAAAAATGAGTCTGGCTACTACAGTACCGCTCCATATAGTGTATATAACTCTATTAGATATAATAAATATATATATATATATAATATATGTGTATGAGGATAGGAATAGAAATATATAATATTAATATACAATACTATTATATATCATTATATATATATTATTAGAATAGAAGATAGAGATAAATATAAATATAATATAAAAATATATATATATATATATATTATATATATATATTAATATATATATATATATTTTGGTTGGAATAGTACCGTAGTAGCAAACGCACTTCTCGTCAAGCCTACTTATGCAAAGTGCCGATTTGCGCCCTTAATAACAGCCACGTTTCAATGAAATTATTTGTTTTTATCGATAACTACCTAACCCTATACCTATCGGCTACCCTAAATATACTATAAAGATAGGTTTAGATTAGGTTTAGGTTAGGTTGGTTAGGTTCAGTCATATATCTACGTTAATTTTAACTCCACTTAAAAAAAAATTGCACCTCAAATAGACATAATGATAATACTGGTGTAGCCTTTATCAGTTCATAGAAAAATTATGAGAAAATATACTAATTCAGGAAACTTTGGGCTTATTAGGCAAATCGGACCTTGCATAGTAGGCCTAGTATTGAGTTCTGGCTACTAGGTAAAACATATATATATAATATATATATATATAATATATATTATATATTATATATTAATTATAATAATTAATATTATATATATACATGTTTTTTTTTTTTTTTTTTTTTTTTTTTTTTTTTTTTTTTTTTTTTTTTTTTTTTTTTTTTTTTTTTTTAATATATATATATACTATACTTTTATTATGTATATATATATATATGTATTATATAAATAATATAATATATATATTATAATATAAACAAGTTGACTGTTATTGTTGTTGTTCATGTGTGGCAATGTTTAAGATATTATATAATATATTAATTTACACATAACATAAGCTCTACACACACACACACACGCATATTATTGAAGTGTGTTGTACTCGCTTAGTTGTAACGCCCTAGTGTGTGACTTGCGGGGGTTGAGCTTTCAGCTCTTCGGTTCATAGCCTCTCAACTGTCAATCAACTGGTGTAACCATGTTCCTGAGTCCTATTGGCTCTATCATATATGCACTTGAAACTGTGTTGGAGTCAGCCTCCAACACTCACGCCTATGCATTCCTTTTTTTAACCACTCTGACACTAAAAAATTATTTTTAATGTCTTTATGGCTCATTTATGGGCACTCAATTTCCACCTGTGTCCTCTAGTGCGTGTGCCCCTGTGATAAATATCTACCCTTTCAATTCTGAGAATCTTTTATGTGGTGATCATGTCCCCCTCTAACTTTTGTGTCTTCCAGCGACGTAAGGTTTAATTCATGTAGTCTCTCCTCGTAGCTCATACCCCTACGTTCGGGGACGAGTCTGGTGACAATCCTCTGACCCTTCTCCACCTTAGTCTTATGCTCGGCGAGATATGGATTCGATGCTGGAGCTGCATACTCCAAGATTGGTCTGACATACGTGGTATACAAGGTTATGAAGGATTTCTTACACAGGTTCCTGAATGCACTCCTGATGTTAGCCAGCCTTGCATACGACGCTGATATTTTGATGATGGCTTCAGGAGACAGATTTGCGTGATATCAACTCCTTGGGCTCAGCTATTGTTGCTGCAGGGTTGAGCATGGCTTCTTTAGCCCCGCCTTCTAGCCGCCGGTTGTTTATAGCAGTGACTTCTGTCCTATTTCCCTATTATGTCTACTTCTAAAATTATGAATAGAGTTTGCTTCCACAACCTGCTCCTGTAGTTCATGCCAGTTTCCCACTACTCTCACGCTAAGAGAAAACTTTCTAACCTAACACTAATCTGAATTTCAAGCTTCCACCCATGTTCCCCTTATTCCATTGGTATTCAATGTGAACATTTCATCTATTAACACTGTCAATCCCCTAAGTATTTTAGACGTCTCTATCATATCTGTCCCCCCCCCCCCGCTCTCTCTTTCTACCGTCGTCAGATTCAGTTCTTTCGGTCGCTCTTCATGTCCCAGCCCTCACAATTCTGGGAGGAGCCTCGTCGTTAACTTCTGAACCTGTTCCAGTTTCCTCATGAGGGAGCTCCATGACGGGATGGCATACTTTAGGACTGGTCTCAGGTGTGCCTCCATATGAGGCTTCCTGAATGATGCTTAACTTTTGCCAGCACAGAGTATGCTGCTGACATTATCTTATTTAATAATAATCATTTATGTGCGCCTCTGTATTATGGTATTATGTCCACTCCCAGTTGGGCTTGTATAGGGATCTAGATGAAGTAAAGTGTACAGTGTATGGACAGAAGCAGGGACACACACTCGAACACTATATCTTGGACTGTAGTAAAATTGAGCCATTTAGAAATGAATCTAAGTCTCTAAGCTCACGCTCTCTTAAATGCCAACCTATCTTATTACCAAGGAAGGATAAAATGCCGGAAATCCTTGCGCTGTATCCATATTTCGCTTCCAATAGATAAACGACATATGAGATTAAGAAACAAGTAGTGTGTTGTGAAGACTAATAATAAACAGCAGCTCCCCTATGACTAATATCACAATTGCTCAAACAATTCTGTGTTAGCGATAAGACCTACCATTAATGTATAATTACTTACTGTAAATATATAGCTCTTAAAATAGAACATTCTCTGTAACTATAAGATGTGAAGGATAGATGAAATTGTTTATGTAATAATCTAAGATGAGGTCTGATAAAGACCTTTTGTGCCCTGTGTAATGCTTTTTGCGCTACCCCTCACAGGATGAGTATGGGGTGCACAATAAACTAGCCGGCTCTGGCGGCAACAATCAAATAAAAAAATTCCAGGTCTCATTCAGTAGTCATTATAAGTAGGTACTTTCCCCATCAGAGGGACAGTACACGATGGTCTCTTGTTACCTTTTACCATTTCCATCACTTCACATTTGCTCTTGTTGAATTCCAATAGCCATTTCTCCGGCCATCTCTGCAGCTTGTTCAGGTCCTTAGAGCATGGTGTTGCTCCTTAGAGCTATGTATTAAGAGCATGGTGTTATTGCATATAAAATACGTTCAAATTAAATTACTGGCAAAGTTGGAAAAGGGATAATTATTTCCTAGCAGAACCCAGAGTGTAATAGTCAACAAAGTAAACTCCGGATTATTCACCGAGAAAAGTTGTCCCCAGGGTACTGTGTGCTCGCTCCAGAACTCTCTATGGTTCTCATGTTGAACACAGACAAGGACACACTATAGTACCATATCATTCCTTGTAGATGACACTAGGGTTTTTACGAGACAATATTAAGAACAAGGCAAACCTCCAATCTGATGTAAATCAGGTCTTTCAATGAGCCAAAAATAATATGATTAACGAAGCTGTGTTCCAGCTCATGCGCTATGGAAAAACTAAAATATAAATATGGAAACCCCATATATATAATATGATTTGACTGCGTTTTAAGGCGGGACAGCACAAGTGATTTTAATAGTATGAACATTGTGATGGGATCCCTTGATGTGACGGTTCATTATCTATCCAATAATTTTCCCATATATAAGTTTTAATTTACATTGTTAAAACTTTTCTCAAATATTATCATCGATTTCGCCTCCAGGTTATAAAGGTACTTATAATCAAAGAGAAACACGTTGTTATTATATACACCGTTGTCAACGCCAGGTGAAACAGTTTAAGAACCCACAAAATATAAACAAAATGGAAAATTGCCTTGATAATCTATTAAAGCCGGTACCGAATATTATCTTCCTTGGAGACTTCAGTCCCAGGTCAGAGAACTACAGTACTTATATTGTAACAAACTTTAGCTCAACCAGCAGGTAACAAAACCAAATTGGAACGAAAATACTCTATTTTATTAATCATACATACTTCATAGGATCAATTCTATAGTATGACTGCAGAGTTCCTTGTCCGGAACTCTGCAGGAAATTTCACGAACAATGGAGAAATAATCAGACTTTACAATCTCACATACTACATACTCAGAATATAAACTTTAAAGTACAAACCAATATTAATACACTTAATACACCAATAAGGATTAACAAACAGGAAAGTTTGCTGAATAAATTAAATCTCGAGAATAAGAGGATTGAATGGGGGAAAAATAAAGGTGGAACTAGCAAACCACCACCACACAAAACCAATATAGTACCAAAACTCACACGCAAGGAATAGAATAATTTGACTGCTGAAGTTTACAAAGTATGCTTGAAATAGATTTCTTTAATAGAAGGAAAATAATAAATGCACAAGCTGACGCGTTGTACACAAAGAAGATAATCAAAACAGGGGGACTGAAGAAAAGGAACCATCATACCAGACTGAATAAATACAATTGGAACAAAGCCATGCAAGAAATAAACAATTGAAAAATAATTTTCCATGTATAAATATAAAATACACTATTGAACCTATACAGTACTTAAATTCCAGATACTTAGGCATGGTAAAATTTAAGAATTTCAACGAACTACTGAAAAAAAGACAATCTCGTCTCTCATCATAAAAGAACAAGGAAAAGTTAAGGATCTGGAATGACGACGTCAGACGACCTCATGTTTAATGAACATAATTTAAATGTTCTTGTGCGAGTAGAAACTAAATATTTCTACAGTACTCAAAGCGTAGATGAATGTAGAGAACAGCGAACTATTAGCCGAATATCAAATAAAGGGAATTCAAATTATTTCACAAGGATAGACATTGGATGAAGAAAGGGGAGTAGCCACACACGTCAGGGAACTTAATATATAATGTCAGAGGGGATCAAAAGTGAGGCATAGACAGAAACTCTCTGGCAAGAATTGAATGACAATAATAATAATACAAGTTATATACTGGCCACCAAACTTCGACAGATTGGAAGCAAAGGATATGTCTCGGATGAAATATCTAGAGCATTTAGGTCAAACTATGTGCTATGGCCGACTAATTGTAGTCTAGTAAACTGATATAACAAAACAAGTGATACTGAAGCAGACGTTTTTTTATAATTAGTTGATCGCTTCCTTAAACCGAGCCAGCACGGGAAAATAAGGTTTTAGTCTGTGTTAACGGGGGAGAGAAATAAATGACATCAAAATAGGGAATGAGCTAGAGAACAGTGTTCAAAGGAAAATCAGATTTAACATTGCATGCAATAGACGGGCAAGAGAAAAAATCAGTCAAGGTGTCAGATGTCCGAAAAGCTTGTTTTGGTGGACTAAGGAATTTCTTGGGAAGGTTAGAGTGAAGAGACCTCACCATGGGGGGGGGGGCAAACATGGCGGTGGGTGAGGCAACAAGGGATTACGATGCAAGGTAATTATCAAGAGAAAGCCATTACGACTGTATAGCATCTGGAAGGAATGAGAAGGATTTGGGATAGTAGGGAGGGAGGGAGGGAGGGAGGGAGGGAGGGACAGGCTACTTGGACGGTCGGCGGATTGGCCGCTAATCTGCAAGAAGTGAGACCATTGCTCTACCATCCAGATTCGAATTATAACTTTTTAAAAATATTCTTGGCAAAGTCGAGTAAGGCAGCGTCTGGGATGCTCTCGGACGCAGGTTCGAATCCTCGTCGCGGCCCTTGTGGACTTGTTCATCCCATGATCGTAGTATTGCCTGTAAATTCATTTGATCCAATAATAGTGACCCCAAGTAGTTAATTATGGGTCGAAAGAACCTGTATACAAGAAGAATGGACTCGCCAATTTAGAACAATTTGTCAAACGAGTTACAAATGTTCAAAAATATATACGGAAAGCAAAAAGACGAAGTTCATATAAAAGAGCAAGCAAATACAAATGCTGAAGGGGTTGTCAGTTACATCACAGGCAGCTTGGGGGAAAAGTAAGGTCACTATAACCAGAGGTCAGATAACTGATAATATAAAACACTAGCAGTAGTTTACATAATATTTAGTCTTTTTACTTGAGAAGACCTTAACATTATGCGTCCAACCAAACAAGTCAAATTAGTAGTGAGGCGGACAGGTTGACATGCTTAGTGTGAACTTAGTGTGAGGAAGGTAGTAAACAAAGAGACGTTAGAGCCAAACAAGTCTTCAGGGCCGGACGAGGCGCTTGCCAGGGTGTGTAAACAATACAAAGAGCAACTTTGTCAGCCCTTGTTTTGCATATTCAGTAAATCATTAGTCTAGTAGAGTTGTGGAGGGTTGCCATGTGGTATCGATTTTTTAAGAACATAACAGGTGGGCCTGTGGGCCGCTCCAACAGCCTTCTGCATCAGGTTACCCAAGGCAAGCCTGGAATCCAGTCCGGGCTTGGGGAACAGAACTCCTTAAGCCCACTCCGTGTACTCCAAGTTCTGTATACGTAATAATGTATTATTAGGCAAAAAAGCACTAACTCCTCACTAATCATAAATGAGGAATTACCTAACAGACAGAATCCAGAGAGTAACAGTAAGGGGGGGGGGGGGGGCGAGAAGTCGGGCCGGCAAACAATAACGAGCGGTGTACCTCAAGGAGAAGTGCTGGCACCAATTACAATTTGTAATATACGTAAATGACGTGTCTACAGGAGTCGAGTCTTATTTGTCGATGTTTCCCAATGACGCGAAAATAATGAGACTAGTTGTGACAGATGAGGATTGTAGGATCCTCAAGAGTACTGTAACAAGTTGCAGAGATGGTTGGAGAAATGGCTACTGGAGTTCAACATGAGCAAGAGTAAACTCATGGAAACGGGAACAGATGACAGGAGACCAAAGAGACAGTACACAATGAAGGGAAACTACCTACTTGTGATGGCTCGAGAAAGAGACCTGGGCGTGGACGTAACACCTAATCTAACTTCAAAAGCACACATAAACAGGATAACGACAGCAGCGTACTCTACACTGGCAAAAGTTAGAACATCATTCAGGAACCAAAGTAAGGTGGCATTTAGAGCGCTTTAAGACTGGCTTCACGTAGGCAGTGTAGAGTATGCCGCCCCATCATGGAGCCCCCCCCCCCGGAACCCCGAAGAAACTGAAAACTGGAAAAGGCTCAGAAGTTTGCGACGATGCTCGTCCCAAAATTGCGAGGGATGCTTACGGGCTATTCATGCCCGTGCCACCTCTTGGATGGGTCAATCTTTATCAATCAATCTTGCGAGGGATGGGATATGAAGAGCGACTTAAATAACTGAGCCTGATGACACTAGAAAAAAAGGGGGGAGGGGGATATGATAGACGTACAAAATACTTTGGGGGATTGACGGTGGAAATAGATGAAATGTTTAAATTGAATACAAATAGAACAAAGGGGCATGGATGGAAGCTTAAAACTCGGAGGAGTCAGATGTTAGAAAGTTTTCATTTAGCGCAAGAGTAAGTGCCAGTAGCACAGGCACTCAGTATAGTGTGGAGGAAGAGCTTGGACACGGGGGAAATACCAGATGCGCTTAAATATACAGACATAGCCCCTCTACACAAGGGAGGGAGCGAATCATAAGCAAAGAATAATAGACCAAGTTCATGACATCGCACATAATAGAAGTATTTGAGAGAGTGATCAGGAGTCAGGTCACCAGTTTCATGGAGACCAATGACCTCCACAACCCAGGCCAACATGGATTTA
Source organism: Procambarus virginalis (assembly GCA_020271785.1). Lineage (NCBI taxonomy): Eukaryota > Metazoa > Arthropoda > Malacostraca > Decapoda > Cambaridae > Procambarus > Procambarus virginalis. The sequence continues at coordinate 21,765,811 of WNGS01113158.1, read as the reverse complement.
GAGCGGGAAGATCGTGCCTCTCATAGCTATTTGACCACTATGACAAAATCACTGAGGTATTAGAAGAAAGAATGCAGATGTGGTATACACGGACTTCGCAAAGGCATTCGATAAATGTGACCATGAAGTGATAACACACAAAATGAGGTCAATGGGAATAACTGGTAAAGTAGGACGATGGATACTTGGTTATCTGTCGAACAGAACAGAGAAGCAGTCAACCATATAGAATCGAGTCCAAGCGCAGTTAAAAGCTCTGTTCCTCAGGGTACAGTCCTTGCACCGCTGCTTTTCCTTATTCTCATATCAGATATAGACAAAAATACAAGTCACAGCTTCGTGTCATCCTTTGCAGATGACACAAAAATCAGCACGAAACTTACCTCTGTTGAAGACATTGAAAAACTATAAGCTATTAATAACGTTTTCGACTGGACAGCAGAAAATAACGTGATGTTTAACAGTGATAAATTCCAGATACTCAGGTACGGTAAAAATGAGGACCTTAAACATAATACAGGGTACAAAACACAATCAAATGTGCCCATAGTAGGAAAGCAGCATGTTAAGGATTTGGGAATAATGATGTCCGACGGCCTAACGTTTAGGGAGCATAACCAAGCAAATATTGCGTCAGCCAGGAAAATGATAGGATGGATTACGAGAACTTTCAAATCCAGGTATCCCATCACAATGATTGTACTCTTCAAATCACTTATGTTGTCCCGTCTTGAGTACTGCTCAGTACTCATTTCCCCCTTCAGAGCAGGAGAGATTGCTGAAATAGAGGGAATACAGAGAACATATACAGCACGCATAGACGAGATAAAGCACCTAAATTACTGGGATCGTCTCAAAGCTCTCCAAATGTACTCGCTAGAAAGGAGACGAGAGAGATACCAAATAATATACACATGGAAAATACTGGTGGGCCAGGTCCCAAATCAACACAGTAAAACAACGTACTGGAGTGAACGATATGAAGAAAATGCAGAATAGAACCAGTGAAGAGCAGAGGTGCCATAGGCACAATCAGAGAGCACTGTATAAACACCAGAGGTCCGCGGTTGTTCAACATCCTCCCTGCCAGTATAAGAAATATTGCTGGAACAGCCGTGGACATCTTGATGCCTGCTTGAGTTTTCAAGAGAGAACTAGATAGTGTTCTCCTACAATTGCCCGACAAACCATGCTGTGGTTGATATGAAGGCCTACCGGACGCTCCAAGCAACAGCCTGTTTGACCTAGGTCTCAAATGAAGCCTGGCCCCGGGCGGGTTTGAGTAGAAAAACTCCCAGAACCCCAACAAGCAGGTATCAAGTAGTGAGAATATGGAATGAATTAAATGAGCATGTCATGGCAGCAAAATATTCATAATTTTAAAAGTAGATACGACAGGAGTCATTGCTTTACAACCGGCGGCTAGAAATTCAGGGTCCAAGAGCTTATGCTCAATCCTGCAGGCACAAATAGGCGAGCACACACACACACTGTTCGCTCGGCCGCAAGACCCCCCCCCTCCCTCCCTCCCTCCCTCCCTCCCTCTGTGTGTGTGTGTGTGTGTGTACTCACCTATTTGTGCTTGCGGGGGTTGAGCTTTGGCTCTTTGGTCCCGCCTCTCAACTGTCAATCAACTGGTGTACAGATTCCTGAGCCTACTGGGCTCTATCATATCTACACTTGAAACTGTGTATGGAGTCAGCCTCCACCACATCACTGCCTAATGCATTCCATCCGTTAACTACTCTGACACTGAAAAAGTTCCTTCTAACGTCTCTGTGGCTCATGTGGGTACTCAGTTTCCACCTGTGTCCCCTTGTTCGCGTCCCCCCAGTGTGGAATAGTTTGTCCTTGTCTACCCGGTCGATTCCTCTGAGGATTTTGTAGGTTGTGATCATATCTCCCCTTACTCTTCTGTCTTCCAGTGTCGTAAGGTGCATTTCCCGCAGCCTTTCCTCGTAACTCATGCCTCTTAGTTCTGGGACTAGTCTAGTGGCATACCTTGGACTTTTTCCAGCTTCGTCTTGTGCTTGACAAGGTACGGGCTCCATGCTGGGGCTGCTGGAGCCCGTACCTTGTCAAGCACAAGACGAAGCTGGAAAAAGTCCAAGGTATGCCACTAGACTAGTCCCAGAACTAAGAGGCATGAGTTACGAGGAAAGGCTGCGGGAAATGCACCTTACGACACTGGAAGACAGAAGAGTAAGGGGAGATATGATCACAACCTACAAATCCTCAGAGGAATCGACCGGGTAGACATGTGTGTGTGTGTGTGTGTGTGTGTGTGTGTGTGTGTGTGTGTGTGTGTGGTGTGTGTGTGTGTGTGTGTGTGTGTGTGTGTGTGTGTATGTGTGTGTGTACTCACCTAGTTGTACTCACCTAGTTGTGCTTGCGGGGGTTGAGCTCTGGCTCTTTGGTCCCGCCTCTCAACCGTCAATCAACAGGTGTACAGTTTCCTGAGCCTAATGGGCTCTATCATATCTACATTGAAACTGTGTATGGAGTCAGCCTCCACCACATCGCTTCCTAATGCATTCCATTTGTCAACCACTCTGACACTAAAAAAGTTCTTTCTAATATCTCTGTGGCTCATTTGGGCACTCAGCTTCCACCTGTGTCCCCTAGTGCGTGTGCCCCTTGTGTTAAACAGCCTGTCTTTATCAACCCTGTCGATTCCCCTGAGAATCTTGAATGTGGTGATCATGTCCCCCTAACTCTTCTGTCTTCCAACGAAGTGAGGTTTAATTCCTGCAGTCGCTCCTCGTAGCTCATACCTCTCAGCTCGGGTACTAGTCTGGTGGCAAACCTTTGAACCTTTTCCAGTTTAGTCTTATGCTTGACTAGATAGGGACTCCATGCTGGAGCCGCATACTCCAGGATTGGTCTGACATATGTGGTATATAATGTTCTGAAAGATTCCTTACACAAGTTTCTAAAGGCCGTTCTTATGTTAGCCAACCTGGCATATGCTGCTGATGTTATCCTCTTGATATGAGCTTCAGGGGACAGGTCTGGCGTGATATCAACCCCAGGTCTTTCTCTCTCTCTGACTCTTGAAGTATTTCATCTCCCAAATGATACCTTGTATCTGGTCTCCTGCTTCCTACCTCCTGGTGTGTGTGTGTGTGTGTGTGTGTGTGTGTGTGGTGTGTGTGTGTGTGTGTGGTGTGTGTGTGTGTGTATTCACTTAGTTGTATTTTACGGGGGTTGAGCTTTGCTCTTTCGGCCCGCCTCTCAACTGTCAATCAACTGTTTACTATTTTTTTTTTCCCACACCACATACACACACCCCAGGAAGCAGCCCGTGACAGCTGACTAACTCCCAGGTACCTATTTACTGCTAGGTAACAGGGGCATTCAGGGTGAAAGAAACTTTGCCCATTTGTTTCTGCCGGGTGCGGGAATCGAACCCGCGCCACAGAATTACGAATCCTGCACGCTATCCACCAGGCTACCGTGTGTGTGTGTGTGTGTGTGTGTGTGTGTGTGTGTGTGGTGTGTGTGTGTGTGTGTGTGTGTGTGTGTGTGTGTGTGTGTGTGTGTGTGGTCCTACTATATATGGCCCTACTGTGTTGACAGTCGCAAAGTTAGTCAAAAACTTGTCACTGGTCAGAGCACAGGAATAAATGTAATCCTGGTGTGCAGGTGTGTGCGGGGGGGGGGGGAGGAGTGGGATGTAAACCAGTGTTAGTTATGCTGGTGGGGAGGTGTCAGCAGAGAATGTATTGGGGGACATGGATGATGCCGGCGGCGAGGTGAGAAACTAATCGATAACCCTATACCAGGAGCCGCCTGCACGGGCTGCTGCACCCCACTCCCTCTCCACCCTTCTCACACTGGCTCTTGATTATTGCCCAAGTTCACCATTGTTCATATCTTTATTATGCACCCAATACCCATTCCGTGGGCGGTGATGGAAAAGTTTACAGAGGCACATAATGGGTTCAGGATCTGAACCCCATACTTCACTTAGCTAAGCAAGTGACAATCTTGTCAAGCTAGTTACACAATTGTTAATGTTACATACTCATGTGCATTATACAGTATATATATATATATATATATATATATATATATATATATATATATATATATATATATATATATATATATATATATATATATATATTATATATATATATATATATAACTGAAAACTCTCACCCCAGAAGTGACTCGAACCCATACTGCCAGAAGCACTCTGCAACTGGTGTAGAGGACACCTTAACCACTCGACCATCACGACCGGACAAAAGATGATTGTAGCCGAGGCTAATTCCCCATCATCCCGCCGGCACTCTGATGTAATCTTGCGCATGGTATTTTGTCAAATCACCTCATTCTTTGGGACACACGTGAGGAACACAAATGCGAACAATTTGGACCATTTTGGGGATGGACCATTGGAATGGGGACCATGGAATGGTCCAAGTATATATGGTTATACAGAATGGTTATACAGTGGAAACTGAGTGCCCAAATGAGCCACAAAGATATTAGAAAGAACTTTTTTAGTGTCAGAGTTGTTGACAAATGGAATGCATTAGGAAGCGATGTGGTGGAGGCTGACTCCATACACAGTTTCTAGTGTAGATATGATAGAGCCCAATAGGCTCAGGAACCTGTACACCTGTTGATTGACGGTGAGAGGCGGGACCAAAGAGCCAGAGCTCAACCCCCCGCAAGCACAACTAGGTGAGTACATGCACGCGCGCGCGCGCATCGTGTACACAAGTGCATTTGATATAAAAAGATTATTGGTACGCACAAGTGATTTAACAAGTAGATCAACACTTCATTTCACAGTCCTTTATTTAACGATTTATTAGCTTTATTTATTTCATACATTGCCTTCCCGGCTTGGCGCCTTCTTTTGGTAATTATTTTATTTTATGGTAATGTTGCTATAAAAAGTGAGCAACATGAAGCCGTGCTGTTGTTGCCGCGACCAGTGAGAACCTTTGTGTTTATGAAGACGTATTGATGGTGTGTCTCCAGCACAGGCAGACCATGGTAGTCCCCGGTCCGAGGACTGTCACCACAGGTGGTGCGTGTGCTCCAGTCCCCCTCCCCCCACCCGCCTGCCCTGGCCAGTCATCTGACCTTCGCCTCGCAGCATAAGTTACTAAATTGTTGCTCAAGTTTCTTAAAGCGCCTCGTATTCCACCCGTCAACAGTTTGTACCACCATACGCGCGCCATCATACCGCAGCCATGTTGCAGCCATGTTGCTGTCATGTGCTTTCATGTTGCAGCCACGCGGAGGCCGCAGTCCA
>WNGS01113158.1:21701609-21704241 GCA_020271785.1 Procambarus virginalis | reverse complement strand
CAACCCCTCCCTTGTCCCATCGTCTTCAGTACCATTCCCCACTCCCGTCCCCTCGCCCTCCTAACCATTCCCCACTCCTTCGTCTGATGAATTCCCAAGTGATCTGATGTTCCCATCAGAAAATAGGGAACATCAAATGATCTGATGTTCCCATCACTGAAATATAAGAAAAGCAATTAAAAAAACAAAATGAAAGACAATGATGAAATAAAAAAATAAACTATACTCACAAAATGAACGGTATGGTAAACAACAAAGCTCAATTCCAAAGCAGTGTCACAAAAACATTAAATCAAAATGAAAATAATTTGAAATCTATAAAAATTCAATTTATCAATGAAATTGGAAACATTGACATCTAATCGTAACATATTTAGTATAGTGTGAGTTGTTCTTACATGCAACAGATGGCGCTGTTTTTCAATAATGCATGTTTTTACTGTCGCAGGTGTATGACATCTATACTTATATTCACGAAATGAATGGTATGGTAAACAACACAGCTAAACTCCAATGCAATATCACACAAAATAATCAAATCAAGATGAAATAAATCAAAATAGATGAAAATTTAATTTGTCAACGCAATCGGAAAGATTGAAATGGAATCGAAACATATTTATTATGCAGGCGATGAGTCACAATAACGTGGCTAAAGTATGTTGACCAGACCACACACTAGAAGGTGAAGAGACGACGACGTTTCGGTCCGTCCAGGACCATTCTCAAGTCGATTGTGATGAGGGAGTAGAGACAGGGAATAAATAGGCAAGAGAGAGCTGAGGAGCAAAGTAAGGTGTAGTAGAGGGGATAGTAATAATAATAAGAGCTGCAGAAGGCCTATTGGCCCATACGAGGCAGCTCCTATTATAACCACCGAATGAGAAGGAGATAGGAAAAAGAAGAGGATAGCAAGGGAGCATAGGAGAAGAGATAAAAAAAAGGAAAGAGAAAGAAAGAAAATATGAGGGGGAGGCTTATGTTAGGTCACGTTTGTTAGAAAGATTAGAGCATTTGAGTATATACTGTGAAAGGGAAAAGTCCACAGCAACAAAGCCAGGACTCAAGTTCATGTTGGGTACGTTGTGTATTAGAGCCGATTCCACAAGACGGCGTCTGTGTAGAGTAGAGGCAGGAAAGATTATTTTGGAGGAAGACCAATCAATGGGGTGATTAGAATCCCTCAATGGCAGAAGAGAGCATTGTTAGTGTCTGCAGACTTAATACTTCTCTTGTGTTCTTTGAGTGTCATTCAGTGTACGGCCAGTTTCGCCAAAGTATTGGAGAGGACAAGACGAACAGGAAATAGAGTAGACACCATCAGCATTAGAAGCAGGAGGAGCAGTGTGAACTAGATTGCTACGAAGTGTGTTAGTTTGTCGAAAGGCGAGTTTAATGTCAAGAGGACGAAAGGTATTGGTAAAAGTTTTGAGTTCAGATATGAAGGGAAAGCATAGTACAGTGCTACTAGTATTGGAAGCAGGTTTAGGATGAAAGAAATTTCGTTTAGCTTGAGAGTAGGCACAGTTGATGAAATGCAAAGGGTAATCAAAGCGAGAGAATGATTTGTAGATAAAGGCAATTTCAGAATCAAGAAACTGAGGATCGCTGATGCGTAGAGCGCGGAGGAAGAGAGAGACGAGGACACTTTTCTTAACAGAAGGAGGATGGTAGGAAAAGAAGTGAATGTACATGCCACTATGCATGGGTTTACGGTAGACAGAGAAAGAGAACCCAGACACAGAGCTGTGAACATGAACGTCAAGAAAAGGAACGAGGGAATTAGATTCCCACTCAACTTTGAAATGGATAGAAGGAGCCAGATTGTTAAGAGAGGCGAGGAAAGGCTGGAAAAGATTAAGGTCATGAGGCCATAAAGCAAAAATGTCATCAACATAGCGAAGCCAAAGAGAGGGACGAGTATCAATAGAAGGAAGAAGAACAGTTTCGAAGTATTCCATGCAGAAATTAGCAAGAACAGAGAAGAGAGGGGAACCCATAGCAACCCCGAAAGTTTGAGTGTAATATTTACCGTTGAAAGAGAAATGAGTTAGAGTCAACACAGAGTCTAATGAGATCCAGGAAAACGTCAGTAGGAAGAGGGAGAGGAAGAAGGCCCTCTGACGCCTTCTGTCTAAGGAAAGAGAGAACGTCATCGAGCGGAACATTAGTAAACAGAGAGTCGACATCAAGACTAAGCATCTTACAAGAGGGTTGCAGGCGCAGTCTTTCTATGAAGTCCTGAGAGTGACGAAGATGGGCAGGGGAAAAAGTGCCAAGGTAAGGTGTCAGGGTTTTAGCGAGCCAGGAGGCAAGAGGATAGCTGACAGAGCCCCGTGAAGAAATGATAGGACGAAGAGGAACACCAGGTTTATGAGTCTTAGGAAGACCATAGAAATAAGGAAGAGAAGGGCAGATGACACGGAAACGTTTAATGAGATCAAAGTCAGGAGGGCAAAGACTAGAGAGCTGTCTTAGTTTGCGATTAAAGGAAGTTTTGAGGCGATCCAAAGGGTTAGAAGTCAGAAGAGCATAAGTGCGAGAGTCAGAGAGCAAGACATCTGCTTTTCGGAGCTGGTCCTCACGGTCAAGGACAACCACCGAATTGCCTTTGTCGGAAGGAAGGATAAGA
>WNGS01113158.1:21679109-21696609 GCA_020271785.1 Procambarus virginalis | reverse complement strand
TCCATCCTGAGCTGTGGCTGAGAGCACGGTCGACATAAGCGTTAACAACACTCCTTTTGTACCTGTCTGGGCAGTCACTGTTGGCATTTAGGCACATTCCTATGTTTGTTTCCTTAGTGTAGACTGCAGTGTGGAAACCTCCGTTCCTTTCCATGACTGTTACATCTAGAAAGGGCAGCTTCCCATCCTTCTCCATCTCGTAAGTGAAATGTAACACAGAATTCTGCTCAAATGCCTCCTTCAGCTCCTGTAGATATCTGACATGAGGTACCTGTGTAAAAATGTCGTCAACATACCTGCAGTATATGGCCGGTTTCAAGTTCATGTCGACCAAAACCTTTTGCTCGATGGTACCCATGTAGAAGTTCGCAAACAGGACACCTAGGGGAGAACCCATGGCGACCCCATCTACTTGCTTATACATGTGCCCATCCGGGCTCAAGAAGGGTGCCTCTTTAGTACAAGCTTGGAGTAGTTTCCTTAGAATGTTTTCTGGTATGTCAAGAGGAGTACAGGCCAGATCACGATACACTCTGTCCGCTATCATCCCGATTGTTTCATCCACAGGTACGTTGGTAAACAGTGATTCTACGTCCAACGAGGCTCTTATCCCTGTGGCCCGTGTTCAACACAGTAAGTCAACAAATTCCATTGGAGACTTCAGGCTGAAGGGGCAAGGGACATAAGGAGTCAGCAAGCCGTTGAGTCGCTTCGCCAGTCTGTACGTGGGTGTGGGTATCTGGCTGATGATTGGCCGAAGTGGGTTTCTAGGCTTATGTGTCTTGACATTTCCATATGCGTATCCAGGTTTATATTCCCAAATAATCTTTTGCAGGTGGAGTCCGGATTTCTTGGCGTTCACAGTTTCGATCAATTTGTTGACCTTTGCTTTCAATTCAGCTGTAGTGTCCTTTGTTACCCTTTGGAATTTAGTTTGGTCAGAGAGTATGAGGTTCGTTTTCGCCAGATATTCGTCTTTTTTAAGAATGACGTATATTGGGGACTTGTCACCTCTCCTGACGACTATCTCCTTGTTCTCACGAAGGCTCTTAGCTGCCGCTTTGAGCTCGGGGGACAGTATGGTGCTTCTGTAGTTTCCTCGATTCTTTCCTCCTTCTGCAATAAATTCTGCTTGTAAGTTGTCTTTGGTGGTGACCTTCTTTTGTGTCTCGAGGTCGAATATGTCGTCCAGCAGGATCTCCAACTCCACTTTCCGGACCATCTCTCTTGGTCTGGACATAACGTGACAGTTTATACCCAGATTTAGGAGAGTGACTTGGTGACTTGACTCATGAGAAACTCTCCAGACACAAAGCAGAATGCTTTAAAAGAGACCAACGTCGTCTATGCCTTCAAATGCCCACTTGGGGACTGTAAACCTCAAAGAACTCAGTATATAGGCAAGACAACAACATCTCGCTTTGTCCTTCCTGGAAGCTGCCTCCAGCAATGATGTGGCGATGTTTTCCACTATGGGGCTATCCCATTTGGACTGTTTGCAGTCATTTGGAAAAGTTGGTCGAGGGTGAGAGTTGACAAGAGTGTCCCACTGACCGGCTCCTTCCACGAATTTGGGATCATGAATCCCAATGGAGTCTCTTAGGTATTCCGGTAGTATTTCCTTAACTAATTCCCCTGTAGCACTGGTCGAGGATAAGAATGCCGGCAATGCTAACTGTGTCGCCTTGCTAATACCTATTCCCCCGAGTCTAACTGGGAGTGTTGCTTGGTCCCATTGGTCATCTTGCAGGGAGAGGTTTTTTTAACACTTTCACGGTTATTGACCTTAGGAGTGAGTCATATTCTGTTAATTTTGGGCTGTCGAAGCAGGGAGCACACCTTAGGAAATAGGTCAGTCTGGGCAAAGCCAGGCACCTTGTGAGAAGGTACAAAGCATAGTTGACGTCCAAGGCCCCTATTCTTGCCTCCATCCTCCTCAGGTCGTTCAGCTTTTCTTCGAGGACTACCTCAATGGCGCTCGAGCCCAGAGGTGCCCCTAGCAGCACACTGTCGGTGGGAGCGATCACTTGGGCTCCTGGCAATATGATTCGCACTGCATCTATGGTTGGTTGGCTAGATGAGATGATTTCACACTTTAATGGGTTTAGGGTGAGTCCTAACTCCTCTCCCTTAAATTTCACCAGCTGTAAATCTTCTAGCAGGGAATCCTGTGTCCCTGCCAGGGTGCCATCGTCCAGGAACCAGATGTTGAGTTCGCTGGTCAACCTGCTTGTAACCTCTTTAACAGCCATGCAAAAAAGAAAAGGGGCAAGTGGGTTTCCCTGATGGACACCTTCTGCAGAAACAACTTCATGTTCCCCAAACAACAGCGTCGATTCCCTACTCTACCTTGCTGAGACGAAGGGGAGTAGAGAAGGAAAGCTTGTTCGAACTGCTTCCAGTACCAAATCTCTTTTTACCTGGTTGAAGGCATTTTTAAAGTCTAATTTAATTAATGCCTTATTTTCTGGGAGGTGCTTCATATAGGTTCGTGCTGCATGAGCTGCTGCTTCACAGCCATGGTGGACACCAAAACCTAGTTGATGGGGTCGAAGCATCGTAGCAGCGTCTATGCTAATTTTTCTGACAGCTGCCTTAGCAACAAGGCGCCGAAGTGTGTTACCCACGGCAATGGGTCTGACTCCGCCATCCTTCTTCTTAAAGGCACAAAGGGATGCTCCGAAGAAAAAGGGTTTAATTGTATCTGGGATCAACCCAGAGAGACAGTCGTTGACAAACTTCGTGACCTCTGACAATAGTGCCTCGACAACTTCTCCGAGAATTGGATTTACCATCTCCTTGAGGTGCTAATTTCTTACTCCAGTGTATCCCCCTGCCGAGCCTGGCGGAAATGACATGATGGCTTTGTATATCTCTGACGCTTGGAGGAATAGAGGTCCCATGTCTGGGACATTTGTGTCCCGAGCAGTGGGTTCCCATGTTACTCTAGGATGGTGCTTCTCTCTCAGTGAGTTGGCGGTAGCGGGATTTCTAGGGGCCATTGTGTCTTCGCTGGTAAATAACCTAATTGCTTCTACTGTGTTGCCCTCTTCAATTTTTTTGATATATATTATATATATATATATATATATATATAATATATATATATATATATATATATATATATATATATATATTGTGACGGTAACGAGTTGGAAATGGTGGTCGGCAGTCTTCCACTAGCAGGTGTCAGTGCTGGGCCACATATAATATATAAAAAAAAGAAAAGAAAAAAAAAGAGAAAAAAGAATGACTGCGTGATTTGGTAATCTGTGGTAAGGTTGGAAAGACTAAAAGCAATAATAAAAAATATGGATTTTAATAACAATAAAAAACACAAATTGAAATAAATGCAAAATCTTGGCTTACTGGCAAAAATAATAAACAATATAAACATGAAAATAGATTACGTTAATGGGGAGGAGAATTGATATACAAAAGTAAGCAAAATATGAATGCTGGAATATATGCACTAACTATGACCTCTATTTGACCACACAGAGTGAGTCACTTAGGAGTTCACAGCTTGCGAGCACACAATATTCTGGCTGGCAGAAACGCAAGGGACTCCAACAATAACTGGTGAGGTCTTGTGATTGGCGGGGAGCCGGAGTGGAGTGTTGGTTGGCGGCCAATGAGGAAGCTGNTGCTGCTGCCTGAATGGTCACCAGGCTGGTGGGTGCTGTGCCTGTATGGTCATCAGGCAGGTGGGTGCTGCTGCCGTATCGTCACCAGGCAGGTGATGCTGCCGGTAGGGTACTAGGCAGGTTTGTGCTGCAGCCTGTATGGTCACGAGGCAGGTGAGTGCTGCTGCTGTATAGTCATGAGGTAGGTGGGTGCTGCTGCCTGTATGATCACAGGAAGGTGGGGTGCTGCCTGTATGGTCACCATGAAGGTGGGTGCTGCGTGTATGGTCACCAGGCAGGTGGGGAGCTGCTGCCTGTTTGGTCACAGGCAGTTGGGGCTGCCTGTATGGTCATCACGCAGGTGGGTGCTGCTTCCTGTATGGTTATCAGGCAGGAGGGTGCTGCTGCCTATATGGTCATCAGGCAGGAGGGTGCTGCCTGTATGGTCACAAGACAGGTGGGTGCTGCCTAATGGTCACCAAGCAGGTAGGTGCTGCCTGTATGGTCACCAGGCAGGTGGGTGCTACTGCCTGTATGGTCACCAGACAGGTGGGTGCTGCTGCCTGTATGGTCTCCAGGCAGGATGGTGCTGCCTGAATTGTCACCTGGATGGTGGGTGCTGCCTGTATGGTCACCAGGCAGGTGGGTGCTTCTGCCTGTATGGTCACCAGGTAGGTGATGCTGTCTGTATGGTCACCAGGCAGGTGGGTGCTGCCTGAATGGTCACCTGGCAGGTGGGTGCTGCCTGTATGGTCACCAGGCACCTGGGTGCTGCTGCTGCCTGTATGGTCACCAGGCAGTTCGGTGCTGCCTGCATGATCATCAGACAGGTGGGTGCTGCTGTCTGTATGGTCACCAGGCTGGTGGGTGCTGCTGCCTGTATGGTCATCAGGCAGGTGGGTGCTGCTGTCTGTATGGTCACCAGGCTGGTGGGTGCTGCTGCCTGTATGGTCATCAGGCAGGTGGGTGCTGCCTGTAATGGTCACCAGGCAGTAGTGTGCTCCCTGTATGGTCACCAGGCAGGTGGGTTCTGCTGCTTGTATAGTCATCAGGCAGGTGGGTGATGCTGCTTGTATGGTCACCAGGCAGGTGGGTGCTGTGTGTATGGTCACCAGGCAGGTGGGTGCTGCTGCCTGTATGGTCACCAGGCACTTCGGTGCTGCCTGCATGGTCACCAGGCAGTTCGGTGCTGCCTGCACGATCACCAGACAGGTGGGTGCTGCTGTCTGTATGGTCACCAGGCTGGTGGGTGCTGCTGCCTGTATGGTCATCAGGTAGGTGGGTGCTGCTGCCTCTATGGTCACCAGGCAGGTGGTGCTGCTTGTATGGGTACCAGGCAGGTTTGTGCTGCAGCCTGTATGGTCGCGAGGCAGGTGAGTGCTGCTGCCTGTATAGTCATGAGGCAGGTGGGTGCTGCCTGTATGGTCACCAGGCAGGAGGGTGCTGCTGCCTGTATGGTCACCATGCAGGTGGGTGCTGCTGCCTGTATGGTCACCAGGCAGGTGGGTGCTGCTGCCTGTATGGTCACCAGGCAGGTGGGTGCTGCCTGAATGGTCACCTGGCAGGTGGGTGCTGCCTGTATGGTCACCAAGCAGGTGGGTGCTGCTGCCTGTACGGTCACCAGGCAGGTGGGTGCTGCTGCCTGTATGGTCACCAGGCAGGTGGGTGCTGCCTGAATGGTAACCTGGAAGGTGGGTGCTGCCTGTATGGTCAACAGGCAGGTGGGTGCTGGTGCCTGTATGGTCGCCAGGAAGGTGGGTGCTGTTGCCTGTATGGTCATCAGGCAGGTGGGTGCTGCTGCCTATATGGTCACCAGGCAGGTGGGTGCTGCTGCCTGTATGGTCACCAGGCAGATGGTGCTGCCTGTATGGGTACCAGGCAGGTTTGTGCTGCAGCCTGTATGGTCACGAGGCAGGTGAGTGCTGCTGCCTGAATGGTCACCAGGCAGGTGGGTGCTGCTGCCTGTATGGTCACCAGGCAGGTGGGTGCTGCCTGAATGGTCACCTGGCAGGTGGGTGATGCCTGTATGGTCACCAGGCAGGTGAGTGCTGCTGCCTGTATGGTCACCAGGCAGGTGGGTGCTGCTGCCTGTATGGTCATCAGGCAGGTGGGTGCTGCTGCCTGTATGGCCATCAGACAGGTGTGTGCTGCTGCCTGTATAATCACCAGGCAGGTGGGTGCTTCTGCCTGTATGGTCACCAGGCAGGTGGGTGCTGCCTGAATGGTCACCAGGCAGGTGGGTGCTTCCTGTATGTTCACCATGCAGGTGGGTGCTGCTGCCTGTATGGTCACCAGGCAGTTGGGTGCTGCCTGTATGATCATCAGACAGGTGGGTGCTGCTGTCTGTATGGTCACCAGGCTGGTGGGTGCTGCTGCCTGAATGGTCACCAGGCTGGTGGGTGATGCTACCTGTATGGTCATCAGGCAGGTTGGTGCTGCCTTGTATGGTCACCAGGCAGGTGGTGCTGCCTGTATGGGTACCAGGCAGGTTTGTGCTGCAGCCTGTATGGTCACCAGGCAGGTGGGTGCTGCTGCCTGTATGGTCACCAGGCAGGTGGGTGCTGCCTGCATGATCATCAGGAAAGTGGGTGCTGCTGTCTGTATGGTCACCATTCTGGTTGGTGCTGCTGCCTGTATGGTCACCAGGCTGGTGGGTGCTGCTGCCTGTATGGTCATCAGGCAGGTGGGTGCTGCTGCCTGTATCATCATCAGGCAGGTGGGTGCTGCTGCCTGTATGGTCACCAGGCAGGTGGGTGCTGCCTGCATTTTCATCATGCAGGTGGGTGCTGCTGCCTGTATGGTCACGAGGCAAGTGGGTGCTGCCTGTGTGGTCTCCAGGCAGATTGGTGCTGCTGCTTTTATGGTCACCAGGCATGTGGGTGCTCCCTGTATTGTCACCAGGCAGGTAGGTGCTGCCTGTATGGTCACCTGGCAGGTGGGTGCTGCTGCCTGTATACCTGGTTGATACCTGGTTGATGGGGTTCTGGGAGTTCTTCTACTCCCCAAGCCGGCCCGAGGCCAGGCTCGACTTGTGAGAGTTTGATCCACCAGGCTGTTGCTTGGAGCGGCCCGCAGAGCCACATACCCACCACAGCCCGGCTGATCCGGGACTTCTCTTAGGAAACAGTCCAGTTTTCTCTTGAAGATGTCCACGGTTGTTCTGGCAATATTTCTTATAGTCGCTGGGAGGACGTTGAACAACCGCGGACCTCTGATGTTTATACAGTGTTCTCTGATTGTGCCTATGGCACCTCTGCCATATGCAGCAGGCATGCAGGCAGCAGGCATGCAGGTGTCCATAAAGGCCGCAGCACCCAACTGCCTGATGACCATACAGGCAGCACGCACCTGCCTGGTGACATTACAGGCAGCACCCAACTGCCTGGTGACCATACAGGCAGCAGCACCCACCTGTATGGTCACCAGGCAGGTGGGTGCTGCCTGTAATGTCACCAGGCAGGTGCGTGCTGCCTGTATGGTCATCAGGCAGTTGGGTGCTGCGGCCTTTATGGACACCAGGCAGGTGCGTGCTGCCTGTATGGTCATCAGGCAGGTGGGTGCTGCCTGTATGGTCACCAGGCAGATGGGTGATGCTGCCTGTATGGTCATTAGGCAGGTGGGTGCTGCTTGTATGGTCACCAGGCAGGTGGGTGCTGCTGCCTGTATGGTCACCAGGCAGTTGTGTGCTGCCTGTATGGTCATCAGGCAGGTGGGTGCTTCTGCTTGAATGGTCACCAGGCAGGTGGGTGCTGCCTCTATGGTCACCAGGTAGGTGGGTGCTGCCTGTATGGTCACCAGGCAGGTGGGTGCTGCCTCTATGGTCACCAGGTAGGTGGGTGCTGCCTGTATGGTCACCAGGTAGGTGGGTGCTGCCTCTATGGTCACCAGGTAGGTGGGTGCTGCCTGTATGGTCACCAGGTAGGTGGGTGCTGCCTCTATGGTCACCAGGCAGGTGGGTGCTGCCTCTATGGTCACCAGGTAGGTGGGTGCTGCCTGTATGGTCACCAGGCAGGTGGGTGCTGCCTCTATGGTCACCAGGCAGGTGGGTGCTGCCTCTATGGTCACCAGGTAGGTGGGTGCTGCCTCTATGGTCACCAGGTAGGTGGGTGCTGCCTCTATGGTCACCAGGCAGGTGGGTGCTGCCTCTATGGTCACCAGGTAGGTGGGTGCTGCCTGTATGGTCACCAGGTAGGTGGGTGCTGCCTGTATGGTCACCAGGTAGGTGGGTGCTGCCTCTATGGTCACCAGGTAGGTGGGTGCTGCCTGTATGGTCACCAGGCAGGTGGGTGCTGCCTGTATGGTCACCAGGCAGGTGGGTGCTGCCTCTATGGTCACCAGGTAGGTGGGTGCTGCCTCTATGGTCACCAGGTAGGAGGGTGCTGCTGTAACACGGGAGGGGGTTTCTACCGTCTACTTTCCCCCCTTTTACTCTCTGTACCCGTATTCTTTACTTTAGTTCTTTACCAAGGGACCCCAAAACGTTCACCTCTAGCCGACCCCACGCCACGTGGTCTCAAGACGATTGACCGTCTTAAGTTTCTACAATCCGTATGACGTGACAGGCTTTTAGCAAAGCTCTAGGGTCGCCTTTCTGCCGCCACCACCAGACCAGTAACCAAATGAGCAATGATCAAGATCTGGGTCGATCACGCTAAACAATCAACCTTGGGCTTGATCTCCAACTAGTATCAAATAACCTTGGAACTCAAATGTGCAGTAAATTCAAAACGATGTGAATGATGTACTCGGATTCGGTGTTAGAATCGGCGTCCAATTCAACTCGGCCTCGTGGGGACCACGTGACTAGGATCAATTCATATAAATATAACAAACACATGGAAATAATGAAAATGCAAAATTATAACTAATTAATTCATTCAAAACTAAAACAAAATCTAAGAAATGGTAATGCCTGACTTGAACACTCCCTGACTGGCAATGAATGGACTATTCCCTACAATTACTCGTAAAGCAACTCTACCTTGGGCGACCAGCTAGGATGTTCGTGCTGTCGGGAGGCCGATGATGGGAAGGCCACCTGCCCTAGCTGCTACTCAAACCACACTAACTCTCCCTTGCTCTCCTCTACCCAGAAGCCAGAGCGCGGTATTCTTCCGCATAGACTAAGTATCTAAGTTACTTTGCAAAGTTTTAGTTATAACAGTTAACCTCTGTTGTACTGGCTGATCCAGATTGGTTGAATATTGTAACTGAAGTTAAATTACACAAACATCTTAAGGAAGAGCTATTCCCAATTACAAAGTAGCTATTTGACCTTTGAGAAAATAGAGGACATGGCAACTGGTGACCTATGACCGCCCTAGGTCACTCCACCTCACAGCCTAGTTCTCGCTCGTGACGTCACTGATGGTGACTTACTCAATACTANGGGTGCTCCCTGTATGGTGACCAGGCAAGTGGGTGTTGCTGTCTGTATGGTCACCAGGGAGGAGGGTGCTCCCTGCATGGTCACCAGGCAGGTGGGTTGCTGCTGCCTGTATGGTCACCAGGCAGGAGGGTGTTGCTGTATGGTCACCAGGCAGGAGGGTGCTGCCTGTATGGTCTCCGGGCAGGTGTGTGCTGCCTGTATGGACCAGGCTGGTGGGTGCTGTCTGTATGTCACCAGGCAGGTGGGTGTTGCCTGTATGGTCACCAGGCAGGTGGGGGCAGCCTTTTTGGTCATGAAGCAGGTGTGGGCTGTTGAATGTATGTTCACCAGGCATGTGGGTGCTGCCTGTATGGTTACCAGGCAGGTGGGTGCTGCCTGTATGGTCACCAGGCAGGTGGGATCTGCCTGTATGGTCACCAGGCAGTTGGGTGCTGCCTGTATGGTCATCAGGCAGGTGTGTGCTGCCATTATGGTCACCAGGCAATTAGGTGCTGCCAGTATGGTCATCAGGCAATTAGGTTCTGCCTGTATGGTCATCAGGCAGGTGGGTGCTGCTGAGTGTATGGTCACCAGGCAGGTGGGTGCTGCCTGTTTGGTTATCAAGCAGGTGGGAGCTGCTGCATGTTTGGTTATCAGGCAGATGGGTGCTGCCTGTATGGTCACCAGGCAGGTTGGTGGTGCCTGTATGGTCACCAGGCAGGAGGGTGCTGCCTGTATGGTCACCAGGAAGGTGGGTGCTGCTTGTATGGTCACCAGGCAGTTGGGTGCTGCCTGTATGGTCACCAGGCAGGTTGGTGCTGCCTGTATGGTCACCAGGCAAGAGGGTGCTGCCTGTATGGTCACCAGGCAGGTGTGTGCTGCCTGTATGGTCACCGGACAGTTTGGTGCTGCCTGTATGGTCACCAGGCAGGTTGGTGCTGCTTGTATGGTCACAAGGCAGGAGGGTGCTACCTGTATTTTCATGAGGCAGGTGGGTGCTGCCTGAATGGTAACCATGCAGGTGAGTGCTGCTGCCTGTATGGTCACCAGGCAGGTGGGTGCTGCTGCCTGTATTTTCATGAGGCATGTGGGTGCTGCCTGTATGATCACCAGGCAAGTGGGTGCAGCCTTTTTGTTCACCAGGCAGGTGGGTGCTGTTGCCTGTATGGTCACCAGGCAGGTGGGTGCTACCTATATGGTCATCAGGCAGGTGGGTACTGCCTGTACGGTCATCAGACAGAGAGGTGCTGCCTGTATGGTCACCAGGCATGGTAGTGCTGCCTGTATGGTCATCAGACAGGGAAGTGCTTCCTGTATAGTCACCAGGCATTTGGGTGCTGCTGCCTGTGTGGACATCAGGCAGGTGCGTTCTATATGTATAGTCAACAGTCAGGTGGGTGCTACCTGTATGACATCAGGCAGGTGGGTGCTGCCTGTATGTTCATCAGGCAGGTGTGTGCTGCTGTCTGTATGGTCTCCAGGCAGATGGGTGATGCCTGAATGGTCAGCAGGCAGGTTGGTGCTGCTGCCTGTATGGTCACCAGGCTAGTGGGTGCTGCTGCCTGTATGGTCACCAGGTAGATCGGTGCTGCTGCCTGTATGGTCACCAGGCAGGTGGGTGCTGCCTGTATGATCTCCACCCAGATGAGTGCTGCTGACTGTATGGTCACCAGGAAGGTGGGTGCTGCTGCCTGTATATTCACCGGGTAGGTGGGTGCTGCGGCCTGTATGATCATCAGGAAGGTGGGTGCTGCCTGTAATGTCACCAGGCAGGTGGGTGCTGCTGCCTGTATGGTCATCAGCCAGGTGGGTGCTGCCTGTATGGTCATCAGACAGGTGGGTGCTGCCTGCAATCAGGCATGTGGGTGCTGCCTGTATGGTCATCAGGCAGGTGTGTGTTGCCTGTTTGGTCAACAGGCAGGTGGGTGCTGCCTGTATGGTCACCAGGCAAGTGGGTGCTGCCAGTATGGTCATCAGACAGTTGGGTGCTGCCTGCAATCAGGCAGGTGGGTGCTGCCTGTATGGTCATCAGGCAGGGAGGTGCTCCCTGTATGGTTACCAGGCAGGTGGGTGCTGCGTGTATGGCCATCAGACAGGTGTGTGCTGCTGCCTGTATAATCACCAGGCAGGTGTGTGCTGCTGCCTGTATGGTTATCAACCAGGTGTGTGCTGCCTGAATGATCACCAGGTAGGTGGGTGCTGCCTGTATGGTCATCAGGCAGGTGGGTGCTGCCTGTAATGGCCACCAGGCAGGAGGGTGCTCCCTGTATGGACACCAGGCAGGTGGGTGCTGCTCGAATGGTCACCAGGCAGGTGGATGCTGCTGAGTGTATGGTCACCAGGCATGTGTGTGCTGCCTGTCTAGTCACGGGTAGGTGAGTTCTGCGGCCTGTATGATCATCATGAAGGTGGGTGCTGCAGCCTGTATGGTCACCAGGTATGTGTGTGCTGCCTGTATAGTCACCGGGTAGTTGGGCTCTGCGGCCTGTATGATCATCATGAAGGTGGGTGCTGCCTGTAATGTCACAAGGCAGGTGGGTGCTGCTGTCTGTATGGTCACCAGTCAGGTGGGTGCTGCCTGTATGGCCACCAGGCAGGTGGATGCTGCCTGAATGGTCACCAGGCAGGTGGGTGCTGCTTGTATGGTCACCAGGCCGGTGCGTGCTGCATGTATGGTCAACAGGCAGGAGGGTGCTGCCTGTATGGTCAAAAGGCAGGAGGGTGCTGCCTGTATGGTCTCCAGGCAGGTGTGTGCTGCTGCCTGTATGGTCACCAGATAGGTGGGTGCTGCATGAATGGTCACCAGGCTGGTGGGTGCTGCCTGTATGGTCACCAGGCATATGGGTGCTGCTGCCTGTATGGTCACCAGGCAGTTGGGTGCTGCCTGCATGATCATCAGACAGGTGGGTGCTGCCGCCTGAATGGTCACCAGGCTGGTGGGTGCTGCTGCCTGAATGGTCACCAGGCAGGTGGGTGCTGCTTGTATGGTCACCAGGCAGGTGCGTGCTGCCTGTATGGTCAACAGGCAGGTGGGTGCTGCCTGTATGGTCTCCAGGCAGGTGGGTGCTGCTGTATTTATGGTCATCTGGCAGGTGGGTGTTGCCTGTATGGTCAACAGGCAGGTGGGTGATGCCTGTATGGTCACCAGGCAAGTGGGTGCTGCCTGTATGGTCATCAGACAGGTGGGTGCTGCCTGCAATCAGGCAGGTGGGTGCTTCCTGTATGGTCATCAGATAGATGTGTACTGCTGCCTGTATAATCACCAGGCAGATGGGTGCTGTTGCCTGTATGGTTACCAGGCAGATGGGTGCTGAGTGTATGGCCATCAGATAGATGTGTGCTGCTGCCTGTATAATCACCAGGCCGGTGGGTGCTGCTGCCTGTATTGTTATCAAGCAGGTGTGTGCTGCCTGAATGATCACCAGGTAGGTGGGTGCTGCCTGTATGGTCATCAGGCAGGTGGGTGCTGCCTGTAATGGTCACGAGGCAGGTGGGTGCTCCCTGTATGGTCACCAGGCAGGTGGGTGCTGTTGCTTGTATGGTCATCAGGCACGTGGGTGCTGTCTGTATGGTCACCAGGCAGGTGGGTGCTGCCTGTATGGTCACCAGGCAATTGGGTGCTGCCTGTATGGTCACCAGGCAGTTGGGTGCTGCTGAGTGTATGGTCACCAGGCATGTGTGTGCAACCTGTTTGATCATCAGGGAGGTGGGTGCTGCCTGTTTGGTTATCAGGCAGGTGGGTGCTGCCTGTATTGTTATCAGGCTGCTAGGTACTGCCTGTGTGGTCACCAGGCAGGTGGGTACTGACTGTATGGTCATCGGGCAGGTGGGTACTGCCTGTATGGTTATCAGGCAGGTAGGTGCTGCCTGTATGGTCATCAGGCAGGGAGGTGCTGCCTGTATGGTCACCAGGCAGGGAGGTGCTGCCTGTATTATCATCAGGCAGGTGGGTGCTGCTGCCTGTATGGTAATCAGGCTGGTAAGTGTTGTTGCCTGTATAGTTTCCAGACAGGAGGGTGCTTCCTGTATGGTAACCAGGCAGGTGAGTGCTGCTGCCTGTATGGTCGCCAGGCATGTGGGTGCTGTTGCCTGTATGGTCACCAGGCAGTTGGGTGCTGCCTGCATGATCATCAGACAGGTGGGTGCTGCTGCCTGAATGGTCATCAGGCTGGTGGGTGCTGCTGCCTGAATGGTCATCAGGCAGGTGGGTGCTGCTGCATGTATGGTCACCAGGCAGGTGGTGCTGCCTGTATGGGTACGAGGCACGCTTGCGCTGCAGCCTGTATGGTCACTGCAGCCTGTATGGTATGGTGGGTGCTGCAGCCTGTATGGTCACCAGGCAGGTGGTGCTGCATGTATGGTCACCAGGCAGGTGTGTGCTGCTGCCTGTATGGTCACCAGACATGTGGGTGCTGCCTGTATGGTCACCAGGCAGGTGGGTTCTGCTTGTATGGTCACCAGGCAGGTGGGTGCTGCTGCCTGTGTGGTCACCAGGCAGTGGGTGCTGCCTGTATGGTCATCAGGCAGATGGGTGCTCCTGCCTGAAAGGTCACAGGCTGGTGGAGGCTGCGGCCTGTATGGTCATCAGGCAGGTGGGTGCTACTGTCAGTATGGTCACCAGGCAGGTGGGTGTTGCTGCCTGTATGGTCATCAGGCAGGTGGGCGCTGTCTGCATGACATCAGGCAGGTGGGTGTTGCCTGTATGCTTAAAAGGCAGGTGGGTGCTGCCTGTATGGTCACCAGGCAGGTGGGTGCTGCCTGTATGGTCATCAGACAGGTGGGTGCTGCCTGCAATCAGGCAGGTGGGTGCTGCCTGTATGGTCATCAGGCAAGGAGGTGCTCCCTCTATGGCCATCAGACAGGTGTGTGCTGCTTCCTGTATAATCACCAGGCAGGTGGGTGCTGCTGCCTGTATGGTTATCAACCAGGTGTGTGCTGCCTGAATGATCACCAGGTAGGTGGGTTCCGCCTGTTTAGTCATCAGGCAGGTGGGTGCTGCCTGTAATGGTCACCAGGCAGTAGTGTGCTCCCTGTATGGTCACCAGGCAGGTGGGTTCTGCTGCTTGTATGGTCATCAGGCAGGTGGGTGCTGTCTGTATGGTCACCAGGCAGGTGGGTGCTGCCTGAATGGTCACCTGGCAGGTGGGTGCTGCCTGTATGGTCACCAAGCAGGTGGGTACTGCTGCCTGTATGGTCACCAGGTAGTTCGGTGCTGCCTGCATGATCATCAGACAGGTGGGTTCTGCTATCTGTATGGTCACCAGGCTGGTGGGTGCTGCTGCCTGTATGGTCATCAGGCAGGTAGGTGCTGCTGCCTGTATGGTCACCAGGCTGGTGGGTGCTGCTGCCTGTATGGTCACCAGGCAGGTGGGTGCTGCTGCCTGTATGATCACCAGGCAGTTCGGTGCTGCCTGTATGGTCACCAGGCAGTTCGGTGCTGCCTGCATGATCACCAGACAGGTGGGTGCTGCTGTCTGTATGGTCACAAGGCTGGTGGGTGCTGCTGCCTGTATGGTCATCAGGCAGGTGCGTGCTGCTGCCTGTATGGTCACCAGGCAGGTGGTGCTGCTTGTATGGGTACCAGGCAGGTTTGTGCTGCAGCCTGTATGGTCACGAGGCAGGTGAGTGCTGCTGTCTGTATAGTCATGAGGCAGGTGGGTGCTGCTGCCTGTATGGTCACCAGGCAGGCGGGTGCTGCTGCATGTATGGTCACAATGCAGGTGGGTGCTGCCTGTATGGTAACCAGGCAGGTGGGTGCTGCCTGTATGGTCACCAGGCAGGAGGGTGCTGCTGCCTGTATGGTCACCATGCAGGTGGGTGCTGCTGCCTGTATGGTCACCAGGCAGGTGGGTGCTGCTGCCTGTATGGTCACCAGGCAGGTGGGTGCTGCCTGAATGGTCACCTGGCAGGTGGGTGCTGCCTGTATGGTCACCAGGCAGGTGGGTGCTGCTGCCTGTATTGTCACCAGGCAGGTGGTTGCTGCTGCCTGTATGGTCACCAGGCAGGTGGGTGCTGCCTGAATGGTAACCTGGAAAGTGGGTGCTGCCTGTATGGTCAACAGGCAGGTGGGTGCTGCTGCCTGTATGGTCACCAGGCAGGTGGGTGCTGCTGCCTGTATGGTCATCAGGCAGGTGGGTGCTGCTGCCTGTATGGTCATCAGACATGTGGGTGCTGCCTGTATGGTCACCAGGCAGGTGGGTTCTGCTTGTATGGTCACCAGGCAGGTGGGTGCTGCTGCCTGTGTGGTCACCAGGCAGTTGGGTGCTGCCTGTATGGTCATCAGGCAGATGGGTGCTCCTGCCTGAAAGGTCACAGGCTGGTGGAGGCTGCGGCCTGTATGGTCATCAGGCAGGTGGGTGCTACTGTCAGTATGGTCACCAGGCAGGTGGGTGTTGCTGCCTGTATGGTCATCAGGCAGGTGGGCGCTGTCTGCATGACATCAGGCAGGTGGGTGTTGCCTGTATGCTTAAAAGGCAGGTGGGTGCTGCCTGTATGGTCACCAGGCAGGTGGGTGCTGCCTGTATGGTCATCAGACAGGTGGGTGCTGCCTGCAATCAGGCAGGTGGGTGCTGCCTGTATGGTCATCAGGCAAGGAGGTGCTCCCTCTATGGCCATCAGACAGGTGTGTGCTGCTGCCTGTATAATCACCAGGCAGGTGGGTGCTGCTGCCTGTATGGTTATCAACCAGGTGTGTGCTGCCTGAATGATCACCAGGTAGGTGGGTTCCGCCTGTTTGGTCATCAGGCAGGTGGGTGCTGCCTGTAATGGTCACCAGGCAGTAGTGTGCTCCCTGTATGGTCACCAGGCAGGTGGGTTCTGCTGCTTGTATGGTCATCAGGCAGGTGGGTGCTGTCTGTATGGTCACCAGGCAGGTGGGTGCTGCCTGAATGGTCACCTGGCAGGTGGGTGCTGCCTGTATGGTCACCAAGCAGGTGGGTACTGCTGCCTGTATGGTCACCAGGTAGTTCGGTGCTGCCTGCATGATCATCAGACAGGTGGGTTCTGCTATCTGTATGGTCACCAGGCTGGTGGGTGCTGCTGCCTGTATGGTCATCAGGCAGGTAGGTGCTGCTGCCTGTATGGTCACCAGGCTGGTGGGTGCTGCTGCCTGTATGGTCACCAGGCAGGTGGGTGCTGCTGCCTGTATGATCACCAGGCAGTTCGGTGCTGCCTGTATGGTCACCAGGCAGTTCGGTGCTGCCTGCATGATCACCAGACAGGTGGGTGCTGCTGTCTGTATGGTCACAAGGCTGGTGGGTGCTGCTGCCTGTATGGTCATCAGGCAGGTGCGTGCTGCTGCCTGTATGGTCACCAGGCAGGTGGTGCTGCTTGTATGGGTACCAGGCAGGTTTGTGCTGCAGCCTGTATGGTCACGAGGCAGGTGAGTGCTGCTGCCTGTATAGTCATGAGGCAGGTGGGTGCTGCTGCCTGTATGGTCACCAGGCAGGCGGGTGCTGCTGCATGTATGGTCACAATGCAGGTTGGTGCTGCCTGTATGGTAACCAGGCAGGTGGGTGCTGCCTGTATGGTCACCAGGCAGGAGGGTGCTGCTGCCTGTATGGTCACCATGCAGGTGGGTGCTGCTGCCTGTATGGTCACCAGGCAGGTGGGTGCTGCTGCCTGTATGGTCACCAGGCAGGTGGGTGCTGCCTGAATGGTCACCTGGCAGGTGGGTGCTGCCTGTATGGTCACCAGGCAGGTGGGTGCTGCTGCCTGTATGGTCACCAGGCAGGTGGGTGCTGCTGCCTGTATGGTCACCAGGCAGGTGGGTGCTGCCTGAATGGTAACCTGGAAAGTGGGTGCTGCCTGTATGGTCAACAGGCAGGTGGGTGCTGCTGCCTGTATGGTCACCAGGCAGGTGGGTGCTGCTGCCTGTATGGTCATCAGGCAGGTGGGTGCTGCTGCCTGTATGGTCACAAGGCAGGTGGGTGCTGCTGCCTGTATGGTTATCAACCAGGTGTGTGCTGCCTGAATGATCACCAGGTAGGTGGGTGCTGCCAGTTTGGTCATCAGGCAGGTGGGTGCTGCCTGTAATGGTCACCTGACAGGTGGGTGCTGCCTGTATGGTCACTAGGCAGGTGGGTGCTGCTGCCTGTATGGTCACCAGGCAGTTCGGTGCTGCCTGCATGATCATCAGACAGGTGGGTGCTGCTGTCTGTATGGTCACAAGGCTGGTGGGTGCTGCTGCCTGTATGGTCATCAGGCAGGTGGGTGCTGCTGCCTGTATGGTCACCAGGCAGGTGGTGCTGCTTGTATGGGTACCAGGCAGGTTTGTGCTGCATCCTGTATGGTCACGAGGCAGGTGAGTGCTGCTGCCTGTATAGTCATGAGGAAGGTGGGTGCTGCTGCCTGTATGGTCACCAGGCAGGCGGTTGCTGCTGCATGTATGGTCACAATGCAGGTGGGTGCTGCCTGTATGGTCACCAGGCAGGTGGGTGATGCCTGTATGGTCACCAGGCAGGTGAGTGCTGCTGCCTGTATGGTCACCAGGCAGGTGGGTGCTGCT
>WNGS01113158.1:21624689-21646489 GCA_020271785.1 Procambarus virginalis | reverse complement strand
ATGTGGTGATCATGTCCCCCCTAACACAAAAATCAGCATGAAAATTACCTCTGCTGAAGACATTGAAAAACTACAAACAGATGTCAACAAAGTTTTCGATTGGGCAGCAGAAAATAATATGATGTTTAACAGTGATAAATTTCAGGTACTCAGGTACGGCAAAAATGAGGATCTGAAACATAATACAGGGTACAAAACACAATCAAATCTTCCCATAGTAGAAAAACAGCATGTCAAGGATTTGGGAATAATGATGTCCGACGATCTAACGTTTAGGGAGCATAACCAAGCAATATCGCATCAGCCAGAAAATGATCGGATGGATTACGAGAACTTTCAAATCCAGGGATCCCATCACAATGGTTGTACTCTTCAAGTCACTTGTGTTGTCCCGTCTCGAATACTGCTCAGTACTCACTTCCCCTTCAGAGCAGGAGAGATTGCTGAAATAGAGGGAATACAGAGAACATATACGGCACGCATAGACGAGATAAAACACCTAAATTATTGGGATCGTCTCAAAGCTCTCCAAATGTACTCTCTAGAAAGGAGACGAGAGAGATACCAAATAATATACACGTGGAAAATACTGGAGGGCCAGGTCCCAAATCTACACAGTAAAATAACAACGTACTGGAGTGAACGATATGGAAGAAAATGCAAGATTGAACCAGTGAAGAGCAGAGGTGCCATAGGCACAATCAGAGAACACTGTATAAACATCAGAGGTCCGCGGTTGTTCAACGTCCTCCCAGCGACTATAAAAATATTGCCGGAACAACCGTGGACATCTTCAAGAGAAAACTGGACTGTTTCCTAAGAGAAGTCCCGGATCAGCCGGGCTGTGGTGGGTATGTGGCTCTGCGGGCCGCTCCAAGCAACAGCCTGGTGGATCAAACTCTCACAAGTCGAGCCTGGCCTCGGGCCGGGCTTGGGAGTAGAAGAACTCCCAGAACCCCATCAACCAGGTATCAACCAACCCTGGTGTAGTGGTGTTGTAGCCTGTGTAGTGGAGTGTTGTAGCCTGGTGTAGTGAGTGGTTTGTAGCAGCCTGGTGTAGTGGAGTGGTGTAGTAGCCTGGTGTAGTGGAGTGGTGTAGTAGCCTGGTGTAGTGAGTGGTGTAGTAGCCTGGTGTAGTGGAGTGGTGTAGTAGCCTGGTGTAGTGGAGTGGTGTAGTAGCCTGGTGTAGTGGAGTGGTGTAGTAGCCTGGTGTAGTAGCCTGGTGTAGAGTGGTGTAGTAGCCTGGTGTAGTGGAGTGGTGTAGTAGCCTGGTGTAGAGAAGTGGTGTAGTAGCCTGGTATAGTGGTGTAGTGTAGTACCCTGGTGTAGTGGAGTGGTGTAGTAGCCTGGTATAGTGGTGTGGTGTAGAAGCCTGGTGTAGTGGAGTGGTGTAGTAGTCTGGTGTAATGGAGTGGTGTAGTAGCCTGGTATAGTGGTGTAGTGTAGTACCCTGGTGTAGTGGAGTGGTGTTGTAGCCTGGTGTAGTGGAGTGGTGTTGTAGTCTGGTGTAATGGAGTGGTGTAGTAGCCTGGTGTAGTGGAGTGGTGTTGTAGCCTGGTGTAGTGGAGTGGTGTTGTAGCCTGGTGTAGTGGAGTGGTGTTGTAGCCTGGTGTAGTGGTGTAGTACCCTGGTGTAGTGGAGTGGTGTAGTAGCCTGGTGTAGTGGAGTGGTGTAGTAGCCTGGTGTAGTACCCTTGTGTAGTGGAGTGGTGTAGTAGCCTGGTGTAGTGGAGTGGTGTAGTAGCCTGGTGTAGTGGAGTGGTGTTGTAGCCTGGTGTAGTGGAGTGGTGTTGTAGCCTGGTGTAGTGGAGTGGTGTTGTAGCCTGGTGTAGTGGAGTGGTGTAGTAGCCTGGTGTAGTGGAGTGGTGTTGTAGCCTGGTGTAGTGGAGTGGTGTTGTAGCCTGGTGTAGTGGAGTGGTGTAGTAGCCTGGTGTAGTGGAGTGTGTAGTAGCCTGGTGTAGTGGAGTGGTGTAGTACCCTGTAGTGGAGTGGTGTAGTAGCCTGGTGTAGTGGAGTGGTGTAGTACCCTGGTGTAGTGGAGTGGTGTTGTAGCCTGGTGTAGTGGAGTGGTGTTGTAGCCTGGTGTAGTGGAGTGGTGTAGTAGCCTGGTGTAGTGGAGTGGTGTAGTAGCCTGGTGTAGTGGAGTGGTGTTGTAGCCCTGGTGTAGTGGAGTGGTGTTGTAGCCTGGTGTAGTGGTGTAGTAGCCTGGTGTAGTGGTGTAGTAGCCTGGTGTATTGGAGTGGTGTAGTACCCTGGTGTAGTGGAGTGGTGTTGTACCCTGGTGTAGTGGAGTGGTGTTGTAGCCTGGTGTAGTGGAGTGGTGTAGTAGCCTGGTGTAGTGGAGTGGTGTAGTAACCTGGTGTAGTGGAGTGGTGTAGTGGTGTGTAGTGGAGCCTGGGCAGCAGCGACCACGTGTTCACTGGACAAGGCCTAATGGCAGACTGCAGGAGCCTCTTGGGATAGTGGCAGTGTCCGAAATCTCAAAACTATTCCTCAACATTATAACATCTGAATTCAGAAATATTTCCATCAATTTTTTAGTTTTTAAACCCGTAATAATATTAATCCATTGACATGTCTTATTTCCTTGCTGCATATTTACGACATTTTTTTATATATACAACATTTCGTTTCATAATTTGAAAACTCTCACGAGTGTTCGGACACGGTCACCCACCGTGACGACCGTTAAGGTCCTGACTAAACAGCCCTCCTCCTCATCCCTTACCCTCCAACACCCCACACTACCCTCCAACACCCCACACGACCCTCCAACACCCCACACGACCCTCCAACACCCCACACGACCCTCCAACACCCCACACGACCCTCCAACACCCCACACGACCCTCCAACACCCCACACGACCCTCCAACACCCCACACGACCCTCCAACACCCCACACGACCCTCCAACACCCCACACTACCCTCCAACACCCCACACGACCCTCCAACACCCCACACGACCCTCCAACACCCCACACGACCCTCCAACACCCCACACGACCCTCCAACACCCCACACGACCCTCCAACACCCCACACGACCCTCCACCACCCCACACGACCCTCCAACACCCCACACGACCCTCCAACACCCCACACGACCCTCCAACACCCCACACGACCCTCCAACACCCCACACGACCCTCCAACACCCCACACGACCCTCCAACACCCCACACGACCCTCCAACACCCCACACGACCCTCCAACACCCCACACTACCCTCCAACACCCCACACGACCCTCCAACACCCCACACGACCCTCCAACACCCCACACGACCCTCCAACACCCCACACGACCCTCCAACACCCCACACTACCCTCCAACACCCCACACGACCCTCCAACACCCCACACTACCCTCCAACACCCCACACGACCCTCCAACACCCCACACTACCCTCCAACACCCCACACTACCCTCCAACACCCCACACGACCCTCCAACACCCCACACGACCCTCCAACACCCCACACTACCCTCCAACACCCCACACTACCCTCCAACACCCCACACTACCCTCCAACACCCCACACGACCCTCCAACACCCCACACGACCCTCCAACACCCCACACTACCCTCCAACACCCCACACTACCCTCCAACACCCCACACGACCCTCCAACACCCCACACGACCCTCCAACACCCCACACGACCCTCCAACACCCCACACTACCCTCCAACACCCCACACTACCCTCCAACACCCCACACGACCCTCCAACACCCACACGACCCTCCAACACCCCACACGACCCTCCAACACCACACGACCCTCCAACACCCCACACTACCCTCCAACACCCCACACGACCCTCCAACACCCCACACTACCCTCCAACACCCCACACGACCCTCCAACACCCCACACTACCCTCCAACACCCACACGACCCTCCAACACCCCACACGACCCTCCAACACCCCACACGACCCTCCACCACCCCACACGACCCTCCAACACCCCACACGACCCTCCAACACCCCACACGACCCTCCAACACCACACTACCCTCCAACACCCCACACGACCCTCCAACACCCCACACGACCCTCCAACACCCCACACGACCCTCCAACACCCACACTACCCTCCAACACCCACACGACCCTCCACCACCCCACACGACCCTCCAACACCCCACACTACCCTCCAACACCCCACACGACCCTCCAACACCCCACACGACCCTCCAACACCCACACGACCCTCCACCACCCCACACGACCCTCAACACCCCACACTACCCTCCAACACCCCACACGACCCTCCAACACCCCACACTACCCTCCAACACCCCACACGACCCTCCAACACCCCACACTACCCTCCAACACCCCACACGACCCTCCAACACCCCACACGACCCTCCAACACCCCACACGACCCTCCAACACCCACACGACCCTCCAACACCCCACACGACCCTCCACCACCCCACTACCCTCCAACACCCCACACGACCCTCCAACACCCCACACGACCCCAACACCCCACACGACCCTCCAACACCCCACACACCCTCCAACACCCCACACGACCCTCCAACACCCCACACGACCCTCCAACACCCCACACGACCCTCCAACACCCCACACTACCCTCCAACACCCCACACGACCCTCCAACACCCCACACTACCCTCCAACACCCCACACTACCCTCCAACACCCCACACGACCCTCCAACACCCCACACTACCCTCCAACACCCCACACTACCCTCCAACACCCCACACTACCCTCCAACACCCCACACGACCCTCCAACACCCCACACGACCCTCCAACACCCCACACGACCCTCCAACACCCCACACTACCCTCCAACACCCCACACGACCCTCCAACACCCCACACTACCCTCCAACACCCCACACGACCCTCCAACACCCCACACGACCCTCCAACACCCACACGACCCTCCAACACCCCACACCCCTCCAACACCCCACACGACCCTCCAACACCCCACACGACCCTCCAACACCCCACACGACCCTCCAACACCCCACACGACCCTCCAACACCCCACACGACCCTCCAACACCCCACACGACCCTCCAACACCCACACGACCCTCCAACACCCCACACGACCCTCCAACACCCCACACGACCCTCCAACACCCCACACGACCCTCCAACACCCCACACGACCCTCCAACACCCCACACACCCTCCAACACCCCACACGACCCTCCAACACCCCACACGACCCTCCAACACCCCACACTACCCTCCAACACCCCACACGACCCTCCAACACCCCACACGACCCTCCAACACCCACACGACCCTCCAACACCCCACACGACCCTCCAACACCCCACACGACCCTCCAACACCCCACACGACCCTCAACAACCCCACACGACCCTCCAACACCCCACACGACCCTCCAACACCCCACACTACCCTCCAACACCCCACACTACCCTCCAACACCCCACACGACCCTCCAACACCCCACACGACCCTCCAACACCCACCACGACCCTCCAACACCCCACACGACCCTCCAACACCCCACACGACCCTCCAACACCCCACACGACCCTCCAACACCCCACACGACCCTCCAACACCCCACACTACCCTCCACCACCCCACACTACCCTCCACCACCCCACACTACCCTCCACCACTCCACACTTCCCTCCACCACCAAATTTGGAAAACTACTTTTTTCTGATCATAGCATAACTAAATGGATTGTGAAGGTTTCATTCAGCCATTAAATATCATTCACAATTTATTAGTGAATTTTACAAAAAACACCATAAATTTTATATTTAAACATGTAAAAACTATTTATAATACATTAGGAACAAAATAGTTGTAGAAAAACCATTATTATAAAACCTTTGTGTTTGGATTTTTGGATTAAAAGTTTCTCAAAGGCTCTCCTGCACCATTCTCAATGTAAATCATTCCCACGCCTATGGGAAGAGATAGACGAACGTTTCCTAGATGATTTGTGTTTGCTGGGTATGAACCACTCCCCGCCGGCACCTGGATGGGTATCTTGGCATAGCATTTTATCAAATCACCTCATTTTTTGGGGCAACACGTGAGGAACACAAATGCAAACAAGCCTGAATGGTCCCCAGGACTAGATACAACTGAAAACTCACACCCCAGAAGTGACTCGAACCCATACTCCAGGAGCAACGCAACTGGTATGTACAGGGATGCCTTAAACCACTTGACCATCACGACCGGACAAAAGGAAGTGATAGCCGAGGCTATATGAACCACTTCCCCGCCGGCACCTGGATGGTTATCTTGGGCATAGCATTTTATCAAATCACCTCATTTTTTGGGGCAACACGTGAGGAACACAAATGCAAACAAGCCTGAATGGTCCCCAGGACTAGATACAACTGAAAACTCACACCCCAGAAGTGACTCGAACCCATACTCCCAGGAGTATGTCCGGTCGTGATGGTCAAGTGGTTTAAGGCATCCCTGTACATACCAGTTGCGTTGCTCCTGGGAGTATGGGTTCGAGTCACTTCTGGGGTGTGAGTTTTCAGTTGTATCTAGTCCTGGGGACCATTCAGGCTTGTTTGCATTTGTGTTCCTCACGTGTTGCCCCAAAAAATGAGGTGATTTGATAAAATGCTATGCCCAAGATAACCATCCAGGTGCCGGCAGGGAAGTGGTTCATATAGCCTCGGCTATCACTTCCTTTTGTCCGGTCGTGATGGTCAAGTGGTTTAAGGCATCCCTGTACATACCAGTTGCGTTGCTCCTGGGAGTATGGGTTCGAGTCACTTCTGGGGTGTGAGTTTTCAGTTGTATCTAGTCCTGGGGACCATTCAGGCTTGTTTGCATTTGTGTTCCTCACGTGTTGCCCCAAAAAATGAGGTGATTTGATAAAATGCTATGCCCAAGATAACCATCCAGGTGCCGGCGGGGAAGTGGTTCATATAGCCTCGGCTATCACTTCCTTTTGTCCGGTCGTGATGGTCAAGTGGTTTAAGGCATACCTGTACATACCAGTTGCGTTGCTCCTGGGAGTATGGGTTCGAGTCACTTCTGGGGTGTGAGTTTTCAGTTGTATCTAGTCCTGGGGACCATTCAGGCTTGTTTGCATTTGTGTTCCTCACGTGTTGCCCCAAAAAATGAGGTGATTTGATAAAATGCTATGCCCAAGATAACCATCCAGGTGCCGGTGGGGAAGTGGTTCATATAGCCTTGGCTATCACTTCCTTTTGTCCGGTCGTGATGGTCAAGTGGTTTAAGGCATCCCTGTACATACCAGTTGCGTTGCTCCTGGGAGTATGGGTTCGAGTCACTTCTGGGGTGTGAGTTTTCAGTTGTATCTAGTCCTGGGGACCATTCAGGCTTGTTTGCATACATATATATATATATATATATATATATATATATATATATATATATATATATATATATATATATATATACTGTATACATGTTTTTCCCTGAATGCTCTGTGTTCCCTTCACTGAGGCTGTGGGTCCCTATAATTGCACCAGAGGTGGTACCCCCATATATATATATACACAAACCAACAAAATCACTAAAGAAAGGGGGTGTGAAGAATAAGGAGAGGGGGAACATGTTCCTAAAAATTGCATACACAAACATAGATTGAGTGAGATCAAAGATACTGTAGTTAAGTCATGTAATACAGCTGCAGATACCAGACATTGTTGCACTCATGGAGACAAAAATTGAAGATGATATTTTAAATGGTCATATTCTGAAGGGGCTACTCAGTTTGGAGACGAGACAGAAAAATAAGGAAAGGCAATAATAATAAATAAATTCTTATTCAGGTAAGGTACATACATACAAGGTAAGATACAAAAGTTGATGGATTTATAGATAGATCTAGTACATACAATGCCTAAAGCCACTATTACGCAAAGCGTTTCGGGCAGGAAAAACACTAAGATTAAAACTTAATACTAATTGAGATTAAAGTATAAATTGTGTTGAAAAAAAAGAATAGAAAAAAAGGGGAGGGGGAAACATTGCAGAAAAAAGCAAAAATACAATTTGGTCAACAAAACAGCATTGTTTAAAATAGAAGACATGGGTTGACATTTTGGGGGTGAGGTAGGTTACATTGAGTTAATTAGTTAGTACTTAGTTTTTATCTTAAACTGGTTGGGAGAGGTACAGTGTTGCTGTGCTGGTGATAGAACACCTAAAGGTAAATTAAATAATGATTGCGAATCCACAAGAAGTTGACATAATAGCACTAGAGATCTGCAATCAGGATGATAAACTTTCCTTAAAGAATTTGACAGAAACACTTACTGATAGGACATGAAGTAAATGAGATGTATGTCAAGTTTTGTGAAATATATGATAGGGCACAACAAAATTTATACCAAAGGAGAGATGCAGAACTAGGAAAAGGGGGTTTGTTCAACAGAAATTGCGAGAGGGCCAGAGACCCAAACACACACACAAATGGAATCAATATATAGCAAGAGGCCAAACCCCCAAACATACAAGCGATGCAAAGATGCGAGAAACAGCAGCAGCAGTAAGGAGAGGGACAAAAAGACCATAAATAAAGTGTGAAAATAAACTCGAGTAAATTTTTTAACTACTGTATTCTTTGACAGTGAAGAAAAACAAATATTCAGACAATTTGTGTTTGAATCATTAATCTTACACTTTCGGTCATATTCAACAACACAAATATACACACACACACACACGCACACATTCCTGTTGCTGTAGCAGGTGAAGAATTAGTTGTCATCTGGATTTTTCCAAGTTTCGGAGTTTACGAGATATTTTCTATTTTGATAAAGTGAAAATTTTGGTTTGTCTTCCGAATGCACCATATCGGTAAATTTTTTAATAATCTTTTAAAAATAGTAAATGCCACTATTTTTGCAAAATCATTACAAGATCTATTATTCTAATAAGGGTTTGATAAAATACAGTAGAATGCCTACTGGTTTTACCTGTAATAAGGTTTGATATAGATGATTATGGATATATTGAAATGCTCTTATTGTTAAGAAGCACTTTTTTAAAGAGTATTTTGTAATGAGCAGCTCTGAAAATCAGTTGATTACAGATAATGCTACATAATACACTTCATGTGTGTATATGTTACAACAAGTGAGGTATATAATGGTATTTATGAGTAAGATATAATTGTGTCTGACATTGTTAAATTATAAACCATTGTAAACAATTTGTTCACTTTCAAAACTTGGGTAATTACGTATGACAGTGTCAGACCACTGAGGAAGAATTGAACAGAAATTTCCTTAAGTACTTTCATATTTCAATAATACATCTTCAGAAGGAATCATTCCCCCTGAAGATGTATTATTTAAATATGAAAGTACTTACGGAAATTCCTGGTTCAATTCTTCTTTCGCGGTCTGACACTCACATTTTTCACCACATGTTAATTTCCGTGATTTACACAAAAATACATATACACACATTTAAATTATATATATATATATATATATATATATATATATATATATATATATATATATATATATATATATATATATATATATATATATATATATATATATATATATATATATATATATATATATATATATATGAATGAAAACTCACACCCCAGAAGTGACTCGAACCCATACTCCCAGGAGCAACGCAACTGGTATGTACAAGACGCCTTAAACCACTTGACCATCACGACCGGACAAAATAAGGTGATAGCCGAAGCTATTTGAACCACCTCACCGCCGGCACTCGGATGGTTATCTTGGGCATAGCATTTTACCAAATCACCTCATTCTTTGGGGCACACGTGAGGAACACAAATGCGAACAAGCCTGAATGGTCCCCAGGACTATATGCGAATGAAAACTCACACCCCAGAAGTGACTCGAACCCATACTCCCAGGAGCAACGCAACTGGTATGTACAAGACGCCTTAAACCACTTGACCATCACGACCGGACAAGTGGTTGTCCGGTCGTGATGGAAATACATATTAAATACATATTATATATAAATACATATTAAATACATATTATATGTGATGAAATACATATTAAAATTTTCAAGGGGGGCATTATTTCCGAAAATCCGAAGAAAAATGGAATATTTACGAAAAATTACGAAAAATACTACAACGTTGTGGCAACACTGTGCTGCAAACTGTTTTATGTTATCTTGATAAATAACGTAATTAGAGTCATATTTCCTGCTGCAAGTTTCCCCAATCCGGTCCTCGCGGCCTGGGTGCGCCGTGCGGTATTGTGTCTTACGTTGTAGAAGTCTAATATTTCGTAATAGCGTGGAAAATAACGTGATATGCATGAAACTAATATAAACTCACTTATTGGCAACTGTCTCGTGTGAGGGAGATGTGGGGATAGGAGGCTCAGTCACTCTGTGTGTCCCTGAGGGAGTGGGTGTATCGTTGACGCGCTCTCCCAGAACAGCGCTCCCAAAATAGTTATTTGGGCTATTTGTACTGCAATATGACGTACCAAACGAACAAGAGGAAAGCGCTGAAGGCTAGATGCATGCGAGCTCTCCGTAGAAGGTACTAGCTGGCCGCAATGCGTAGATCACGCACTGTGACGAGTGAAGAGTGTGGTGGCGTCTCCGCCAGCAGTGTGAGGGAGCTTCTCGCAGCCCGCGGGCCCCCCCCCCCCACAATCCCACCTTCTGCCGCCTCACTTCTTGCACCAGCTACTCCTCTTGCTGGACATACGGGACTGGTACTTTAGTAAGAAGGACAAGGAGATGCAGAAACCAACGAGACGCACCATCAAACCAGGAAAGGCCCCTGAGGGAGCTGACCCCAGGTATGGGGCCTACTAGTGCCACTGGAGTGCCACCTTGAGGACCCATATTTCTGACCAATTATATTAGGTTAGTATGTTTTAGTGTTATATTGTGATATTACTTTATATATATTTGTACCTATAAAACTGGTGGCAAATATTTAATTTTTTTGTATTTAATTTTTTTTTTAATTTTTTTTTTTTTAATAATTTATTTTTCTCTTATTAATCAGGCGATCTTCATGGAACTTGCACACCTTATTGAACCCATGCCTATCTACAATGGTGCAAATTTTGAATGATATTGGTCAACATCAACCTCAGCCAAAGGTGGCTGAAGTTTGACCTTCGTTTGTGCAGGTAAATGTTTTACAACTATATTTGACTTCAACTCCTTTATTTATTATTCAATTTACATGAAACTTGCACATTATATGTAGAGTTTATGCCCCTAAAACCACTAGTTAATTTTCTTATCTATGTAGATTTATTGATTTTTTAAATATTGATTAACATCATTTTGTTGCATACGTTTTTGGGAAAATTTAAAAATCTCTATTATTGTAATAAATACATGTGGGATAAAAATCTCACTACCAAATCTTTATTATATAGTAAGGTCACAGCTAAGTGGCATAGAAATGATTACGGTTCACAATTGTGGGCTGTGAAGGTATTTGAACATTGTTAAAAAATTGTCTATTTTTTTTTCTCCCTCTCTATTTAGGCTGAGATGCTGAAACTTGGCCCAGTTGCAGCACCTTTCACATGTAACAGGATAATAAATTGTGAATGCCCTACAACAACTTTCTGGTTCCAAAACTAATGCCCCCTAAGTCACAAGGAAAGTGAAGGTGAGGAGGCTGAACTATCTGTACCTTGCCCGCTTGTCTCCAGTGAACCAGTTGTCGAGAGTGAGGCCGAAGTAGCTATGGCTCCATTTTATTCTGATCAATCAGGAAAAGAGATCAAGCTACTAGGTTCTTGCCCGCTCGCTGCTGAGTCTGAGTCATTGCCCTTAAGTGTTGAACAGACTACTGATCCTAGTTTAATTAAGTGTATTTCTGAGACACCTGATAATGTTGATGCATTGGAGGAAGGGACGGGTTTCTTTTTCCAGGATCGACTTCTGATGAGAAGGTGGAGACCCAAGGGAACTCCCTCTTCAGATGATTGTGAGATTAGAACCCAACTCGTTGTCCCCAATGATTATCGTAGGCAGATCTTGCAAGCTGCACATGATGACCCCATGGGAGGTCACCAAGGTATCTCAAATATGTACCATAAGATATGCAAATATTTTTTCTGGCCTAAGTTAAAGAAAGACGTGGTTAGATATTGTCATAACTGTGTACCTTGTCAAGTTGTTGGAAAACCCAATCAATCTGTGCCTAGAGCAACATTGCAACCTATTGTAGTTCCTGATGAACCATTTACTCATGTTGTAATTGATTGTGTAGGTCCTTTACCTAAGACTAAGTCGGGTAACATGTTTTTATTCACTCTCATGTGTATGACTACTAGATTTCCAGAAGCTTGTGCTCTAAGGAATACCCAAGCTCATAATCTCATCAAGTGTCTTGAACGATTTTTCTCCTTGTTTGGAATGCCTAGGGTTATTCAGAGTGATAATGGGGGAAACTTTTGTTCTAAAGGTTTCAGAACTTGTTGCGAGTCCCGAGGGATTCAGCACAAATTATCTAGTCCATATCATCCACAAAGCCAAGGTGGGCTTGAACGTTTCCACCAGACTTTAAAACAAATGTTGAGGACAACCGGAGAGACTTATTCACGTAATTGGAATGAGAATCTCCCCTTCGTGTTGTTTGCTGCGAGAGAAGGGTTACAAGAGTCTTTGGGATGTTCACCTTTTGAACTCGTGTTTGGTCACCAAGTGAGAGGTCCTTTTAAAATGCTCCACGAAAAGTTGTTGGGAGATGTCTCTGTTCATCAGAGTGGTTTGTACTTGTGTAAGGTCAAGGACAAGTTGTGTCGGGCTCGTGAGTTGGCGAAAGAACATCTGGGAAGAACTCAACAAGCCATGAAATT
Source organism: Procambarus virginalis (assembly GCA_020271785.1). NCBI lineage: Eukaryota > Metazoa > Arthropoda > Malacostraca > Decapoda > Cambaridae > Procambarus > Procambarus virginalis. Next base: position 21,633,652 of record WNGS01113158.1, on the reverse strand, counting down.
ACGATATGACAAGAAGTTCAAGGCTAAACTCAGGTCGTTTGCTGTCGGAGATTTGGTGTTGGTTTTTGAAACCTCGTTTGGGGACTTCCATGTCCCATAAGTTTGCAGGACCCTACCAAGTGGTAGAGAAGGTGGGAGACCTAACTTATAAAATAATTAACCCTAATCTTTCAGAACCACAAATGACTGTGCACATTAACAGATTAAAAGCTTATGTTGGACCAGGTGTAGTAAATTGTTTTAGTCGGAAAGAGTACACACCTGAGGATCATTGCAGTGAGGGAAATGATGTTAATATTCAACTTTTCAGTTCCAGTTCCAATGGCAGGGAGATGCTATGTCATTTACAGGAGGAGCAACGTGATGAGTTCCAGGTTCTGCTGGACAACCATACATCTCTGTTTGGGGAGGTTCCCACTCAGACCCACCTCATCACCCACGACATTCAGCTCCTGGACAACACACCCATTCGACAACATCCGAACCGAGTGAATCCCGAAAAGAGGAAGATTCTACAAGCAGAAGTGGACTATCTGCTCAAGCATAATTTCATTCGGCCAAGTCAAAGTACTTGGAGCTCTCCGTGTTTATTAGTGCCAAAACCAGGAGGAACCTGGAGATTGTGTGTTGATTATCGTAAACTGAACAAAAACACTACTGTGGACGTTTTTCCCTTACCTCTTTTAGAGGAATGTATTGAATCCATAGGACATGCTCAATATGTAAGTAAACTTGATTTGTCAAAAGGCTATTACCAAATACCATTGACTGATTACGCGAGGGAGGTTACTGCTTTTGTGACACCTGATGGTGCTTACGAATTTAACGTAATGCCTTTCAGGCTGAGAAATGCCCCTGCCACTTTTCAGAGACTCATGAATTTCTTACTCAAGGATGTGCCAGATTGTAGGGCCTACCTTGATGACATTGTTTTATACAGTAAGAATTGGGCAGATCATCTCTTAGGTCTTAAGAACTTGTTTACAGTGTTGCAAACTGCAAAATTAACCATAAATATGAATAAGTGTAGTTGGGCAAGAGGTACTATAACCTATCTTGGACATGAAGTAGGACAAGGTAAGATTATTCCCTTACAAGATAAGATTCAAGCCATTGTGCACTACCCAGTGTTAACTAGTAGGAAAGGAGTCAAACGGTTTATTGGTATGTGTGCATACTATAGGCGTTATTGTAGAAATTTTTCAACAGTGGCTGCTCCTTTGACAAATTTGTTACGCAAGCATGTAAAGTTTCAGTGGACACAAGATTGTCAGAACCTAAAGGGCATATTGTCTACATCACCTGTTCTTGCAAGTCCCCAATTTGATAAACCTTTCATATTACACATTGATGCGTCAGATGTTGGTATAGGGGCTGTGTTGATTCAAGTTGGTTTAGATAATATTGAACATCATGTGTATTATTATTCAAGAAAATTTAATACAGATCAGAAAAATTATTCAGTGGTAGAAAAGGAGGCGTTGGGTCTTATATTGTCAATTAAGAAGTTTGAAATTTATCTGTCAGGAAACAAAGTGTTAGTATTTACAGACCACAACCCCCTTATCTTTATAAATATGATGAAAGTTAAGAACCAACTTATTTTGCGCTGGTCCTTATTTTTGCAAGAATTCAATGCTGAGATCAAACATATTCCAGGCAGGCAGAATGTTATTGCTGATGCTTTGTCAATAAGTTTTGATGTACCATAAATGTTTTTTTTTTTTGTGCTTAACATTTTTACTTCGGAAAAAATGCCATTGATCTTCAATCCATTGCATTTTTTTTCTTGGAGGTGGAAGTGTTACGTACTCATAGCTGGCTACGTAATAAAATTTATATAAACTTTTGTGATATCAACTGTATATGTGTATATATATTATAATCATCATGTGAGTTGGCAATGTCAGGAATACAGGAGCGGTGGCGTCTCCACACGTATTTGACCTGTTAGATTCGGGAAAGAGAGTTTGCTGGACCTGTTCAGTTAAGAGTTCCAGATGTGACATTTTATATATTCATTGATTACGTATATACAGTAATTATGCAGTTAGCATTGTACTTATTAATTTTGGGAAATACCTATTATGTTATTTTATATTCTGAATGTACTTTGAGAACCAGTGGTGGTTGAATTAGTCTCATATATTAAAAAGTCATTGTTTTCCAACCCTCATCCTTGAGGCGGAGGGGGGAGAGGAATTGTGGGTTGAGTAGCCGCGCAGCGAGTCAGTCGCTGGCTGGTACTCGGAGGCGTAACATGGGAGATAAGTCTGTGTCTTTTGTTTTCTAGCTTTTAGTAGTTATTTGTTCTGGGAGAGACATTTTTATTTGTTATTTGTAATAAGTGAAATAGTGATCATCTGTGAGTATATATGTTGCAATTATAATCATTTTAAACTTATGCATATTTCTTCTTTCCTAAAAGAATATTTTACTTTTTATGCTCATTACCTGTTATGGAGTTATACTGGTGACCCGCTTATACAACCTCAGTGATAAATACCCTAGACTAGTTGATTTCAGGTTGTAGGTTCACGAGCATTAACATACGATAGGTAACAGCTGTCAGGGTGATGATTTGCCTCTCCTTCAGTGCCGGCTTCAACTTGCGATTGATGCCGTGTCGTCTTGGGCCACCGATCATGGCTTCAAGTTCTCTACTTCTAAGACTTGTGCCATGTCTTTTACTCGGAAACGGGTCGTTCTTCGTCCCTCTTTGTCACTTTATGGTCATCCCCTTGAGTACAAAGATTCCGCTAAGCTTTTGGGGTTATTCCTTGACACTCGTTTGTCTTGGTCTCCCCATATCTCTTACCTCCGTGTTGAGTGCTCTAAGGCCCTTACCCTCCTTCGAGTATTGTACCATACTTCTTGGGGAGCGGATAGGCGCACTCCCCTTGCTTTGCATTCCCCTCTCGTCCTGTCTAAGCTCGATTATGGTTGCCCTGCTTACGCTTCTGCTTCTCCTTCTGCTCTTCGCCGTCTTGATGCTTTGCACTATACTGGGCTGCGCCTCAGTTCTGGTGCCTTCCGTTCGACTCCCGTCCTTAGCTTATATGTTGACACTGGCTTCCTGTCTCTCCAGGACCGCCGTGATCGCTATTGTCTTCGCTATCTTGCGCAGTCCTTGCAGCATCCTTCCTCTCGCCTCTGTCGTGCTTTAACTTTTACCCCTCCTGCGGTTCCTGTTCCTCTTCACCACCCCCCCCCCCTCTTTCTGTCCGGTTATCTTGCTTACAGGATTCTCTTTCCGTTCATGTTTCTAATGTTTCTCCCCGTGTTGTTCTTTCTTTGCCCCCGTGGAGAGTCCCCCTTCCGCAGTTTTGTACGTCCTTGACCCGCGTCACTAAAGCTTTTACCCCTCCTACGGTTCTAAAACGCCTTTTCGTTGAGCACTTTTCTTCTCACTCCCGCTCCGTTTCTCTCTTCACCGATGGGTTTAAGTCTGCCGACGGTATTGGCTACTCTGTTGTTTTTCCTGAGCGCACTTATATGTGTCGGTTACCTCCGGAGACTAGCATCTTTACAGCGGAGCTTTATGCTATTCTCTATGCTCTTCGTCTCCTGCTTTCTCGTTGTCAGTCTTCCTTTGTGGTTGTTGTTGACTCTTGTAGTGCCCTCATGGCTCTCGGGTCCTTTAATCCGGTTCATCCAGTAGTTGTCGAGATCCAGCATTGGCTGTTTCTTGTTCACAGTAAGTTTAAGTTGGTTGAGTTTTGTTGGGTTCCCAGCCATATTGGTGTGTCTTTAAATGAGCGTGCGGATGCTGCCGCCAAGGAAGCTGTCCGATCTTGTCCCGTCTCTCATAAAGGTATTTCATATTCTGACTTTTACCCGGTTATCCATTCCTCCATCCTTACCCGTTGGCAGGCTTCTTGGTCGTCTGTTACTGGTAACAAACTCCGTAGCCTTAAATGTTGTGTTTCCTTGTGGCCATCCTCCTACCACCGTAACCGGTGGTGGGAAACTGCTCTGGCGAGGTTGTGTATTGGCCATAATCGCTTAACCCATGGTCACTTGATGGAGCACCGCCCTGCGCCTTATTGTCCTAATTGCATTGTCCCTCTTACGGTTGTGCATGTCCTTCTTGAATGTCCTGACTTCCGGGACGAGCGTATGTCTTGCTTTCCGACTGCCCCTCGCGGTCACTTGTCCCTCAATAGAATTCTTGGTGACTCGGATACTTTTGATATCGTTCGCCTTATGCGTTTTTGTTCTTGTATTGGCATCCTTGGTGATATATAGCGCCCTCTGATTATTCCGCACATTTGATGGTGCTACATAGCCTTCCCGGTTTGGTGCCTTCTTTTGATAATTACTTACTTACTTACTATTGTGTGGTACTGTATCAAAGGCTTTCCAACACTCCAAAAATATGCAATCTGCCCATCCTTCTCTTTCTTGCCTGATTTTTGTTGCCTGGTCGTAGAATTCAAGTAACCCTGTGAGGCAGGACCTGCCATGTGTGTGTGTGTGTGTGTGTGTGTGTGTGTGTGTGTGTGTGTGTGTGGTGTGTGTGTGTGTGTGTGTGTGTGTGTGTGTGTACTCACCTAGTTGTACTCACCTAGTTGTGCTTGCGGGGGTTGAGCTCTGGCTCTTTGGTCCCGCCTCTCAACCGTCAATCAACAGGTGTACAGTTTCCTGAGCCTATTGGGCTCTATCATATCTACACTTGAAACTGTGTATGGAGTCAGCCTCCACCACATCGCTTCCTAATGCATTCCATTTGTCAACCACTCTGACACTAAAAAAGTTCTTTCTAATATCTCTGTGGCTCATTTGGGCACTCAGTTTTCACCTGTGTCCCCTAGTGCATGTGCCCCTTGTGTTAAACAGCCTGTCTTTATCAACCCTGTCGATTCCCCTGAGAATCTTGAATGTGGTGATCATGTCCCCCCTAACTCTTCTGTCTTCCAACGAAGTGAGGTTTAAATCCTGCAGTCGCTCGTCGTAGCTCATACCTCTCAGGTCGGGTACTAGTCTGGTGGCAAACCTTTGAACCTTTTCCAGTTTAGTCTTATGCTGGACTAGATAGGGACTCCATGCTGGAGCCGCATACTCCATGATTGGTCTGACATATGTGGTATATAATGTTCTGAAAGATTCCTTACACAAGTTTCTAAAGACCGTTCTTATGTTAGCCAACCTGGCATATGCTGCTGATGTTATCCTCTTGATATGAGCTTCAGGGGACAGGTCTGGCGTGATATCAACCCAGGTTTCTCTCTCTCTGACTCTTGAAGTATTTCATCTCCCAAATGATACCTTGTATCTGCTCCTGCTTCCTACACCTATCTTCATTACATTACATTTGCTTGGGTGTTAACTCTAACAGACATTTGTTCGACCATTCCTGCAGCTTGTCCAGGTCTCTTGAAGGTCTCAAGCTGTCCTCCTCTGTCTAATCCTTCTCATAATTTTGAGCTCGTCAGCAAACATTGGAGGAATGAGTCTATACCCTCATGGGAGATCATTACGTATATCAGAAACAGGATAAGTCCAAGTACAGAGCCCTGTGGGACTCACTGGTGACTTCACGCCAGTCTGAGGTCTCACCCCTCCTGTAACTCTCTGCTTCTTTGCTTAGGTACTCCCTTATCCACTGGAGTCGCCATACCAGTTACTCCTGCTGTTTCTCCAGCTTATGCATCAACCTTTTATGGGGTACTGTGTCAAAGGCTTTCCGACAGTCCAAAAAAATTGCAGTCCGCCCACCCTTCTCTTTCTTGCTTAATTCTTGTCACCTGATCGTAGAATTCTATCCAGCCTGTAAGGCAAGATTTACCCTCCCTGAACCCATGTTGAAGGGTTGTCACGAAGTCTCTTCTCTCCAGATGTGTTACTAGGTTTTTTCTCACAATCTTCTCCATCACCTTGCATGGTATACAAGTTAAGGACACTGGCCTGTAGTTCAGTGCCTCTTGTCTGTCACCCATTTTGTATATTGGTACTACATTAGCAGTCTTCCATATTTCTGTAGGTCCCCCGTGTGTGTGTGTGTGTGTGTGTACTTGCCTAGTTATCTAGTTTACTTATCTGTGTGCTTTGCGGGGATTGAGTTCTGGCTATTTGGTCCCGCCTCTCAACTGTCAATGATATAACTAATGTACAGGTTCCTAGCCTTCTGGGCTCTATCACTATCTGCGCACTTGAATGCTGTGTATGGAGTCTAGCCATCCACTACATCACTGTCCTAATTGGTCATGTCCATTTTAGTCTACTACTGCTAGACATTGAACAAATTCTTTCTAACATCCTCATGATCCGTTGCTCATTTGGGCAATTCCAGTACCACTTGTTGTGTCCTCTAGTGCGTGTGCCAATTGTGTTAAATAGTCCTGTCTTTATCTACCCTTCAATTCCTCTGAGAATCTTGTATGTGGTGATCATTTCCCCCTCTAACATTTCTTCTGTCTCCCAGTACGTGAGGTTTGATTCCCGTTGTCTCTCCTCTTAGCTCATACCCCTCCGTTCGGGGTACTAGTCTGGGGCAAACTTTTGAACCTTTTTTTTCCAGTTTAGTATTATTCTTGATGTGATATGGGACTCCACGCTGCGGCTGCAATACTCTGGATTGGTCTTAGACGTATGTGGTATACAAATTCTGAATGATTCCTTACACAAGTTTCTAAAGGCTGTTCTTATGTTAAGCCAACCTGGCATATGCCGCTGATGTTGATCAATCTTCATATGGGCTTCAGGGGGACAGGTCTAGCCGCGAGATCAACCCCCCGGGTCTTTCTCTCTGCTGACCTCCCTTGAAGTATTTCATCTCACCCAAATAATACCTTGTATCTGGTCTCCTGCTCCTACACCTATATTCATTTCATTACATTTGCTAGGGTTAAACTCTAACACACCATTTGTTCGACCATTCCTTCAGCTTATCCAGGTGTTCTTGAAGCCTCAAAACTGTCCTGCTCTGTTCTTAATCCCTTCATGATAATTTTGGCGTCGTAGCAAACCATTGAGGAGAATGAGTCTATACCCTTTGGGAGATTATTTACGTATATCAGAAACAGGAAAGATCCGAGTACAGAGCCCATTGGGACTCCACTTGTGACTTAACCCCAATCTGACGTCTCACCTCTCACTGTAACTCTTTGCTTCCTATTGCTTAGGTACTCACTTATCCACTGGAGCGCCCTACCAGTTACTCCTGCCTGTTTCTCCAGGTTATGCATCAGCCTTTTATGGGGTACTGTGTCAAAGGCTTTCCGACAGTCCAAAAAAAAATTGCAGTCCACCCATCCTTCTCTTCTTGCTTAATCTTTGTCACCTGATCATAGAATTCTATTAAGCCTGTAAGGCAAGATTTACCCTCCCTAAACCCATGTTGATGGGTTGTCACGAACTCCTTTCTCTCCAGATGTGTTACTAAGTTTTTCTCACTTTCTTCTCCATCACCTTGCATGGTATACAAGTTTTATAAGAACACTGGAGTTTGTGTTTTGTTTGGGTGTGTGTGTATTTGACGTGTGTGTGTTTTTAAAATACTGATAGGTATAAACATTAGACTAGTACTATGGGCTAGTGTGTGGCGGTAGGCGCTGGATGTTTTGAGTAATATGATACTGGTTGGCCAGACTTGTGGTCAACTGTGAGTCAAAGTTCAACTTACTGCATGCCTCGCTGAACGCACCTACACTCCACGAGGTAACTGTGTATGTCTTTCTCTCTCTTTCTGTTTCCCCCTATCTCTGTCTTTGTCTTTCTATCTGTCTCTACCCTTATCTTTGTCTGACTCATACTCTCTCTGGTCTCACTTTTCATTCTGCCTTTCCCCTTTGCGCTCTCTCTCTCTCTCATTAAAAAACTCTCTCTCTCTCTCTCTTCTCTCTCTCGCTCTCTCTCTCTCTCTCTCTCTCTCTCTCTCCTCTCCTCTCTCTCTCTCTCTCTCTCTCTCTTATCTGTCTCTTACACACACAGAAATCACAATAGCGTGATGCATCAAATGAACAAATCCACTATGGCCGTGATGAGGGTCCGTCCGAGAGAAATCATAGATTACGATTTCTGTGTATAATGAAGTAAGGGCGAAGAGGTAGAACAGCTTATTGACAGAGCCAGGGTGCATAGGGGAATTGTGTAAAACCCTGGTTTGTGTCTCGGAGAGACACCAGGGTCCGTGTGAGGGCAGATGAACTCCCATTTGCAATTCTTTTGACCGTGTCGTGACACTGTCGATTAAGGTGCGTCTGGGATCCTCTCGGACGTTGGTTCGAACCCTTCATCACGGTCCTTGTGGATTTGTTCATTTGATGCATCATGCTTTTGTGATTTCTGATTCTGTGATTTAGCCAGGAGCGCTATGCATCTTGGCGTACCTGGTACCTTAACCACTAGACCAGCAAGACTCTACAAAATCTTGGAAGACGTGGTAGTTGACCACAGAGCGCTCTCGGATCTTGGATAAATAGTCTCACGACTACTAAGATTTTTGTAGAGTCATGTTGTTCTAGTGGTTAAGGTAACAGGTAAGCCAAGGTGCATAGCACTCCTGGCTATCTGGGTTCAAATCCTACTGGGGTGTGGAATTTTCAGTTATATAAATCAATAAATAAATAGATATATATATATATATATATAGATATATATATATATATATATATATAATATATACATATAAATATATATATATATATATATATATATATATCTATCATCTATATCTATACTATATATATATATATATATATATATATCTATATATCTACTCCTCTGGCTGGAAGAAGGGGGACCCATAGCCTCGGAGGAATCACGCATAACGCATTAGAGGGAATGTTTAGATCCCCTCCAATACAGTTTCTGTGTGCTTTTCTCCTACCACCCCCTTCCTTTTTTATGCTTTATTATGTATTTAATGGTTACAAGATATGCATAGGTTGATACAAAAATGAATACAAAAAGGTACTTAAAGGTTGTGGATCTCTTGAAAAACACGACAATGGGAAACCTTG
>WNGS01113158.1:21605437-21623689 GCA_020271785.1 Procambarus virginalis | reverse complement strand
TTTTCTTTTTTCTTTCCATTTAATCCAGACTGAGCCACAGGCACAAGTGGCGGGCACTGCTAGTATATATATGTCGCTACCTAGTAGCCCGACCGCACTTCTCAGCCTACTATGCAAGGCCCGATTTGCCTATAAGCCAAGTTTTCATGAATTAATTGCTTTTTCGACTACCTAATTCCTAACCTATCCTAACTTTTAACTAACCTCAACTTTTCGGTACCTACTCTAGCCTAACCTAACCTATTAAAGACTAGGTATAACCTACACTAACCTCACCTAACTATAAAGATAGGTATAGGTTAGGTTATGGTAGGGTTGGTTAGGTTCCGGCATATAACTTACGTTAATTTTACTCCAATAAAAAAATTGACTCAATACATAATGAAATGGGTAGCGTTATCATTTCAATAAGACAAAAAATTAGAGAAAATATAGTAATTCATGAAAAACTTGTCTTATTAGGCCAAATCTGGCCTGCATAGGTAGGCTGAGAGAGTTCAATTCTGGCACTAGGGGAAGACATACTAAATATATGCAATTGACGATCACTCAAACACTGATTATTTTATGCATAAATCCACAGAGAAATATGAAAGAGGTGAACGTTTCGGCCTGTTAGAGCCGTTGTCAACACAAGACCTGACTAAACGGAGGCAGAGAGAGGATACAAGGCGGACACATGGAACCTGACCAACCCATCCCGTAGGGAAAAGGATTAACCAGAGACAGGTATAGATAGCTTAGATATGGTCAAAGTCGATTAAGCGGTCAGAGAATAAGGATGAAAGTTAAAGAAAAGCTTCATGAACACATTTGTGTGTTCATGAGGCTTGTTATATATATATATGATATATTATATATATATATATTAAATATATATATATGATATCTATATAATATTACTATATATATATTTATTATATATATATATGATATTATATTAATATATAATATATATAATATATATATATATGATATATATACTATACTATATAATCTAATATACTATATATATATATATATAATATATATATATATATTATATATATATATATATATACTATCTATAATACTACTATATATATAACTTATATATATATATATATATAAATGAATGAAAAACCACACCACCAGAAGTGACTCAAACCCTATATCCCATGGAGCACGCAACTGGTAACTACAGGTGTGCCTTAATCACTTGACCATCACGACCGGACAAAAGGAAGTGATAGCCTAAGCTATCACTTCCTCATAGTGATAGCTATCACTAAGCTACACTTCATTGGTTGTTATATTCGCAGCTATAGTCCTGGGGACCATTCAGCCCTTGTCGCATTTGGGTTCCCTCACGGTGCCCCAAAGAATGTAAGTGATTGATAAGAATGCTACTGCCAATGATGAACCATCCGGTGCGGCGGGGAAGGTGGTTCAAATAGCTTTGTAGCTATCACTTCCTTTGTCCGGTCGTGATGGTAAAGCGGATTAAGGGCATCCTGTAGTTATCCAGTTGCGTTGCGTCCTGGGAGTATGGGTTTAAGTCACTTCTGTGGTGTGAGTTTTCATTCGCATAGTATGTCCTAGGTGACCATTCAGGCTTGGTTTGCATATATGTGCGTACCTAGTAGCCGAGAACAGCACTCTCAGCCTACTATTCAAGCGCCCTGATTTGCCTAAATAAGGCAAGTTTTCATGAATTAATATATTTTCCTCCAAGGGTTTTTTTCTATGCAACTGATAAAGCTACCCATTTCATTATGTATGAGGTAAATTTTTTTATTTGAGTTAAAAAAATATCATACGAATTTTATATGACGAAACCGATAACAACCTATCCTAACCTCTAACCTAACCTATCTTTATAGGTAGGTTAGGTTAGGTAGCCGAAAAGTTAGGGTTTACGGTTAGGTTAGGTGGGTTAGGTTAGTCCGAAACGCAATTAATTATGAAAACTGTGGGCTTATCTAGTAGCATAATTTGGCCTTGCATACTAGGCTGAGACAGTGCTTCTGCGACTAGGGTACCGACATATATATATATATATATATTTATATATATTATATAATACTATATATATAGTTACCATTAGTGTACTTAGGTACCAGGAAGTGCACTTCCTATGCCCTACTATGCAAGTGCCCGATTTGCCTAATAAGCCAAGTTTTGTCATGAATTAATGTATTTTCTCTAAGTTTTTTCTTATGAAGTGTAGAAAGCTACCATTTCATTACTGTATGAGGTCAATTTTTGTTATTGGTAGTAAAATTAAGTAGATATATCCGAACCTAACCAACCCTACCTAACCTAACCTAACCTATCGTTCTTAGGTTAGGTTACAGTGTAGGTAGTCGAAAAAGTTAGTTAGGTAAGTTAGGTAGGTATAGATAGTCGAAAAGAATATTATTCATGAAAACTTGGGCTATTAGGCAAATCGGGCGCCTTGCATAGTAGGCTGAGAAGTGCGTTCTGGCTACTAGGTACGACATATAATTATATATATATCATATATAGATATATATATTATATATATATATATATATATCATATAATATATATATTATATATATATATCGCAGCACCCACCACCTCGTTGCTGTAGCTCAGTATGCTGGTTAAATGGAAAAGGAAAAAAAACAGAAAGTGCCCGTTTCTAATAGGTTTAATTTCACAATTCTTGTGGGTATACAATATGTTTGTTGTTCCATTGTCTGTGAAGATATATGAGATTGTCTAGTTTGCCGACTCTAGAATCACCAAATATATATTGTCCCTATGAGAAGCATTATGTGTCTAGATATAAACTGCACAGTTATAGAAGATTGACCCTGAGCTTTGTGTGATGTGTGATTGCAAACGCCAATCGAATTGGAAATTACAATCATTTTGAATTGAAGGGGAATAATCTGTTAGGAATCATAGGATATGTCGAAAATGAGGACATTTTCCCCCCTTTGAAAGATCCTGTCAAGATTGTTGGCTTCTGAGACGTTGCAGATTAATTTTTTTTACTGCAAGGTGCGTGGCATTGGCAGAAGCTTTAGCCGATTCATATTTCGACAACATGATAATTGGCAGAGCGATTTTCAATTTGCATCACGTGTGATGGTATCCCTGGCAGATCGAGTGAGATTATAAAAATTCTTTGGATAACTAACAGCTTCATCTGCTTTCCAACAGTGTCGACGGGCTTGTGTCGAGGAATTACCGGTAATGTTTGCCTGAACATCTCCTGGCAAGCAATATTAATACTTGTCCCAAATGGTCTGATGTTTCCCACAACTCTTGCAATGATCGATCAAGAGCCTTGTGCACGATTTTTTGAGGCATTGTGCATCATCCCAAACGATATGTTTGGGATGCTTTGGAAATGTGCGACGTGGGGTTTCAAATGAATTGCATGTTCAATGGCAATCAAAGACTGAAGTAGCAGTTCTTCCACCTGGTAACAAGGTCTCAGCTATTTCAAACGATGCAAGAGCTATAGGTTATGCCCATTTGGCGATAGAAATGCTGCCAATAATTCAATCTGATTAGGAAGGATTACAGTTTCTCCTGGCGCTCTAAGGAGATTTCTCCAAAACCGTTATTGTCAGTTTTAATAATTTAATTGTAAATGACTTTTTGCTCAAGCGTTAGCTTAGGAATATTTTATTAAACGTACGACAACAGATCACCCGTGTTGTACTATTTGTTCACGATGCAATTCTACAGCGGAACGATAGCAGCAGCAGATCGAATACGGTGAGGCATTTCCAATTAAGTTAGATATGCCAATTTTCCACATTTTTCAATTGTCCATTTTTCTTGTTTTCAAAACAAAACCCAAAAATACTAATAAAATGTTTCAATTCAAACGCCATTCCGGCTTGTTCGCATTTGTGTTCCTCACCGTGTGCCCAAAGAATGAGGTGATTTGATAAAATGCTATGCCCAAGATAACCATCCGTGCCGAGCAGGGAAGTGGTTCAAATAGCTTCGGCTATCACTTCCTTTTGTCCGGTCGTGATGGTCAAGCGGATTAAGGCGTACCTGTACATACCAGTTGTGTTGCTCCTTGGCAGTCTGGGTCGAGTCACTTCTGGGGTGTGAGTATTTTCAGTTGCAATTCATTCGCGTATGTCAGGGACCATTCAGGCATGTTTGTAAATATATCTAGATTTTTTCTATATATATATATATCTATATATATATATATATATATATATACTATATATAGATATATATATATATCTATCATTTTGCTTTCTCTGCCAAAGGACAGGACGGATGGCATGCAAGACACGGCGAGGTCCAATGACATTATAAGAGAAGCCTTACCACGGCCGGTTGCCAGCAGAGAGAGAGGCCCCGTTACCTAATTTCCCGCAACTCTAATGAGCCTGTTGGTCGCCCAGACGGAATCACGCTGAACCCCTGGAAGAATGGTAGACAGTTGGTGTGGACTACATCTGCGTTTCAACTCTAGCCAATACCTATGTTGACTTGCAGTGCTACTCAAGCAGGAGGAGGACTGGCAATCACCGGGAAGCGGCCAAGTCACCGTAAATACAGAGACCTGAGCACCACATACAACTTTGTCCCATTGCCTCATGGAGACACTTCGGTGCCTGGGGTAAAAGTGCTGATAGCTGTTTTGAAGGAGTTGGGGTCTAGCATAAGCTAATCGAAACAACTAGAGACCCTAGGGCTGCCAGTTTTCTTTTTCAGCGCCTTAGTGTGGCAATCCAGAGAGGAAATGCTACTGCATCCATGGTTCCTGCCCGCCATCGGAGGAGCTTGGGAGCTATTCAACTTGTGACAAGTAGCCTTGTACCCTGCATGTATTATCCATATTGTAACTTATTTTGTGTAATGACAATTTTCAAATAAAATTAGATAAATATACACACATACCAAAAGCATAGGGGTGGTAGGAGAAGAAAATATCAAATGTGTTCAGTGAGGATCCACAAGGTCTTCATCTGAAGTACGTCTTTATTTCTTCTCCGTAGGCTATGGTTCCCTACACTTGCACCAGAGGTGGTACCCCTTCTAGGATATATATATATATATATATAGTATATATATATAATATATATATATATATACTATATCGTATGATATATATATATATATATATATAATATATATATATATATATATCTATATAGATAGACTAAATATATACTATATCATATATATATATATATGCGAACAAGCCTGAATGGTCCCCACGGACAAAGCAACTGAAAACACACTCCAGAAGTGAACTCGAACCCATACTGCCAGGAGCACAATGCAACTGGTGTGGTACAGGACACCCTCATACACTCGACCATCACGACCGACAAAAGCTGATGGTAGCCAAGGCTATTTGCCCATCAGCCTGCCGGCATTCTGACTGGTAAACTTGTGGGCATAGTATTTATCAAATCACCTCATTCTTTGGGGCACATGTGACTGAACACAAATGAAATGCGAACAAGCCTGAATGGCTCCCCGGCATACATGCAACTGAAACTCATACCCCAGAAGTGGACTCGAACCCATATCTGCGAGGAAGCACTATGCAACTGGTGTACAGGCACCTTATCCACTCACCATCACGAACCGGACAAATAAGGATGGTAGCCAAGGCTATTTGCCCATCAGCCGTCGGCACTTTGATGGTAATTTTGGGAATAGTGTTTTATCAAATCTACCTCATTCTTTGGGGCACATGTGAGGAACACAAATGCGAACAAGCTGAATGGTCCCAGGCATATTTTGCAACCTGAAAACTCAGACCCCAGAAGTGACTCGACCCTATACTGCCAGGAGCACTATGCAATTGGGAACAGGGCACCTATCCCTTGTCCATCCAGTACCAGAAAAAAACTGATGGTATCCCGAGGCTATTGCCCATCAGCCCGCCGGCCCTGATGGTAATTTTCCTGTGTAGAGTATTTTATGAAATCACCTCATTCTTTGGTTTCTTGAGGTTATCTTGAGATGAGTTCGGGGCTTTTAGTGTCCCCGCGGCCCGGTCCTCGACCAGGCCTCCACCCCCAGGAAGCAGCCCGTGACAGCTGACTAACACCCAGGTACCTATTTTACTGCTAGGTAACAGGGGCATAGGCTGAAAGAAAACTCTGCCCATTGTTTCTCGCCGGCGCCTGGGTTCGATCCCAGGCGACCACAGGATCACAAGCCCAGTGTGCTGTCCGCTCGGGCCGACCGGCTCCACAAGGGGCACATGTGAGGAACACCAAATGCGAAAAGCCTGAATGGTCCCCAGGCATACATGCAACTGAAAACTCACACCCCCAGAAGTGACTCGAACCCATACTGCCAGGAGCACTGTGCAACTGGTGTACAGGGCACCTTATCCATTCGACCATCACGACCGGACAAAAGCTGATGGTGGCTGAAGCTATTTGCCCATGAGCACGCCGGCATTCTGTGATAATCTTGGGCATAGTGTTTTATCAAATCACCAAATCACCTGCGTCTGTGAGTGTGCCACAAAGAATGCGTAAAACCCTGTTTTTTTTCTCAGAGAGACTGCAGGATCCGTTGGTAAATCAAAATGATTCTCGGTTGCAATTCTTATACCATGTCGTTGCTCAGTCGATTAAGGCAGCGCCTGGAATGCTCTCGGACGTAGGTTCGATTCCTCGTCGCGTCCCTTGTGTATTTGTTTGTATGATGCATTATGCTATTGTGATTTCAGTGTGTATATATATTGTATAAAATATATAAAACATAATATATATACATACATTCACATTACAATTCATATATGCATGATTCACAGCTGCATAATCATAGCATAATTAATTCGAACATTTCTCGAGCAGCACTTCACTTATTATATTCATCTTGTACTTATCACATTGCTTCACACACGTATATAAAAATATAATTCCCATCAGATCCTAAGCTCCTAACTATACAGTCTCACTATACAATAAAGAAAAAGTTAAAAATATGACAATAATAATTTAAATTAATAATTCGATTTTGAATAAACTTGTTAAATTCATGAACATAATATGTAAGATGACATAATATTTTGTTCAATAAAATTAAACAATATAGCTAAGTACTATTATTGTTTTTTCATATGGATGAAATTGAACTTTTATTCTAAAACAGACCATGAGCCACAATAACGTGATAGATGACATGAATACCGAACCACACATCAGAATATGAAGTAAAGATGACGTTTCAGTCCCTTCAAAACTTTTAACAATAACACATGTTTGTCACGCCCCTTGTTATCATATTACACTGCTTAAGATAACTCCTGACATGAGTTTCTTCTCTACACCATAACGCCAGTTTTTACACTTTGATAAACAGAGCCGGAGAAATTGCTAAGAAAACTGTAATTACTAAACACTTGTACCTGAGCGGTGCAGAGCTGGTGCTGCTGAACGATGAAGGGCTGGTGCTGCTGCAGCAGAGTGAACCGCAGGACCCGTCTCCGCTCTATATACTGCTGCTCCAGACGAGCGCGGCGTCTCGTTCGCCAGCTTCATTAATCAAACACCAGTTAGATGAACAGTGATTGGATGCGGGATACGGGGGCGTGTTTTAACTTTCCTGAAGTAAAAAGGATACTTTATCTCGTATAGTTAAGCTCTGACGCTTGATCTCATGCATCACTGTTGCCAACAAATATTAATGTTAATATTATTATTTACCCAACTAGTGAGTGTAACAATAAAATGTGTATTGTTTGATGGGTTTAGACCGTCCAGTAGGTATATGATCATGTGCTCAAGGATGTAACAGTTCAACTGTTTATTAAAGTTTATTAAAAGATTTTATTCCTTGTATTGAATAGATTGAATTGTTATAGACGCGCGTTCGCATGTCAGTTTCTGGACAAGGAAACTTCGACCTGAGTTTAGCAAAGGGTTAACTCACAAGGGATTAGCAATAGAGTGATTTCGGCAAGACTACCACAGCCGCCCCTTGTGTTTAATTCACTAATTTAGAGAAATTCATATTTTAAAGTAAATTGTAGTTAATAACTTCCTTTGTTAAGTACCTATGTTAATTCAACAAAATTAATGAATAGACGTTCAATCGACTTATTCGACCAAGGGCATAAGAGGACATTTAGGATGGGAACTAGTTTGTTCTGGTTGTGATACAGGACGCCTCCAGTCAGTACTGGTCATGTTGCTGTAGAAGTGCTACTTACCAACGTTTGTGTTAATTCCTTAAAAAATTGAAGAAATTCATGTGCTATTCCATATTGTAATTAATAATTATCATAGTTCAAGTACCATTTTAAATTACCATCAGTTTTGGAATAATGATTAAGTCACCTTAAGTGACAAGTGCATATGAATGTCTAGATATTTATGCTTATTAATGCGGACTGGCGACGGGTTAGGCCAGCTTACTTGGCCGCCTGTGGAATAGGTGATTTTGGTTTAGTTAGTGAGGCTGGCGAGGAACTTGACGGTGGACCAGGGGACAAGACCTCCTCCCACCAGGAGCCAGTCAAACATCTAGACTCTTCTTCTTGAGAATAGGTGCAGTTTGCATGAAGGGTTAACCCTCCCGATGACTGCACCAGGACAGACGTAAGGAGATGCGTTGATGGTTAGGATGAGAAGAAAGTCAAAAGCGGTAGACGTGATGGGCCGTAGAGAGAGGAGAGGCGGCGAAAACAGAGTCGAATGTTAGTGGGAGACACCCCGCACCGGGGGGCAGGGCGTCGTGGTCACGGTGGCAGCTGACCCACGCACGGCGTAGCATTGTGCGCAAGACGGGAACTAATACTTCTCCGGAAACTTGTATATCAGAAAGCGCAGGCAGTACGCTTCCCAAATCACCCGCTGGTCAGCGGGCAGCCGGCCACCAGGCGGCGCCAACGGCTGAGACATCCTATCCGGCACCCGATACACAAACTCCTTCACCCGTGACACCCAGATAGTGGACGAGCACCACGGGATCGGAAGCACCCGGGCATCTCGATAAGGGCCCAACTCCGGACCCTCACAGGGCACGACCCCAGCAGACGGGACTAGACAATCCCCAGACCGGAGCAAGGAAGGAGGGGATACAGCAGGGGATGCAGGTGCGTCACCGACCCCACCACCGAGCACAGGACCCGAGGCCCCCCGGCGCACATCTTTCCGCAACATCACGGCGAGGTCCCGATCATCAGGGACAACCCCCCACTGTGGAGATCCAACAGCAGGAGACGCAGGAGGAGAGGCACAGGTAGCAACTTCGGAGTCCCTCACAGCACCAACATCCTCGGTGGGGGGCGCCAGATCACCATACTCCCCCACCTCCTCCCAAGGCACACCACGAAGGGGAGACACACTCTGAGCCCGCCGCGAACACTTCGAGACAAGGCCGCACCACACCACTCCCAGCAGGCCGCTCCGCAGGCACGGCCACCATCTTCACATCCACACAGGCCACACCAACACCGTCCGAAGAGTCCACAGAGGCCACATCACCCACACTGTCCACATCATCCTGGGACACAGCCTCAGAACACCAACGCGCACGCTTCTGCAAAGGGATGGAAAGAGCAGAACTACAGTCGCCAACACACACAGACACGGCAGGCACCTCACCTTGCTGAAGCACCCCCTCCAAAACAGCAGAACCCGCGGCCCCGGGAGCCGGTATCACATCCACAGGTGGGGCGGGACATGGACCTCCACCGGGACATCCTGCACAACACGCAGCTCAGGCGACGGCCCGACACCCACACACACCGGCTCAACAGCCCCAGGGGCCACAGCAGGCACCAGATGTGTCGCACAGGCCGTAGAACTCGCCTCATTCAGGGGGAGCAGCAGACAGGCAATCAGGTGCCTCAGGCACAGCACCCACTCCATCCTCAGAACCGTCCGAACGCAACAGGGGCGGAAAATCCTCCGCATGAAAAACATGCACCCGACCAGTTGCTCCCACATCGCACGCTGCAGCCAGATGACCCTCGTGACCACACCGATAACAGGTGCGTGGTTGACCCCGATACTGGCAGCGGAGCGTGTACCCCAACACGGACATCGACGACGGTACACTACACTTCAGCGACATTGTCAGGGTGCGGGAGCCGTCAAGCATACCAACACAGTGCCCGGCAACGACCTTGTTCCAACGAACACTTAACACTGTCCCAAACCGTTCGAAACAGGAGGTCAAAAAGTCGTCCTGAAATTCGAAGGGGGCACCATGCACCGCCACAGACGTCAAGGTGACACTAAGATTCACCACCTTAACAGAGCCAGCAGTATCAGGGAGAGGATAAACACGCCCCTCACACCGCTCGAGAAACGCCTGAAAGGCAGCCTGGAGGCGGAACTTGACCACAGCACGGTTGCCCTGAACCAGCTGGATGCCCACCAGGTCCGACAGCTGCACATGAAGCACGTCCACCAGGGCGACACCAACCAATGGATGGTCCACCGGCACCGTAAATGCCAGACCAGCCGACAACGTCCTCTTCACTGGGGGGCGAGAAGACCCCATGGTTAAGTCACACGTCACCCTGTCAGTGGCAAACCACCACCAGCAGGGCAAACCAGCAATCACCCAACGTAAACACTAGCCAGTGCGGAGAGACCTCAGGAGCGTCCGACCTGGCCGGTGGTCACCATGCAACTCCAAACATCTAGACTGGCAGGATTAATTGGATATTAAGGCCGAGCCAATTGTGAGTCTAAGTACGAGTTAATAGTTCAATCATTTGCCTCTAAGATGGGGATATTTCAGTTTTAGGGTTTGCTCTTTATATATTTTGTGTTAATAATAAATTGTTTCAGTGATTAATGGTGTTTAGTCCATTTTTCCTCAAAGTGTATTTTATGCGTTCTCGACCCTGTCTTATCTTAATGAGTCCCCCAGGCCTATCTTATTTTAAGCCAAAATTAGAGTAAATTCATCCCTCCTCCTATTGAAGAATTAGGAATGCACACTCTGTGAGTCCGGGCAGCTAGTTGACTGACCGTTTAACAGCTATTTAGCGTACTGACATTGGCGTCAGGGCTAGAAGGTAGTGGCAGCATTTAAAATCTCTTTGGTTAGTTGCTTGTATCTCATAGGCCTAGTGTTCTTGTTTTGTGGCACCTTGGTGATCAAACACCAAGTTAACAAGGCATCACTGGACTAGTGGTTACAGTAAGAATAAACGGTGAACAACAAAACCGTAAAATAACATTCAGCTAAAACAGAGAAGAGAGGTTTTAGAAGAACACCCATTACAATGGTGCACAGCGATGGTTCCAGCAATTGTTTAAGATTGCTGAAGGCTCACGTGTCTTGTCCATTCGGTCATATAGTGTAGAGGTTAGGGTTGTCAGCCGAGGGCCGACTAGCTAGAATTTCGAAGCTTATTCCACAACAGTGCGATCTGAGTGGAATAGGCGACCGTTGAGTGTTGTGGGGAGGCTGGTAACTAAGAGTGATATATAAGGGCAGTATTTTTAAGGGTTGGCAGTTAAGAGTAGGAGTTAGGGAGGCGGCTTTGACCCGATTGAACGGGGTATTTTGCTCGACCCCTTTCAGTTTGTTCAAAGGTGTTGGGGACTTACATATTCTCTGCAGCACTTTCAGTTTTGAGCTGTCGGAGTGGAATTATCAGTGGGATGTCATGAGATTTTTCAGAAGGTGTGTTACAAGACGACCCACACTCAAGGCTTTATGGTAAACTTATGAAAGAGTTGCGTGGTGACCACCGGCCAGGTCAGACGCTCCTGAGGTCTCTCCGCACTGGCTAGTGTTTACGTTGGGTGATTGCTGGTTTGCCCTGCTGGTGGTGGTTTGCCACTGACAGGGTGACGTGTGACATAGCCATGGGGTCTTCTCGCCCCCCAGTGAAGAGGACGTTGTCGGCTGGTCTGGCATTTACGGTGCCGGTGGACCATCCATTGGTTGGTGTCGCCCTGGTGGACGTGCTTCATGTGCAGCTGTCGGACCTGGTGGGCATCCAGCTGGTTCAGGGCAACCGTGCTGTGGTCAAGTTCCGCCTCCAGGCTGCCTTTCAAGCGTTTCTCGAGCGGTGTGAGGGGCGTGTTTACCCTCTCCCTGATACTGCTGGCTCCGTTAAGGTGGTGAATCTTAGTGTCACCTTGACGTCTGTGGCGGTGCATGGTGCCCCCTTCGAATTTCAGGACGACTTTTTGACCTCCTGTTTCGAACGGTTTGGGACAGTGTTAAGTGTTCGTTGGAACAAGGTCATTGCCGGGCACTGTGTTGGTATGCTTGACGGCTCCCGCACCCTGACAATGTCGCTGAAGTGTAGTGTACCGTCGTCGATGTTCGTGTTGTCGATGTTCGTGTTGGGGTATACGCTCCGCTGCCAGTATCGGGGTCAACCACGCACCTGTTATCGGTGTGGTCACGAGGGTCATCTGGCTGCAGCGTGCGACGTGGGAGCAACTGGTCGGGTGCATGTTTTTCGTGGGGAGGATTTTCCGCCCCTGTTGCGTTCGGACGGTTCTGAGGATGGAGTGGGTGCTGTGCCTGAGGCGCCTGATTGCCTGTCTGCTGCTCCCCCTGTTGAGGCGAGTTCTACGGCCTGTGCGGCACATCTGGTGCCTGCTGTGGCCCCTGGGGCTGTTGAGCCGGTGTGTGTGGGTGTCGGGCCGTCGCCTGAGCTGCGTGTTGTGCAGGATGTCCCGGTGGAGGTCCATGTCCCGCCCCCACCTGTGGATGTGATACCGGCTCCCGGGGCCGCGGGTTCTGCTGTTTTGGAGGGGGTGCTTCAGCAAGGTGAGGTGCCTGCCGTGTCTGTGTGTGTTGGCGACTGTAGTTCTGATCTTTCCATCCCTTTGCAGAAGCGTGCGCGTCGGTGTTCTGAGGCTGTGTCCCAGGATGATGTGGACAGTGTGGGTGATGTGGCCTCTGTGGACTCTTCGGACGGTGTGGTGTGGCCTGTGTGGATGTGAAGATGGTGGCCGTGCCTGCGGAGCGGCCTGCTGGGAGTGGTGTGGTGCGGCCTGTCTCGAAGCGTTCGCGGCGGGCTCGGAGTGTGTCTCCCCTTCGTGGTGTGCCTTGGGAGGAGGTGGGGGAGTATGGTGATCTGGCGCCCCCCACCGAGGATGTTGGTGCTGTGAGGGACTCCGAAGTTGCTACCTGTGCCTCTCCTCCTGCGTCTCCTGCTGTTGGATCTCCGCAGTGGGGGGTTGTCCCTGATGATCGGGACCTCGCCGTGATGTTGCGGAAAGATGTGCGCCGGGGGGCCTCGGGTCCTGTGCCGGTGGTGGGGTCGGTGACGCACCTGCATCCCCTGCTGTATCCCCTCCTTCTTTGCTCCGGTCTGGGGATTGTCTAGTCCCGTCTGCTGGGGTCGTGCCCTGTGAGGGTCCGGAGTTGGGCCCTTATCGAGATGCCCGGGTGCTTCCGATCCCGTGGTGCTCGTCCACTATCTGGGTGTCGCGGGTGAAGAAGTTTGTGTATCGGGTGCCGGATAGGATGTCTCAGCCGAGGGCGCCGCCTGGTGGCCGGCTGCCCGCTGACCAGCGGGTGATTTGGGAAGCGTACTGCCTGCGCTTTCCGATATACAAGTTTCCGGAGAAGTATTAGTTCCGTCTTGCGCACACTGCTACGCCGTGCGTGGGTCCGCTGCCACCGTGACCACGACGCCCCGCCCCCCAGTGCGGGGTGTCTCCCACTAACATTTGACTCTGTTTTCGCCGCCTCTCCTCTCTCTACGGCCCATCACGTCTACCGCTTTTGACTTTCTTCTCATCCTAACCGTCAACGCATCTCCTTACGTCTGTCCTGGTGCAGTCATCGGGAGGGTTAACCCTTCATGCAAACTGCACCTATTCTCAAGAAGAAGAAGAAGAAACTCATGAAAGTGGCCGAGGCTAACTGAGGGATGAGATAGTATATTCTGAGCAACGAATCGAAGACTAGTGATTGCATGCTCAGTATAAAAGTTGATTCACATCTTGTCTAGCCGTTGCTGTGTTTTTGGACTCTAGGTGTTTGCGGGTACCTAGGCTAGCGCGGTAAGGTGAACTGGGAGGGATGGCTTTAGTTTTTATATCAAGTGATATCTTAAATTAAATTAAGAGTATTTTTTACGTATTGTTACGGCCCCATGTAGCCTGGGTGGAACGAGTCAACCCCAATGAGAGTTATTCGGCCATCTGGACCTGATTGAGAGGTCAGAGGAAGGATGTATATATATATTAAATGTATAATAAATGTCAGTGAATAATTAGAAAATATGGGTAGAGAACGATCACGTAAATAAGTGACATAAAATGAGATGTCGTTACTTTGG
Organism: Procambarus virginalis; assembly: GCA_020271785.1. Taxonomy (NCBI): domain Eukaryota; kingdom Metazoa; phylum Arthropoda; class Malacostraca; order Decapoda; family Cambaridae; genus Procambarus; species Procambarus virginalis. Next base: position 21,609,453 of record WNGS01113158.1, on the reverse strand, counting down.
AGACGTGAAGTGAGGCTAGCAGGACGTCTTGACGTCACTTGAATTGCCGCAGTTGGCAGAGGTGAACATTCGTTCCGGTGTCCTAGGAGTATAGTGGAATATGGCCCTGCTTGTAGTGTGTGAGTGACGACTACAGAGCATAACTGCTGAAGAAGCTGTCAAGGGGGCTACACACGTTACCTCTTGGTATTTATGAAGATTTGGAAACGGTCTCAAGCCAAGTGGTGATCGTGCCTGTGTGGAGCTCTAAATCGTTATTTCCTCTGGGAGAGGAAGATTAACAAGTGGCTTGGTGTGTAGCCTGCAGGACGACCGTGTGAGCTCAAGTCAGGAGCGGAAAAACTGTGAGGCAGACATTAAGGAACTTTGGTGGATGTTTTAGAGAGGACGCCATTTTGTGGAGCGCCGGAGCTTGGCGCCCCGAGTTTCAAAATCTGTTGTAAGCTCATTAATCAGTTGTTAGAGTAGCTGTTAGTGCTTGATCATGTGCCCAGCAATGATTATGGACATATGTTTATGTAAGATAGATATTTTAGTAAGACAGTGAGCTAAAACAAGGAGTTTGAGTTCCGAGGACATGCTAGAGAAAGGAGTGCTACATCTTCTTTCGATGGTGGTCAAGAGGCAATTGAGGGGGCGGAGGCCCCAGCAGCGTGGCCTGGGAGGAAGCTCCCAGCGTGTCAAGACATGTCCCTCGCTTCGACCAGTCCAGTTTGGGGAAAACAAAACGCCGGACAACGCGGTCCGGCGTCGGATGGCCAAATTTATTGTTGGAATATAGTTTATTCTTTATGTTCTGTTTGAGAAACATTTTTAGTGGCATGGTAATGGAATTGCAGGTTTGTTTGGAAAGGAGTTTATGGAGAAACTTCAAGGCTAGAGAAGAAGTTGGTGGAGGAACTTCGAGGTTAGAGAAGAAGTGTGTGCTGAACTCTGTGGTAAACCTGGACTCCATAGTGTGGAGTTGACTTCAAGCAGTGCCGAGGAGTTGCACGTGTCTCTATGAAATCTGTGGTGAAGAATCACTGATGCTGGAATAGAACTTCGTTGTGCAACAGAGTGGGAGAACTGCAGAAGTGCCTTTCCTAATATTCAGGAGGACCTAGAGATATATATTGGAAGTGAGCCTCTAGGAGCAGAACAGAGATTTATAGTGGACACATGAATGTATAAGGGGAGTGCTTGAATGTTTATTGGCGTGTAAGACGCAGTGTAAGGAGAGAGATTGATTTCTTCTGTGATTGAGGGATACTTATGTGGATGTTTCTGGTGTTTCAGCCCCAAGCTGAGTTTCATGTAATTTTAGGGCTGAGGATATAGTATTGTTGTGGCAGGATTTCATCCTCATTTCGTGAGGGAGTAGTAAGTGGTAAGCCAAGAGTTGAGCAGCCACTTGATATGGAAAGTTTGTGAAGCTAGGATATGATGTTGGAATGCTACCGGGTCGTAGCTGGTTAGTGTTGTATGATAATGTTCTGTTATTTTATGTCATATACTGTGTATGTTTTCTCCATTTATTAAATGTTTATTATTAGCTGGCTTTTGCTCTTGTCCTTCCCAGAAAGCGAGAGAGAGAGAGATAGATAGATAGAGAGAGGGTCACGGCTGCTGACAGGCTGGCAGAAGATACTGATTCAAGAAAGGAGGATTTAGGAGATCATTCTAGACAAGGAGAGAGTTGGGAGTCACGGTGGCTTGAGTAGGGGCTGTACACAAGACAACAAGGCCAGTGTTGGAGCCACACCCCTACGTATGTGATGCTGAACCCCTTTCCAAGATCAAGAGGCATACATGGTGATCTCCTGTGTAAATTACAAGCACTCCAATGTCCATTGCTGGTCGACCAACGGTACCGGGAGTGTGGCTGCCGAGGTCGGTTGTTTGTTCACTCAGAGAGTGGATGGGGACATTGTCCGCCTGTACGCAAATAAAAGACTGGTGCAACAGCCAGAGCTCTTTTTTGGAGCTCTTTTGGAGCAGAGCTCTTATAAGTCCTATAAACCCCCCTCCTCTCCTCAGGCTAGAACAGTATTAAGTGTTTCTACGATATTTATATGACCCCCCCCCCTTTTGTCATACGTGATTCCCAAATGTTAGGTGTTCAGCAAAAATTAGTCAATGTCCCGTAGTTTAATTTCTGGTTCCCTTTAAATATAGTATTGTCAGGCGTAAGTTTTCCCTGAAGTTATTAATCTGATATCCTGATATGTATTAGTACGGCGAGTGGTTTTTGTTACATATTAAACAAATGATATTGTGGAAAAGTTGTAAAGAATTAGTAGAAATGAAAAGAAAGTAGTGTTATGAAATTTTTTTTTGCTTCCACTTCGACAAAAATTTGTGTTTTTGTATAAATTCAAATTCTTGTGTAAGGTGAGCGACCCCAGGCATCATTATTATTCATTAGAATGCATCAGTAATGTAATTCTTGTTTTAAAGCAAGAGATATTGCTTCATTCGATTTTTAAGCAATTAACCAAAATGGTTTTTTTTCCCAAGTCGATTGTGTAAGAATCTTAGTTTTTGGGGTAAATTCGAATTCGTGTGTCACGTGAGCGACCCAGGTGTCATTATTATTTATTAGAGTGCGTCAAAAGCGTAAACCTTGTTTTAAAGTATGGTTACAAAAATTGGAATTTTCAGTGTATAAGCAAAAAGCGCAGGACTTGTGACTTGGTACGGTTGAACTCAACACTGTTAAAGTAAGCGGTCAATGTCTTTCTCTATTCTGGTTAAAAGTGTCGAGGAATCGGTTTTATTTCTCATCTGTTATGAATGTGGCAAGATAAAATATACATATTTTTAAAGTTTTGTTAAAGTAATATTCTTAGTATTTTTCAAGAAAGAGTGCAACTCAGTTCAGTGCAGTGGTAGAGTGTTGCTTCAGAAACTCTTAGTGTTACAATTGCATGATCCATCAAACAAGTGTTTTCATTTAAAGTAAATTGCACTTAGTAAAGTAAATAATTAACTTCAAGTTAAGTAATTTTGTATAGTCAGTTAAAACTTTGAGTATTATTCCTCAAACGTTTCTCTCTCTCTATCTCTTTCCAATCCCACCCCTTATTTCATCTCTCTCTTCCCCGATCCCATATTTTCTTCATATATATATATATATATATATATATATATATATATATATATATATATATATATATATATATATATATATATATATATATATATATATATATATATATATATATATATATATATATATATATATATATATTGTGATGATAATCTCTTTCAAGAGAGATTGAGCCTGCTCTTCCCTACACTAGTCACGTCTAATGCTACATTCAAGATATGTTCAGCAGTAGCAAAACATTTGTCAAGGCAGCCACACGCACCTGCACCCCCCACTCCTCACCAGCCAGCTCGCCGCCTGTACTTCAACGAGCTAACTACCTTCTCTGCCTGCCTGCACGGGATTGGCTGGTCCCAGCCGCACCACTCCTGCCCTGGCCACTCACACTACCTCGCCAAGTCGACGTCTGGGTCGCCCAGCAGATTCTCCTCAGAATATTCTCGTGCTCGTAGCTGTGAACACCTAACTGATATATATTGTGTATCAAGTTGAGGTTCTTAGCTTGTGCTAATATTCAGCACCATTTATATTATACCACTTATATTAATCCTTGCATTCTTGTTAACGTAACCATTCACTTAATCATTTTTATGTTATATTTTTTTCACTTGTTATTTTTGCACTGTGCCTCGCCAAGGGATTGTCTTTATTTAAATTTGTTTTCTAGAGTAATTAAAATTTCATTGTTTATACTTTGTGTTTTGTGTGTCTTCCCCTACCTTACCACAAACAGGCAAGCAGTCTCTTTTTTTTTGTTATATGTGACCAGGCTTTGACACCTGCCACTGGAGGACTGCCGAACACCATACTCCACTACTTTACCGTCACACACACACACACACACATATATATATATATATATATATATATATATATATATATATATATATATATATATATATATAGCAAGGTTATACAGTTACAT
>WNGS01113158.1:21546025-21581664 GCA_020271785.1 Procambarus virginalis | reverse complement strand
GATGTTTTTGTTAGGGTTTTCACAGTAAAGAAGGTGTGTATATCTGCCACTCTCGCCACCTCAGCTTTCATAGTTCCCTTGCAGTCCACCTTATTGGAATTATAGGAATTCAACACCTGGTGGGTGGGTGGAGGTGGCGACTTGAACATCTGGAGTATACATTAACCTTAGGTTAGTCGAGACAATGGTCTTGCATGTTTACATCAGAGACGGGCGCCTCCTACCTACCCCCCCTCCCCCCACACTTAGCACGCTTCATTTACTTGTCACCCCCTCAGGTTTTGGCACTTACATGCATGTCTCTGTATTCAGAACAAATAAGTAATTAAGGGTGTAAACCCATTTTATGTAAATTATATTCTTTATTAAACACTTAGACATTTACAATGACAATAATAATAATATTTTTTAAATGTGTAAACATCGTTCATTCCCCAAATATCTTTTACGAGTAATGAGCCTTGTCGTATGCAAGTCATCAAGTCATCTTCTTATAACAAATCAACTCAATACTAGCGCGTGTTTTACACCTCATAACGTAATGGAGTAATCATGCAAACATTGTTCTATTACAGTGTCACTGTTTTAGACTTTGTAACACACAATGTAACGTAACACGGAAAATAAGCTTTCTCCTGATGTAAAGCGTGTCTACTTAATGTAATGTAACGTAACGTAAGCAACATGCAAACGGCCTTCTTTCCCAATAACAGGTTAAGAGTAGCATCAACAACAGTCGTAAGGTAGTCTTCATTCTTCTTATAACAAATCAAATTAATGCTAGTGTGTGTTTTCACCTCGTAACGTAACGTGACCAACATGCAAACATCGTTCGTTCTATTACTGTGTGACTGTTTTAGACCTTGTAACACACAATGTAATATAATTATCTAACACAGTGCACAGTTACAAACCTATTAAGATTTCAACTTAGATTCAATGGAGCAGAAGAAGTGTTAAACACATATGGAAAAATCTTACTGATGCGACCATACAAGTCATAAATACTCATACTTCGCCCAAGTAAAACAGAAACAAGAACACTTAATGGGCCAGCCAGAGGCTTAGGGCCCACACAGGAATATCCCTGCGAAAAAAATCAGAGTCAAGGTCAGACGGTCTCAAATGACTGTCTAAGATAGAACAAATACGGACTTGATGATCATATTATTATTATTATTATTATTATTATTATTATTATTATATTATTATTATTATTATTAACTTTTAAAATGGAAAACTTAAACTAACCTTGATGGTAGAAGCTAATTAAAGAGCTCTAAATATCTGATTTATTCACTCTACCACTAAGATGATAAGACGCTCATAAAATCTTCTCACTCAGCTTATGTTTTCTAAAGCGCGAACATGGCTAGATATTCCGCTCTAGACCTCCTGACCCCATTAGAACATTATACGGCCGCTGTTAGTGAGGCTTTTCCTAAAGTATTTTCTCCTCGATTGGAAGAACCAACAATTGCAAGCAGACAAAAGGTGGGTGTATTACCTGTGAATTCTGGAGTGAGTAATAAGTTTACAGACACTTATCTGGAATTAATCATAAAGGGAGTGAACGGTCAGCTGGTGGACTTATCATCTATTGCTTTGGAGTTGTATATTGATTTAACTGAAGAAGACGGAACAATGAATTTAGGAGATGCTAAACACATCTCATTAGTGAAAGGATTGTCGCAAACTCTATTCAAATCCGCTATTGTGTATTTAAATGAAGCATAAAGCTGCTATTTACGACTTCAGGGCGTAAGGCAATGCTAAAATAAACTGTCTATGTTTATGATAAACACTATGATAAACTGTCTAAGTTTTTTCAATCGTGTTGATCCTAGCAAAATTGAAGCCTGCTATTTCACTAAAGCATCAGCTGGAGAGAGAAGCAGCTGGTTGGCAGATATGAAAAAGAGGGGTGTAAATACCTGCTTCAAACTGATGTTGGATGTTAGAGTGTGCCTTGAACTACAACCCGACAAATGGCTTGTACTCAGTGATAATGATCAAGCTAATTTAAAATAAAATATGAAGTCTATGATTTTCCACGTTACGTTACATTGTGTGTTACAAGATCTAAAACAGTCACACAGTAATAGAACGAACGATGTTTGCATGTTGGGCACGTTACGTTACGAGGTGAAAACACACACTAGCATTGATTTGATTTGTTATAAGAAGAAGAAGAATGAAGACTACCTTACGACTGTTGTTGATGCTACTCTTAACCTGTTATTGGGAAAGAAGGACCTTTGCATGTTGCTCACGTTTCGTTAGGAAGACACGCTTTACATCAGCAGAAAGCTTATTTTCCGCATTACATTACATTGTGTGTTACAAGGTCTAAAACAGTCACACAGTAATAGAATGATGTTTGCATGATGACCCCGTTACGTAACAAAATGTAAAACACACACTAGCATTGATTTGAGTTGTTATAAGAGGACTGAAGACTGGTATATGACGAGGCTCGTTTCTCTTAAAAGTTATTTGGGGAAAGAACAATGTTTGCACATTTAAAAATATTATTATTATTGTCGTTGTAAGTGTTTATTAAAAGAATATAATTTAAATAAAATGGGTTTCACCCTTAACTACTTATTTGTTCTGAATACAGAGACATGCATGTAAGTGCCAAAACCTGAGGGGGTGACAAGTAAATGAAGCGTGCTAAGTGTGGGGGGAGGGGGGTAGGTAGGAGGCGCCACTTCTCTAATGCAAACACGCAAGACCCTCGTCTCGACTAACCTAAGGTTAATGTATACTCCAGATGTTCGAGTCGCCATTCCCACCCACCCACCAGGTGTTGAACTCCTATAACTCAGAAGAACAGACCTCTTCTGACTGATAAGGTGGAATGCCAGGGAACTATGAAAGCTGAGTTGGCGAGAGTGGCAGATACACACACCTTCTTTACTGTGAAAATCCCTAACAAAAAAACATAAATGTGGAACTGCCTACCCGTCATCCATATTTTTTAAACTAACGCAAATAAACAGAAAGTGTGTGTGCTCCTACCTTATTATTATTAATATTATTCTACTCAATGGTACAAAAAAACACCCACCGTTTAGTTTAAGGTGCTGGAGGAAGGAAGTGCACGAGAGGTTATGGTGGGGGGAATTGTTGACATAATACTTCCCCCTCCACTCATCTACCTCAGTCACAGCTCAGTTATCAAAGAGGTAGGCGACCCGAACGCCCGCTCCCCGACCCATGTGGTGTGCCCCTATTCGCTATGACGCGTGTGACATAGGCCTTGTGGTTGGTATGTGCTACTCCTTAGAGGTGAAGGCTGAAGGAGCAGGGATGGGGTGGGTGGGGAGGGGCGGGGGTGACGGACCCTCTTTGTTTACAAAATATTATGCCTGCATCGCTCACACCTCAGTTGCCGTTGAGACACCCAGCTGTGAACAGTCGGGTATGACACCAAACTAATGTCCCGTCTTTCACCCAGTGTTGAATTCTTAAAAGGCTGAGGCGATAGCAGCGGCGGAGACAATGGTGAGAATGTTATACGCTTTTGGTAAAATATATACACTTGAATCTGTCATTTGTCCTTTCCTACATACCACAGATATATTGTTTAAAAAACACAAGAGTGTGAGGCGCACTACCACTACCACCCATAGCTCCTGGGTGGCCCTCTTCATTCCCCTCGCCTTCGCCCTCACCTGCTTCATACGCCCTTACCTAACCGTACACCTAAAATACTCAGTCTCCTGGGAATGCCCCACATGCGAAGGCCCCCCACCTCTATGCCTGCAACATATCCTTCTAGATCCTACACACTAATATTATTAAATTATTTATATATATCTACATGCCTTGCTTAACTTTACACTATCTACATGTATATTTTCATATTACACACCTGCACATATGCTACACACAACTACTGCCACACTTAACCCCCCTTATCCTCTCTACCCACATCCCTCACACGGATCCAGTCCTACACATTATTCTACCTGAGTACTAGAGCCGCGCGGGCGGGGACTCTCATCTCACCCTTAGAGATGATTTCCACACCCTTACCTGTGTCAGGTGTGTCCTCGGACACACCTAGAATTTGTGCACGGTTCTAGTCCTCAACCTCACTACTCTGGTTATTTAGCAAAGTGCTAGAGTCACACATTGCTTATCTGACAAAGTGCTAGTCACACATAGTCTGTTTATCTAGTAAAGTGCTAGAGTCACATATGGTCTAGTTGTTTTAAGTTGTGGTCATGCAACCTTGGTAAAACACCTCTTCCCTATGGAGACTTCAGTAATATACCCTCACTGTTATGACTCTAGAGATAACTGTGATGACACTAGTGATAGCTGTGATGACTAGTGATAACTGTGATGACTCCAGTGATAACTGTGATGACTCTAGTGATAACTGTGATGACTCTAGTGATAACAGTGATGACTAATGATATCTCTGATGATTCTAGTGATAACTGTAATGACTCTAGTGATAACGGTGATGACTTGTGGTAACTGTGATGACTAGTGATAACTGTGATGACCCTAGTGATAGCTGTGATGACTAGTGATAACTGTGAGGACTCTAGTGATAACTGTGATGACCCTAGTGATAGCTGTGATGACTAGTGATAACTGTGATGACCCTAGTGATAGCTGTGATGACTAGTGATAACTGTGAGGACTCTAATGATAACTGTGATGACTAGTGATAACTGTGAGGACTCCAGTGATAACTGTGAGGACTCCAGTGATAACTGTGATGACTAGTGATAACTGTGAGGACTCTAGTGGAAACTGTGATGACCCTTGTGATAACTGTAATGACTCTAAAGATAATTGTGATGACCCTAGTGATAACCGTGATGACCCTAGTGATAGCTGTGATGACTAGTGATAACCATGATGATCCTAGTGATAGCTGTGATGACTAGTGATAACTGTGAGGACTCCAGTGGTAACTGTGATTACTCTAGTGATAACTGTGAAGACTCTTTTAATAACGGTGGTGACTATTGATAACTGTGATGATTTGTGATAATTGTGATGACTAGTGATAACTGTGATGAGTCTAGCAATAACTGTGTTTACTATTGTGATAACTGTGTTTACTATTGTGATAACTGTGATGACTCTTTTGATAAGTGTAGGGACTCTAGTGATAAATGTGATGACTCTATTCATAACAGTGATGACTCTAAGTGATACCCTTGATGACTAGTGAAAACTTTGATGACACATGATAACAGTGATGATTCAAGTGATACCTTTGATGACTAATGAAAACTGTGATGACACTTATGATAGCTGTGATGACAAGTGATAACTGCGATGACTCTAATCATAACTGTTATAACTCTATAGATAACTGTGATGACTCTAGTGATAACTATGATGACTAGTGATAACTGTGATGATTGCTGCAATGATTATTATGACTTGTGATTTCTAGTTATTACGTTTATGATAACTGTTATAACTGCAGAAAACAGTGATGACTACAGTTATCATTGAAATGTTTCTTGTAATAACTGATAGACTTTAGTGATAACTTTGATGACTCTTGTGATAATTGTGATGACTGTTCTAATAATTGTGATGACCTGTAGTGACTGTGATGACTATAAGGACGCAGAAGAGTTGCCAAGTCAAGAAAATGTTGTCACTGAGAGTTTCTGTCATAACATGTTTCCAGGTTAAGTTAGTATTGATGTATTGACCATTGTCTTATTGTTACGGCCACTAAGAGCCAGTTACCTGGTTCTTGCTTTTATAACGTCTTCTTCTATATCCAACCCCAAGTGGGTAGTAAGCTTTCAAGAACTGGCTGTGTCAGGTATTAGTGCAAAGATTAAAAGGGGGGATAAATAATACACTATTACACCTTCACCAATATATTAACTCCTTCACCAATATATATATATATATATATATATATATATATATATTATATATATATATATATATATATATATATATATATATATATATATATATATGACAATGTCAGACCACGGAGAAAAAATGAAACACGAATTTCCTTAAGTACTTTCGTATATTAATACATCTTCAGAAGGAGTGATTTTACAGATCGAGTACTGGACATAAATAGGCAGGAGAGAATGGTAAAGTGAGGTGAGGTACAATACATGGCACTGCAGACGGCCTATTGGCCCATCTGATGCAGCAACCACACACAGGTCAACAACTAGGTAATTATAGCATAAAATAGTAAGTATATACAATGAATTAGTGAGACAAATGTGTTCCAATGATCCTAATTAAATCGCCCTTTAATTTATCTATTAAAAATGGATCTTAGTTATATAGACCACTGCTAATGTTCAAATTACTTTCTTTTGTGATCTGTATCAAAGCAGATTCAATTATGTTTATGTTATTGGTGCTTTTACAATTTGTTATTGAAGAAGCCATCTCCCAATCAATTTGGTGAGCATCTTCTGACAAATGAACAAACAAAGCATTAGACAATTGACCCTGTCTTACAGAGTATTTATGTTTCGATATTCTACATTTCAAATCTTTAGATGTTTGCCCAACATAGAACTTATTACAGTCTTTACAAGGTATTTTATAAATGACACAATTATCACTACGAGGGCTGTTCCTAACTAATAGCTTACCAACAGTGTTTTCATAGCTAAACATTACATGTATATTAAAAAGCTTCAAGGCCTTGACAATATTCTCAAACGCAGAGAAATATGGTAAACATACACATTCTTTGGGCGAATTCTTTCACTGCATATATTATTATAATATGTACGACGTGCTTTGTTACGGCAAACTTCCAAAAAACTCAGTGGGTAACAAAGCTTGAGACCAATCGAATCAATATTCTTAAACTCTTCGTCTAAGAATTCTGGACTCACAACTCGAAGAGCTCTTAGATACAATGAAGAAAAAATTGACTTTTTCACATTGTATCTATGCCCTGAACAATAATGAACATAAGATAGATTATTCGTCGGTTTTCTGTAAACACTAAACTTTAGTGAAGAATCTTCCCTATGAATAAGAACATCTAAGAATGGCAAACATTTATCAATTTCAGTCTCCATAGTAAATTTTATAGAGGTTACTTGGTCATTAAGTTTGGCTACAAATTCATCTGTGTTTACATCTGAAGGCCATATACACAAGATATCATCAACATATCTAAACCATGGAATGATTCCAGGAGTTATTTTTGAAACAAATTTCTTTTCGAAGAATTCCATGTACAAGTTAGAAAGCAATGGCGATAAAGAATTCCCCATTGCCATTCCAAAAGTCTGTAAATAAAACTCATTATTAAAAGGTAAATTTGCATTCTTTAATGCACAATTTAACAAGATTGACAATAATATCAGCAGAAAGAGGTAAAACATGGCTCATTAGTTCTCGAGCAAGATAATCGAGAATATCATCAACCGGTACCTTTGTAAACAAGGAACAAACGTCAAAACTGATTAACTTTACATCAGGAGTGACAGGAACACTATTCAATTTGTTAACTAATTCAAGATAATTTGTCAAATGAGAAGAGGAAATAGTTCCTAACAATGGGGACAAGATTTTGGTAAGCCATTTGGAGAGCTTGTAAGAAATGGATCCCACAGAACTGATGATAGGTCTCATGGGATTGTTAGGTTTTACGTCTTAACAAGTCCATATAGATATGGTAATGAAGCTCATTTCTTACAAGCTCTCCATATGGCTTACCAAAATCTTGTCCCCATTGTTAGGAACTATTTCCTCTTCTCATTTGACAAATTCTCTTGAATTAGTTAACAAATTGAATAGTGTTCCTGTCACTCCTGATGTAAAGTTAATCAGTTTTGACGTTTGTTCCTTGTTTACAAAGGTACCGGTTGATGATATTCTCGATTATCTTGCTCGAGAACTAATGAGCCATGTTTTACCTCTTTCTGCTGATATTATTGTCAATCTTGTTAAATTGTGCATTAAAGAATGCAAATTTACCTTTTAATAATGAGTTTTATTTACAGACTTTTGGAATGGCAATGGGGAATTCTTTATCGCCATTGCTTTCTAACTTGTACATGGAATTCTTCGAAAAGAAATTTGTTTCAAAAATAACTCCTGGAATCATTCCATGGTTTAGATATGTTGATGATATCTTGAGTATATGGCCTTCAGATGTAAACACAGATGAATTTGTAGCCAAACCTAATGACCAAGTAACCTCTATAAAATTTACTATGGAGACTGAAATTGATAAATGTTTGCCATTCTTAGATGTTCTTATTCATAGGGAAGATTCTTCACTAAAGTTTAGTGTTTACAGAAAACCTACGAATAATCTATCTTATGTTCATTATTGTTCAGGGCATAGATACAATGTGAAAAAGTCAATTTTTTCTTCATTGTATCTAAGAGCTCTTCGAGTTGTGAGTCCAGAATTCTTAGACGAAGAGTTTAAGAATATTGATTCGATTGGTCTCAAGCTTTGTTACCCACTGAGTTTTTTGGAAGTTTGCCGTAACAAAGCACGTCGTACATATTATAATAATATATGCAGTGAAAGAATTCGCCCAAAGAATGTGTTATGTTTACCATATTTCTCTGCGTTTGAGAATATTGTCAAGGCCTTGAAACTTTTTAATATACATGTAATGTTTAGCTATGAAAACACTGTTGGTAAGTTATTAGTTAGGAACAGCCCTCGTAGTGAAAACTGTGTCATTTATAAAATACCTTGTAAAGACTGTAATAAGTTCTATGTTGGGCAAACATCTAGAGATTTGAAATGTAGAATATCGCAACATAAATACTCTGTAAGACAGGGCCAATTGTCTAATGCTTTGTTTGTTCATTTGTCAGAAGATGCTCACCAAATTGATTGGGAGATGGCTTCTTCAATAACAAATTGTAAAAGCACCTATAACAGAAACATAATTGAATCTGCTTTGATACAGATCACAAAAGAAAGTAATTTGAACATTAGCAGTGGTCTATATAACTTAGATCCATTTTTAATAGATCAATTAAAGGGCGATTTAAGTAGGATCATTGGAACACATTTGTCTCACTAATTCATTGTATATACTTACTATTTTATGCTATAATTATCTAGTTGTTGACCTGTGTGTGGTTGCTGCATCAGATGGGCCAATAGGCCGTCTGCAGTGCCACGTATTGTACCTCACCTCACTTTAACCTTCTCTCCTGCCTATTTATGTCCAGTACTCGATCTGTAAAATCACTCCTTCTGAAGATGCATTAATATACGAAAGTACTTAAGGAAATTCCTGTTTCATTTTTCCTCTGTGGTCTGACATTGTCACATTTTTAATCACGTGTTTATTTTCGTGATATACACATATTATATATATATATATATATATATATATATATATATATATATATATATATATATATATATATATATATATATATTAAAGTATTACTACACGTATTTACAAAGTGTCACTTTTACTCAAAGGTACTCAAGATGCAATACATCGGCAGTGCTCATTAATCCCGGTGAATCCAATTTCCAGGTACACGTCGACCACTCCTAGTGGCAAACACCGGCGAGTTCACCTTCTTCAACCTGGGCCAGTCCACCCACACCGAATCTTCACGTTGTGCCAATACCCCACCTCCGCACTCCAAATACACACTGGCAGAGGGTTTCAGCAATACACTGACAGGGGGTCTCAAACAATCACATTTTTTTTTTAGATATATACAGGAGTTGTTACATTCTTGTACAGCCACTAGTACGCATAACGTTTCGGCCAGATCCCTGGAATATGATCCCCGCCACGAAGAATCGTTGTTGCAACCAAGTACTCATTTTACTGTTGAGTTAAACAGAGCCTACAGTTAAGGATTTGCGCCCAGTAAATCCTCCCCGGCCAGGATACGAACCCATTACAAAGCTCTCGCGGAACGCCAGGTGAGTGTCTTACCACTACACCATGGAGACTGGTGCTATGGGTGCTAGCTACCCATTCAGGGGTAGCTAGCACTTTGGCAGAAGTCTCTAGCAGCTCACAAGCAGCACTTCTCAATAGACTCACCACTGATGTTGCATAACTCTTCCTGGCTAATCTGGGGTACGTCGGAGAATCGAACACTGTATAAACCAGCAGCTAACACACTGCTATAACCGACGGCGGCCACTTTGTCCTCTCACAAGACCAAGTCAAGAGTTCTTGGACTGCCTGAGGTGAACTGCCCTCATTAGTGCAATCGCCTCCTTACGTCCCCTCTGTGAACATAAAACGTCATTAACAAGACGAACAATACACTGGATGATCTTCGGATAACACCCATCCACCGAGAAATTGAAGTTGTAAATTGTAGCCACAACCTAGATGGCGTTGATCTCGATATGCCACCCATCAGAGGTCATCTTCATCGACCTCACATTCTGACTGAGGCAGGAAACTGGAGTCTTTCACTCACGCCGTGCCACTAGCAACAGATGGCGTTGTCTGCGTTGCACCCAATCCTGGTGAGTTGGAGTGCTGACCCATAGATGGTGCAATTCTCACCACTCCATACTCCAGTAATGGTGTCGATACCAAAACACTTATACACCCAGAAATCCAACTAGTATGATTTCTATCAAATGAACTAATCCACAAGGGCAATGATGAAGATTCGAACCTATGCACGGGTTTTCCCTGACGTGCCTTAGTCAACTGTACCACCACATGGTCAAAAAAATTGCAACCTGAAGTATTACTGCACTCATTAGGATCCCGTAGCTTCTCTGAAGCACATCCAGGGTTTCACAAAATTCTCCCATCTGAGGATGTTCCCCTCCCCAAAACGGGATGGGAACATCCTGTGTGTTGGTTCGAACCCTCATCATTGCCCTGGTAAATTTGTTCATTTCATATATCACGCTATTGTGATTGCTGTGTGTATTGAATTAGGGGCGTAGAGGTAGATCATTTGGTTGACAGAGCCCGAATGCATGGGGGGAAATTGTGTGAAACCCCGGTTATGTTTCGGAGAAGCTTAGGGATCCTAGTGAGTGAAGTACCACTCCAGGTTGCCATTCCTTTGACCATGTGGTGGTACAGTTGACTAAGGCGCGTCTGGGAACATCCTGTACTTAAGTTCGAACCCCTCATCATTGCCCTTGTGGATTTGACCATTGTCTTGTTTCTGTTTACTTAAGTTAATATTGATGATGACGTCGTGCATGGAGACCGAGCCTCGTATTATCCGGTCAAGTTTCTGAAGGTTTCCAGCAGTAGATCACGTGATGGTCGCCGCCCTAACACAGTAGACCTGGTGATGGATGCCGCCCTAACACAGTAGACCTGGTGATGGATGCCGCCCTAACACAGTAGACCTGGTGATGGATGCCGCCCTAACACAGTAGACCTGGTGATGGATGCCGCCCTAACACAGTAGACCTGGTGATGGATGCCGCCCTAACACAGTAGACCTGGTGATGGATGCCGCCCTAACACAGTAGACCTGGTGATGGTCGCCGCCCTAACACAGTAGACCTGGTGATGGATGCCGCCCTAACACAGTAGACCTGGTGATGGACGCCGCCCTAACACAGTAGACCTGGTGATGGTCGCCGCCCTAACACAGTAGACCTGGTGATGGACGCCGCCCTAACACAGTAGACCTGGTGATGGACGCCGCCCTAACACAGTAGACCTGGTGATGGATGCCGCCCTAACACAGTAGACCTGGTGATGGACGCCGCCCTAACACAGTAGACCTGGTGTTGGTCGCCGCCCTAACACAGTAGACCTGGTGATGGTCGCCGCCCTAACACAGTAGACCTGGTGATGGATGCCGCCCTAACACAGTAGACCTGGTGATGGATGCCGCCCTAACACAGTAGACCTGGTGATGGATGCCGCCCTAACACAGTAGACCTGGTGATGGCCGCCGCCCTAACACAGTAGACCTGGTGTTGGTCGCCGCCCAAACACAGTAGACCTGGTGATGGATGCCGCCCTAACACAGTAGACCTGGTGATGGATGCCGCCCTAACACAGTAGACCTGGTGATGGACGCCGCCCTAACACAGTAGACCTGGTGTTGGTCGCCGCCCAAACACAGTAGACCTGGTGATGGATGCCGCCCTAACACAGTAGACCTGGTGATGGACGCCGCTCTTACACACAATACTCGCACATCAAACTCCAAAGTTTTGTTCGGTTGTCAAATGTTCCATGTACTTCAAAAAGTAAAATGCATTCACACTAATTTGAACTGGCAAGAATTTTGGTTGTACTGATAATGTATAATTACCCGATAGAAAGTGCACGTTGTTCAAGTCAACATACGGAGAACGTGATTTTTTGGTGAATTCTTTTGCATTATTTTTCAGTTTTCGTCTCTGAAGCCTTCGCTCAGTGTGCTTTGTGTGGACGTTGCCCTCCCGCAGCCAGCGGTGTATCCACCTGAACACCGTCGACACACTCACACCAGACAACTCAGCAATACCACGGAGCGACATCCCGCCCACCCAGAGACGCACAAACCTCGCTCGCTCACTCACTTCCGTTATCTTCATTATATTTGTCTGTGAATGCGTAAAACCTATTTTAGTTACCAATATAGTTTCTTTTTAAATGAATTAATTTGACTGATGTGTGTAAGGACGGATAGATGAATGGATAGATGGATTGATAGATAAATTCAATGATGGATAAATAGATGGATTAAAGGATGGGTAGAGAGATAGATGGATTGAAGGATGAATAAAGAGATAAATAGATGGATAGATATATTGTTATATACAGATGGATATATTAGAATAAAAGTGCCACACCTGTGTATTTGTGATATTTATGAAAGGAATTTACACCAAGTCTTTTGCACTCCCATGAGTGCGAAAGTCCCAAGGTCTGAGTGTGTGAATAGGACGAGACTTACATCTCAATGACTAATCAATAATTTGATTAGACGTTGATTAGACGTTGAGATGTAAGTCTGGTCCAAATCACACACTCAGGCCTTGACAATGCACTCAGAAGAGTGCGAATGACTTGGTGTAAATTCCTTTCATAAATATTACAAATACACAATTGTGGTACTTTTATCCTGTGTTATATTGTCTGTGAGAAGACCCTGTCATTACTAAGATAGATGTATTGATATAGAGATAGATAGATAGATATATAGAGATAGACTGATATCACGATGGATATAAAGGTAGAGAGATATATTGATATATGCATCAAGCTTGAATGGTGCCCAGGCCAGCACACATCAGATAACTCTTGACCCTGAAAGAAATCGCCAAGAAATCCAGACTCCACCTGCCAAAGGTTATTAGGGAATGTTACGAATCCATTTATTTGATTCTAACGATTATCATGATAAATATGTATGTCCTTTATGTCTTTCCTCAGTTATTTAAATAAAACATTGTATCCAGTGGTGTTCCAGTATATATATGTTTGATTTTAATGTAGCATGCTGTAGTGTGCCTGTATTTATTATTTTGTTAATGCTATTGCATGTTCATTCCTGTGGGGGGAGACCGTGGCGTCTCATGGGGGGATGACCATATTTGGGATGTTCCAGTATGCGTGCGTGCAGTGTATCAAGCTAGCGTCACTGAATCACCCTTGTAATTATTCCTGTTTATTGTAATTATTCCTGTTAATTGATTGTACTTAATTTCTTTTACACCTTAGCAGTGTTATAGGCATTTAAGTTAGTTTTAATTATGTTCTTTAGTATTACTCTCTCATTGCAGAGTGTCTAGAGGTTTCATTTGGGTTTTAGTTGGTACCTTGTAGACGCCACGCCGTGCATGCTCGAGCAACGCCAGTCGCGTGGGTGGAGCTGGCTGGCGTAGACATGTTGTGGAGTTTGGTTTGTGGTATTTGTTTATTGTTTAGTAACATAGCTGATTTCCTGAATTAGACCATTATGTGCATGCCCATCTATCCATTTAAGTTGTAAAATAGTGATCGGTGCTTATATAATGATATTGTTTTATTGTTTTCTTGTACATTAATATTTCTGGCTGCCTGTATTTCCATTTATATATTTGTATGTTCTTTGTTACCCTAACTTTAAGTATATTGCTTTTTTGAATAAGCAGTTGAGTTATTTACACTAGACACTATAGTAGGCAAGGCCGTAATATTGTATATTTTTTCACAACTGCAACAGAGGAACCATACCCAGAGGTCAAGGGTAGTAACAAAATGGGGGCCTATGTCCGGGAGAATTAATTCCCATAATTTAATGTACTAAATAGTGGTGCATGTTATTAATTGTTAATGCCTTCCTAGGGACTATGTGGTTAACTAGTGATACTTAACCAAGCCTGTGTACCATTTCTCTGTTCATTCTGAGCTGCTTGTGAAAGTTTTCTCAACACTTCACGAATGAGGTAAGTGTACAGCTTGTGCCAGGGGCCAAGCAAACATTCAATGTTGTTGTAATTGCTAGTTGTGTTAATTAAGCTGACAATGGAAGAACAAGTTGCTGTGTTGGTGGAGCAGCCAAATGTTGGTAAAATTAAAGACTTGAAGAAGTCTGGGTTGTTGTACATGGCTGAAAAATTAAAACTGACAGTTTCCAGGAGAATGTTAAAGGCTCAGCTAGTAAGAGTCATTGTCACACACTTGGTGGAGGAAGAGAAACTCGACGAGGAGAGGTTAGAGGAATTAGAAGAAAGAGTCAAGTGACCAGGTGGCAATTCTAAAGTTAGAGATGGAATCTAAGCTAGAGATGGCTAAGCTGGAAGCAGAGAAACAGAGGTTGGAGATGCAGAATCGGTCAAAACAGCTGGAGTTGGAGACTCAGCAGCAGATGCTTGAGGCTCAAAACCAGCAAAAACAAGTGGAACTAGAAGCACAGAGCAGAAGAATTGAAGCTCAGTTGCAACTAGAGGAAGTTAGGAGCCAACAAGCAGAGTAGCAAACTAAGCAGTTAGAGAATTCAACAGAATATAGCAATAATAATAACAGACTAGAAGAACAGAGAATTACAGCAGGGCATGGTAACACTAGTAATCATACAGAGAGTACTGATAGATCTTTAAAGTTTAGGAAAAAATGTAGATTTACCTCAATTCAAGGAGGAGAACCCAGAAGTATTCTTTTTGCATTTCCAGAAGGTAGCAGTCAGTATGAATTGGCCTGTGGATCAATGGGTTGCCATTATGCAAAGAAAATTTAAGGGGAAAGCCCCAGGAAATTTTTGCATCTCTTCCTGCCGCTAATTCTTTTGACTTTAANGTTGCTGTGGCTCAGCAACGCATGTGCGTTACTGAGTCACAGCAACCCATGACAGGGTACAGCTAGTAGTTAAATAATTATAGTATGAAGGATCAAGGAGGATATGTTGCTGGCATAGAGTGGGGGGCCTTCCCATGTGGGGCATTCCCAGGAGACCGAGTATTTTAGGTGTACGGTTAAGGAAGGGCGTATGAAGCAGGTGAGGGCGAAGGGGAATGAAGAGGGCCACCCACCCAGAGCTATGGGTGGTAGTGGTAGTGCGCCTCACACTCTTGTGTTTTTTAAACAATATGTCTGTGGTATGTAGGAAAGGACAGATGACAGAGTGAAGTGTGTATATTTTACGAAAAACGTATAACATTCTCACCATAGTCTCCGCCGCTGCTATCGCCTCAGCCTCCTAAGCCTTCTACACTGAGTGTAAGAGGACACATTAGTTAGGTGTCATACCCGACTGTTCACAGCTGGGTGTCTCTTACATTGTTGTTGTTGTTGTCGGTTAACCGTCCTTTACGGACAAACCAACCCAAAATCCGAAGAGTACTTATACTTAGATTAGATCACCCTGTATGGTTCCTACTCTTGGAGAGGGGTTCAGCGTCACACCTTTAGGGGGGTTCAGCGTCACACCTTTAGGGGGGTTCAGCTCCATCACTGGCCTCGTTGTCACGTGTACACATTCAACTCGAGCCGCTGTGACTCCCCACTCTCCTTATTTGGTATGACCTCCTCAATCCACCTTTTGTTTGAATTATAACTCTGAACCACACTGTCAACATCCGTGGTGTTGTTTTTCTCTCTTTCTCTCTCTCTCTCTCTCTCTCTTCTACTTCCTGGGAAGTCTCACTAGGACAAGGGCAAACACCTGTTCATTACAAACATTTAATAACAACACAGAACATATATATAAAGAACTTGCATACAAATATATAAGTATATAAACTTCAACACCTTATGATAATATAACCTGGTTGCGATCCAATACCATCAAAACTCTATGAGCTACGTATACCAAGTGGTAGCCCAACTCCTGGCTAACCACATTTGCTACCAACCTCACTAAGTGGATTGAACCATGTAAAACAATTATGGCACTATCAGCCCTAGAACATATATATATATATATATATATATATATATATATATATATATATATATATATATATATATATATATATATGCAAACAAGCCTGAATGGTCCCCAGGACTAGATACAACTGAAAATTCACACCCCAGAAGTGACTTGAACCCATACTCCCAGGAGCAACGCAACTGGTATGTACAGGGACGCCTTAAACCACTTGACCATCACGACCGGACAATAAGGAAGTGATAGCCGAAGCTATATGAACCACTTCCCCGCCGGCACTCGGATGGTAATCTTGGGCATAGCATTTTATCAAATCACCTCATTTTTTGGGGCAACATGTGAGGAACACAAATGCAAACAAGCCTGAATGGTCCCCAGGACTAGATAAAACTGAAAACTCACACCCCAGATGTGACTCGAACCCATACTCCCAGGAGCAACGCAACTGGTATGTACAGGGATGCCTTAAACCACTTGACCATCACGACCGGACATAAGGAAGTGATAGCCGAGGCTATATGAACCACTTCCCCGCCCCACTTGTTCGAGTCACTTCTGGGGTGTGAGTTTTCAGTTGTATCTAGTCCTGGGGACTATTCAGGCTTGTTTGCATTTGTGTTCCTCACGTGTTGCCCCAAAAAATGAGGTGACTTGATAAAATGCTATGCCCAAGATTACCATCCGAGTGCCGGCGGGGAAGTGGTTCATATAGCCTCGGCTATCACTTCCTTATTGTCCGGTCGTGATGGTCAAGTGGTTTAAGGCGTCCCTGTACATACCAGTTGCGTTGCTCCTGGGAGTATGGGTTCGACTCACTTTTGGGGTGTGAGTTTTCAGTTGTATCTAGTCCTGGGGACCATTCAGGCTTGTTTGCATATATATATATATATATATATATATATATATATATATATATATATATATATATATATATATATATATATATATATATACATATATATATATATATATATATATACATATATATGTATATATGCAGGTAATCCAGCCTATAGTTATAACTATAAACTTCAGTATAAGTATTTCTTGGTACAAAAATGATGACTAATCACCCACCTTTCACTGCATCTTGCACGCTAATGACAATCAAGCACTCTACAAACTCCCTACAAGTAGTCAATATGAACTTTCTTTCCACATCTGGAAGTTCACTATCCTGACATCATCAGGTTCTTCCAGGTTTATCTACCATGATCCTCTACAGCTCTTCCAGATGCGGCACCATGAAGTTTTCCTCGAACTCCAGTGGTACTACACCACTGATTCCACAGAAGCATGTGAAACTTCACTTCACTGCTCCTCTTCACACAGTTTGAGATCCAGTTCCTTGGTATGGGGCTTGCTCTTCCTCAGGGTTCAACATCCACTCCTACAGCCTTGTAGTTCCGCTCATTATCTTTATCTCTGGCCTCAAAGTACTCCCATCAACTCCTTCCTCAGACAAACCTTCAACCCATTGATACGCCAATAAAAATGTTCCTCTACAAACATATAACTGAAATGAGCTACACACAATAAATGTTTCACCTGACATCTCCCTGCTTCCCGAACGCCGTGAGGGGACTCCCCCATTCAGACGAATCCACGCTCCACCTCACCCGGGCGGCCCTCGAGGCAGCAACCACCGCCGTGCGCCCACCACCCTCAGTCAGTTAGCCACAGGTTTCACCTTGCAAAGAGGGTGAACGTGTCACTCCACCCTCCAGGACGTTCCTCCATCTTTACTCTTTTATTTAAACTTTCTGCTTCAATATAATTTGTCTAACATATCAATAAACACTTGCTACAGCAGCTGCGCACACGACCAACAACAGGCAATCATCGTTAACTGGTTAAAATGTGCTTATCACAGAATTGTTTAGTCGAGGGCGCTTCCTGGCCGATGCTCGACAGGGCGCTCGAGCTGCCCAACGAAAATGTTTCAAGACGGCTTCACAACTCTTCCTGCCGTCCTGGACTTGAGCCCACACTTTTCCAGATTAATTCCATACCTGAAACGTTGCACACTTCCTTCCTCTAGATTCTAGAGGTCTCCAAACTTTTCAATGTAAGGGCCACATTATATATTTCCCATATTTATGCGGGCCGAAGGAATAAAAAATGAAAAAAAAACAAAAAACAAATCAGTGCCAGTAATTTAATTTCCTCAAATATTAAAGTATAAACATGGAAAAATTAAAACATATCATACCAGTACTAGTATCTGTGCGTCACACTATCGGAGAGAGGAAAACTGACTCGGGCTGAGCGCCNTCGATCCTAGTTATTTATTTATTTATTTATTTTATTTATTACATATATACAAGAACGTACATTGGGGGTTAAGAGACAACATAGAGTTTAAGTTGGAATTACAATCTTGTAAAGCCACTAGATATATATAGCATTTCGGGCAAGTCCTTAAAAAAATCTTTGAGCAAATCCTTAAACAAACAAAGTTTTAGAGAAATAATTAGGAGTAAAATTGATAAAAGTGTTTACAGGTACATTACAGCTTTACTTTACAAGTACAGATGATTTTAAGCAGGATAATTACAGTAAAATTGTAAAAAAAAAATTACAGGTACGATGCAAGAATTTTCGACACAAAAGCAGATCAGAACAATACACAATAATAACAATACACAATACAATAATGAACAAGGAATCCTAAATACAATTAGGAAAACATCTCAGGGTTATACATTGGATTACTGAAGCACAATATGAGGATCATTACAAGGAGTAATGCAGTACAATACAAGGAGTAATGCAGTACACTCATATTCTATTATTAAGTTAATATTAAGTTCCTTCCTCATGTTAAGTATCTTTGTGGTACTAGAGGCATCCAAGGATTATCTTCAAGGCTTCGTTCTGCAAGTTTTCAAGCCCTTTAAGCTTTCTTTCAGTCATCAAGGCAAGCAGAGGTGCAGCATAATCCACTAAAGATTTGATGTATGCAAGGTACATCATTTTGACAATTGTGACATTGGCACCATAGCCTGAGTGATAACCTACATCATCTCCAAGAGAGGGCTTATGGAGCCTCTCTTTATACTGACGACAGAGTCAGAAATACAACAGGACAATACAAGGCCAAGGTATTTGAATCTGTTAGCATAGTCAAGCTGGGAGCCATATCATACAGTTGCATCTTGTGAACAGCTCCTCCCTGCCTGGGTGGACACCCGTTTATAGTATCTTTGTTTCCTCTGCTGAGATATGACTAAACCTAAGTCCTGACATGAGACTAATACAGAGTTAAGAGTGTTCTGCATGTTAGCATAACAAGTAGTGTGTATAATTATATCATCAGCATACCCAATAGTGTGTATCATTATATCATCATGTATGATGATATATGATACAAGGAGGTCTAAATTGATCGATCAAACGATCTAAATTGGGTACTGATATATGGTCAAATGATTGGCGGAGGCCGTTTAATTCTGACAAATGTAAGGTTTAGAGGATAGGTAATGACGATAGAGTTAGAAGCAAAAGGCAACATGAAAATCACATGGAATACCATCTCTAATATCCTAGGAACTAAACAACACTCCCACAACCAGATAACACTCTCTAAGGATGGCTTTACACCGTCAACTGACTTAGAAATGGCAAATGAATTTAATAGCTTCTTTCATCGGTTGGTGCTAACCTTGCCAGTAAAATCCCACAGACTCAGACACATATCAACACATATATCTCTCAGGCAGCTATCCAAACTCTCTTCTCCTTTCACCAGTCAGCCCGACAGATGTTGTGTCCATCATACACTCACTAAAAACCAAAGCTCCATTGTATGCAAAGCTCAGTCCATTGTATACAAGAGCGCCTCCCATGCCATTGCGCCACCTATAGCTCTGCTGTTCAACAAATCCCTTGAGTGTCATTCCTTCTCTGATATCCTTAAAAAAGCAAGAGTAACGCCAGTTCATAAAGGAGGTAATCCGGCAAACATAAACAATTATAGACCAATATCAAACCTACCCATACTATCAAAAATATTTGAAAAAATTATCTACAAACAGCTCTACTCCTATCTCGTAAAATTCGACATTCTTAGCCCCTGTCAGTTTGGCTTCCGCTCCTAAAAGAGTACCAACGATGCAATTATTAGTCTCCTTGATATAATTTACTCTGCCCTTGACAAAAATGAGTTTCCGATTGGACTCTTCATTGACCTGAGAAAGGCCTTTGATACTGTTAATCACAATTACCTCTTACTTAAACTCCATCATTATGGAATCCGAGGCCATGCACTGGACTATATCCAATCCTATCTTAGTGATAGACACCAATGTGTAGCCATCAATAATATAACCTCTCCCATTCTACCAATAACCGTTGGAGTGCCACAGGGCAACATCTTGGGACCTCTCCTATTTCTTATATACATCAATGATCTGCCTAATGTCTCTAACATTCTGAAACCTATTTTGTTTGCTGATGATACTACCCTCATCTACTCTAACCCCAACCCACATACATTAAATAATGTTGTTAATAATGAACTAAAAAAAGTCCACATATGGATGTCAACCAACAAGCTAACAATTAACATAGCAAAGACCTACTATACATCTTATTTGGAAGCACATCTACAAATGCAATTCAGCTTCAGATAGATAATGTAAACATTAGCAATAAAAAAGATGGAAAGTTTTTTGGCCTATTCCTAGACAAGAGACTAAACTTCAGTACCCACATACAACACATAACTAAGAAAATCGCTAAAACAGTTGGGATACTCTCCAAAATCAGATATTATGTACCTAACTCTGGTCTCATCTCTCTATATCATGCACTAATCTATCCCTATCTTAATTATGGTATCTGTGCATGGGGTTCAATTTATTTTAATTTCAAAATTTAAGGTTCAAAATTTACTAGAATGCTTCCAGTAAAGAATAACAAAGTTAATACCCCAAATTAGAAACCTGTCATTTGAAGAAAGATTGTCAAAGCTTAAATTACATTCTCTGGAAAGACAACTAAAGAATTATATATAGGGGTGACATGTGGTTTATGATTTTGTTGATTTGTTTCTATATTTTCATAAATAAAGCATGCTTACTGTCTTATTCCAAGTTTTACGACAATTTTACAAGGTTTAAAATATAAGCTCAATATATATTGTTTTTATACAGGAATTATACGTTAATATAACATTATAATAACGTAACGATGTCGTGTAAATAACGTTATATTGACGACATATAAATGTTATATTTACGTTATAAGAACGTAAATTGGATAGGTTTACATAAAGTAAACCAAAAAAACGAAATGTTGACTGAAAATTTTTTATTTTTATATATAAAGCAAGAAAACATTATAATTCCATAGCATTCACTATTATTTTTAAATTTTTACATAAATCTTAAAAAACCGTGTCTCAAGAATACATGTTTTTAGTTATATCTAGTGGTTTTAAGAACGTCAGATATACGTATTTATGTCAAATGTTAGAGTATTACCTTTGTGGCACCATTTAAAAACGTTCACAAACGTTCTGTGTTTGCTGGGTTATGCCGTTTACAAATCTCAATGGCTGGAAAAACGTTGGACCGGGCACATTTACCAACAACATACAAAGAAAGAAACATTGATCTTGATTGGGATGCACCGTGTGCAGTCTGCCTATCGTAGCTCATTTGAATATGCCAGGTTGTCTGTCGACTCACTCTCCTTGTTTGCGTCGTTCAAATGATTTCTATTCGCATTCTATGTGTAATACGTAGGCACTTCCGAATACAGCAGTGTTTTCGCAAGCGCGTCCTTTTGACAATGTGAAGAAAGCAGTTAACGTTGTAGCCGGTGGATTCATGGCTGTTTGTTGCACATTTGCAGCTGTGAAATAAACGTGTTGTCCTTTTTCTTGTTTTCAAAACAAAAACACAAAACACTAACGAAATATTTCAATTCAAACGCAGATAAATCGACACAGCTCAAATTCACCACTAATTGCACTGAAAAATTAGAACACTTAAAAAACGAAATGAAAACCGATGAGAAAAGAAACAAATAAGCTGCACTCACAAAATAAACGGTAAGGAAACAACACGGCTCAATTCCAATGCAGCATCACACTAAACAATTAAATCAAAATTAAAATAAATAAAAATGTACGAAAATTCAATTTGTCAATGAAATCGGGAACATTGAAATAGAATTGTAAAATATTTTGTACATCTTGTGGTGGTGCAACAGATGGCGCTGTTTTCCAAAAAACTCATGTTTTCACCTGTCACAGATGCGACATCTAAATAGTATGTATATAAAAACACACACATATTCGAATGAATCGTTGTGTCAAAATTCCAAAGCAATCGGTGAAGAACTTTCGGAGATTAGCGATTTTGAACAAATGAACATTTCTATTTTTATTTATATAGATTGAATTATTTTGCGTGACATTGTGTTGGAATTGAGCTGTGTTGTTTACCACACCGTTCATTTCATAAGTATAAACATTGCTGCCACACCTGTTACAGGTAAAACTATGCATTTCTTGAAAAACAGTGCCATCTGTTGCATGTAAGAGCAACACAAACGCTATACTACACATGTTATAATTTCATTTCAATGTTTCTGATTGGATTGATAAATTGAATTTTCATACATTTTTATTTATTTTCATTTTGAATTAATTATTTTATGTGAATTGCGTTGGAATTGAGCTGTGTTGTTTACCATACCGTTCATTTCGTGAGTATAGTTTATTTATTTTACTTTTTCATATTTTCATTTCATTTTTTAAATGTTTTTCATATATTTCAGTGATGGGAACATCAGATCACTTGATGTTCCCAATTTTCTGATAGGACCATCAGACCATTTGGGAAGGCATCGGACGAGGGAGTGGGGAAGGACGAGGGGACGGAAGTGAGAGATGGTGGGGAGGACAAAGGGACAGGGGAGTGGGGCATGGTGGGAAGGAATAGGGGATGGGTGAGTGGGGAATGGTGGAGAGGACTTGGGGACAGAGAAGGTTGCTGTGGCTCAGCAAAAGAACATGCGTTGTTGAGCCACAGCAATGCGTGGCTGGGTACTGCTAGTATATATATATATATATATATATATATATATATATATATATATATATATATATATATATATATATATATATATATATATATATATATATGTTGTACCTAATAGCCAGAACGTCGTACTTGGCCTACTATGCAAGGCCCGATTTTCCTAATAAGCCAAGTTTTCATGAATTTATATATTTTTCCAATTTTTTCTTATGAAATGATAAATCTGTCCATTTCATTATGTATAAGTTAATTTGTTTAAATTTGAGATAAAATTAACGTAGATATATGACCGAACCTAACCAGTCCTACCTAACCTAATCTATCTTAACCTAACCTAACCTAACATACCTAAATCAATAAATTATGGTCTTAATATAAAATAATATATATATATATTATATATATATATATATATATATATATATATATATATATATATATATATATATATATAAATATATATAGATGGATAGATAGATAGAGATAGATTTATATACTGTTATACTCAGTTAATATACTCACATACCATTACGAATTAGCAGCTGCAAGCTTCTTGCAGAGACAGCAACAGTGAGCAGTAGCAGCGATGATGTTACAGCCATATCTGTGTTGCATAATTTATTGAATAAATATAGAAGAAAAGATTAAATTTAAATCAAATATATTTCTGTTTATTTTTAAAAAAAAAATAGGTGCAAAAATGGAAAGTTAGAAAAATTAGCCTCGTTAAGAAAAGCGAGATGAAATGAAACAGGACGATAGAGACGAATTACCAATGTACTTCCTACATCTTCACCAACCAGGTACACTTTACATAAACACTGATGCAGGTTACTACTCTGACGTGAAAATGGTTGTTAGCACAGTCTCTGAAGGGCAGATGGTTTTCCGGTCACATTAAACAAAAAAAAAAGTAAATATAAAACAGACTGCTTACTGACTTCACACTGAGGTAACTGCAGGATAAAACATACACAGAGAAAAAAATCAAATACTTTACTATGAAAAATTACTTTAACCAATTTAAATAAATAAAAATAGTTTGAAAACCTGGCTTACTTACAGTGAGCAAAATACAAAAAAACAAACAAATAGACAAATTAACGTTACGTTAAAGTATAAACAATAAAATGGTGCAGGAATACTGTAGCCAGGCTGCATGAATCTTCTCCCACATAGAGACGTATGTTAGCAGATCCAGGCAGTTGAGCACGAGAGAGTATTCTGAATCTTGGTGGTGGCTAGCTTCTATTTATATGGGAGCTGGACCCAGGTAGGTGGCGCTGGTGTCTTCGATAACTGGGAGCCGGCTCATACAAACTACCTTTGCGTTCGTTCCTGACTGGTGGCGTAAGCTTCGAGCCACCAGGGGCGAGGGACTGGCGGGCCCGGTGGGAGGTAAACTGGTGGAATACTGTCTAGACGGATGAGAAGTAGTAGTTCTTGTTCATGCTGTAAATTCTTGAATAGGCAGACGTGGTGTGGTAGAATAGGTGATGATGGAGCAGGCATAATCTCCTCCTAGAGATTACCGTCACACTACTCTTTGATCAGCTTCTGCGATGCAGTGTTGCCTTATTGAACAAGGCTGATGGCTCGCAGTTAGTAAGAAACGTGTAATTAGAAGAGCAGCTGTACACGTACTACTGGAACGACTGTCAATGGAGGCCTTGCAGAGGATGGATTGTCTTAGACAAGACTTTCGAAGGTCATAATCCACTTGGTTGTGTGAATCCCTTACCCAGATGTTAAGCAAAAGGATCTTTAGGATTTTCTCAACATATTAAGAAATCGTGAATAATAGCTGGTTTTTACAGGAGTAACGAAAACAGGGAAACAATTTGTTAAGGTTTGCGGTTTCATAGAAACATGTGTGTTAATGATTAAAAAATATTTAGTAAAGAACTCAGTTTTACTAAATCATTTTGGGTCCTAATTATTTTGAATTGGTGTAATACAAGAACTGCTATGAGCAAAGAGACATAAGGTAGGCTAATTAAACGATACTGGTTTCCGTCTATGCACGAACCTCACTGGACACTCAGACGACAACAAATCAATTAACATTGTTTCCTATCATTACTAATGTCAAAGGGAAAACACGGAGTTCAGTCTGATGGTCGGGTATCACATTTACATACACAATAAATCAATTACAAGTTGGTCAATATAACAAACGCCTAATCATGCACAGATCTCTGGGACGAGTCTCGATGCAAACTTCTGCACCTTTTCGAGTTTCTTTATGTGTTTATTTAAAATGGGGGCAATGCGATGAGGCATCATACTCTAAGACTGGCCTCTCATAGGTGGTATTTGGTGATCTAAAACCGTTCTTATTCAAGTCTCCGAAGAATGATCTAATTTTTGCCAAAGTAGAGTATGCGGCTGATGTTATTCTATTTATACGAGACTGGAGTTAGGTTTGGTGTACTCACCTATTTGTTCTTCCGGGGGTTGAGCTCTGGCTCTTTGGTCCCGCCTCTCAACCGTCAATCAACTGGTGTACAGGTTCCTGAGCCTACTGGGCTATCTCATATCTTCACTTGAAACTGTGTATGGAGTCTGCTTCCACCACATCACTTCGTAATGCATTCCATTTGTCAACCACTCTAATACTAAAAAAGTTCTTCTTAATATCTCTGTGGCTCATTTGGGTACTCAACTTTCACCTGTGTCCCCTTAGTGCGTGTGCCCCTTGTGTTAAATAGCCTGTCTTTATCTACCCTATCAATTCTTTGAGAATCTTGTATGTGGTGATCATGTCCCTCTAACTCTTCTGTCTTCCAGCGACGTGAGGTTTAATTCCCGTAGTCTCTCCTCGTAGCTCATACCTCTCAGTTCGGGTACTATTCTGGTGGCAAACCTTTGAACCTTCTCCAGTTTAGTCTTATGCTTGACTAGATATGGACTCCATGTTCCATTAGGGAGCCGGTCGCCCGAGCGGACAACACACTGGACTTGTGATCCTCTGGTCCGGGTTCGATCCCGGGCGCCGACGAGAAACAATGGGCAGAGTTTCTTTCACCCTATGCCTCTGTTACCTAGCAGTAAAATAGGTACCTGGGTGTTGGTCAGTTGTCACGGGCTGCTTCCTGGGGGTGGAGGCTTGGGGGTGGACCGGGCCGCGGGGACACTAAAGCCCCGAAATCATCTCAAGATAACCTCAAAATAACCATGCTGGAGCCGCATACTCCAGGATTAGTCTGATATATGTGGTATACAAAGTTCTGAATGATTCATTACACAAGTTTATAAATGCCGTTCTTAGGTTGGCCAACCTGGCGCATGCCGCTGATATTATCCTCTTGATATGAGCTTCAGGGGACAGCTCTGGCGTGATATCAACCCCTAAGTCTTTCATCTCCCAAATGCTACCTTGTATATGGTCTCCTGCTCCCTACACCTATTTTCATTACATTACATTTGCTGGGATTAATCTCTAACAACCACTTGTTCGACCATTCCTTCAGTTTGTCTAAATCTTCTTGAAGCCTCAAGCAGTCCTGCTCTGTCTTAATCTTTCTCGTAATTTTGGCATCGTCAGCAAACATTGAGAGGAATGAGTCTATACCCTCTGGGAGATCATTTACGTATATCAGAAACAGAATAGGTCCGAGTACAGAGCCCTGTGGGACTACACTGTTGACTTCACCCCAATCTTAGGTCTCACCCCTCATTGTAAATCTCTGCTTCCTATTACTAAGGTACTCCTTTATCCAATGGAGCATCTTACCAGTCACTCCTGCCTGTCTCTCCAGCTTATGTACCAGCCTCTTATGGGGTACTGTGTCAAAGGATTTCCTACAGTCAAAGAAAATGCAGTCCGCCCAGCCTTCTCTTTCTTGCTTAATCTTTGTCACCTGGTCGTAGAATTATTTCTATGAAGCCAGTAAGGCAAAATTTTCCCACCCTGAATCCATGTTAGCGATTTGTCACAAAGTCCCTTCTCTCCAGATGTGTTACTAAGTTTTTTTCTCACGATCTTCTCCATCACCTTGCATGGTATACAAGTCAAGGATACTGGCCTGTACTTCAGTGCCTCTTGCCTGTCACCCTTCTTGTATATTTTGGGACCACATTAGCCGTCTTCCATATTTCTGGCAGGTCTCCCGTCTCCAGTGACGTACTATACACTATGGAGAGTGGCAAGCAAAGTGCCTATGCACACCCTTTCAATACCCATGGTGAGATCCCGTCTGGACCAACAGCCTTTCTCACATTCACACACCTCTTTGTCTTTCTCTGTATACCTGTCTTCGCCTGTTCTAAGTTTCATTACCTGTTCTTTCACTGTTGTTTTCCTCCTGATGTAACTATGGAGTTGCTTTGGTTCGGTCTTGGCTTCATTTGCTATATCATTTTCATACTGTGTCTCTCCCTCTCTTCTCACACTAACATACTCATTCCTGGATCTTTGGCATCTCTCTCTGCTTTCTGGTGTTTTGTTATTTCGGAAGTTCCTCCACGCCCTTTTGTTCAGTTCCTTTGCTTCCATACAATGCCTATTAAACCACGGATTCTTCTCTAGCTTCTTATTTTTTCCTTTTTGGGCGGGATAAACTTGTTTACTGCCTCCTGAGATCTTCGTGTGACATAATCCATCATGTCATGTACAGACTTATTTCTGAATTCTGTTTTTCAGAACTCAGAATTTTTTTCTCAGAAGGTTCCCATGGTATTTTTATTAGAAATTTTCTCATCTTCTCATAATTCCACTTTTATTTCTAGTTGTTTCTTGGGGGAGATTGCTCCTAACTCAACAAGTTTTCTATCACATCATGTGTATCATGTTCGTGTCAGAGTCTTCTGTCATTAATAGGGGGTTATATAATACTAATATTATTATCTATTGTCCTACAATTGCTATGGTTCCCGTTATGTTTTTACTGAACCCTTCACAGCCCTGGATAACCAACTTCTTAAAACTCCAATCGTTTCATATCAGCAGAGCCACTCAAACTCCACCTCTTATTTCTTTCTCTTTCCATATTATGTAGTATTCCTGCGGAAACACTGCATTTATTATGGCGTTCGTTAATTTTGGTTCTGTTATTGGTAATATGTCTTAGTTTTCTTCCTGTGGCCTTTCACCAAGTTCACTTGTTTTATTGCTTTCGCTTTGATGTCCAAAGGGCTTGGAAAGGATGGGGGAGGTAGAGGGATGGGGAAATGAAATTTAGGAAGAGGATGCGGGTGTAGAGAGAGAGGAGGATTGAAAGTTTGGTGGCCTGTCCACCATGGTTTGACATATGTGTATGTGTCGTTTGTTTGCGTATGTGTTATGTTGGGTTGTCAGTACATTGGCTGGGGGAGCTAGTGTTTGTGACCTTGTTGGTGTCCTAAAGCACTGGAGCCGGTGGAGTTGGCTGAGGGAGGTTAATCTTAACAACATTAGGGTAGTTACACTTCTGATATCACGACAAATGGTTTTTTGGTTTTATATTTTTTTGTAGTAGTTTTATTTGTTTATATATATATATATTTTTTATTTATTTATTTATTTATTTCATTTATTCTTCATTTGGTGTAGATCGGGTCCGGGATGGGCCACTCATCTGGGTCGTCTGGCAGGTCGCTTAGTATTTGAGGTCTTGGGAAGGCCTCATCGTGGATGTGTCTGATCACTTTTTGTTGGAGAGTGATTTTTCTGGTTCTGTGTGGTGGTTCGCGGATCTCGTAGTCGCTGGTGGTGTTTTCTGCTACGTAGGGATCTTCGGGGTCTGGGATATACATATTCTTCATGCGGTACAGCTGTCTTCTGGCCAGGTAGCTGAGCCTGATGTTCATTGGCTTCATGTTGAGCGTCTCATGGATTTGGTCAGTTCTTACCCTGTCCCTCAGTGTCAAGCCCTCAGCAAAGCGAAGTGCTTTGTTTTGTACCCGTTGGATCTTCAGCATGTTGGATTTGTTGGTGAGGTTCAGGGGGACGTAAGGGTATTCCAGGCTAGGCCTTATAATCATTCTGTACAGGTGGAGCTTGATGTGGGATGGGGCTTGCTTGAAGCGAAAGAGCCTCGCCAGTGAACCTCGGGCCATCGCTGTCTTCTGAGATACAAACTGGGAGGAGTTGAGTAGCCTGTTGAAGTTGAATCCGAGCACTGTGTTGGAGTTTGATATGGCTATGGGTTCGCCCCTGATTCTTATCCCCCCCTCATTTTCGATTGAGAAGGCCATACATCCGACAGTGCTTAATTGTATCTTTTCTAGGTTAGTGGTGATCCCCCATTTCCTTTCCCAGTTAGCAGTCCTGGCTAGTTCTACGTTTGCCTTGCGGGTTACAGTTGCATGCTTGGTCGTTTGGCTGCTTGGGTTAGATGTTATTACATGTGTTACGTCGTCCGCAAATTGCACGATGATGGTGTCCCTATACTCTGGCTGGGGCAGGTCGTTCACAAAAATGTTGAAGAGAACGGGGCTCAAGCATGACCCTTGGGGGACTCCAGCTGTTGGGGTGAAGGCTGCGGCCTCTTTCGCCTTGAAGTTGGGGGTAACTTGCCTATTCTTTAGTAAATTTCTGACCAGCCTGAGGAGGGTCCAGTTTTGCGCTAGTAAATCTGCTAATTTGTACACAAGACCATCATGCCAAAGGCTGTCGAAGGCCTTGTGTACGTCCCTCGTCGCAATCAAAGCTACCTGTTTTTGCTTGCGAATTGAGCTTATTGCGTCGTAGATGATGTTTATTGCATGTTGGGTTGATCTATGTGCTCGAAAGCCAAACTGTTTTTCAGTGAAGAGGTTGTTGTACTCCATATAGTAATTAAGACGGTTTGACACGATTTTTTCAAAGCACTTGCCTATTGTGTCTAAGAGGGAGATTGGACGGTAGTTGCCAGGTTGGTGGGGGTCTTTCTTGGGTTTGGGAATGAATATCATCTTGGCTGACTTGAATGCAGCCGGAACGTGACCCGACGCCAGCATAGCGTTGAATAGGTTGAGAATGGATTGTAGAAGATTGCCTGGTAGAAGTTTGATCTGCAACGCTTTGATCCCCGATGGTCCTGGGGCCTTATCTCGGATGATTTTGATGACTCCTCTCATCTCTAACATAGTTATGGGTCTTGTTAGAGGGTGGTCGTCTTCTAGGGTTGTCAGGTCTATCAGAGGGGTGCTGTGGAGGGAGGCAGCGTTTTCTGTTGTCCATTGGTTGACACGTTCCAAATGAGTGTTGTTAAAGGCTCTGCTGTTAGAAGCCGTGAGTGTCTTCTTCCATACTGCGCCCATGAGGTCAGCCTGGTCTTGTGGGTCTTCTATTTTTTCTTGTTGCTCCTCGTTATCTTCGTCTAGGAACGTGTGCACGAGGTGGGTGAGGCTGGGGTTAACCGATCCCAATAGCTGTCTGATCTTACGCCAGAAAGCTCCCGGCTCCCTTTTGTACAGGTTGGCCTGCCTCACAAGGGTTCCCCATATGTGGCTCTTGTGAGCCACCGTAAGGTCTATGGTTTCCCTTCTGAGAGTTTGAAGGGTTAACGCTGGTGGCTGGCCAGTTTGCTAGTGGCTTTGGCAGGCTTGCTGGTACTCATTCATTTTGCCTCTGATTTCTCGGGTCGGTTTATATTGGTGGTAGGTCCTAATCTCATGTATGTTTGAGTACATTGCCTTGAAGCTCACTTTCTTTTGTCCATTCTTGTTTCCTCTCCCCCTTGGTGGGGATTCGGCCAGATTAGGAAGTTATTCCTTGGGTGTGGAAATTTGTGAGATGGTTAACAGGGCCTCTGAGGATTCTTGGGATTGAAGTGGGGGGCCAAGGGAAGGTGGTACAGGGAGGATACGGAGTGACGGGGAAGGTGTGGCTGAATGAGCATTTGAATGGGGAGAGTGACGGTTTGGGGTGAGGAGGGTTTCTATTGGGAGAAGAGGGTGGGTGTGTTGTAATCATCTTTGGGGTTGTCGGTCTGCTGGTTGGGGGTTCCTCACTCCCCCCCCCTCTGGGAATTTTGGGTTGGGCACTGTGGTTCCCTGGTTCTCTTCTTTCTTCCTGCGCTTTTTCCATGTGCCTGCTGCCATGATTCTCTCCTCCCTTGTCATGTCCCTCTGAATGAATACATTGTTGTGTTCTCTCACATTTAACAGTTGACTCTTTCTTGCTAGAATGTTCTCCTTTGTGGCCAAGTTTGCAAACACTATCTTTATCAGTCGATGTTGATCCTTACTGCCTAGCCTGAAAATTTTATTTCTGCTTTGTTGAGCCCCCTTCCCCTTTAACCACTTTAGAATCTGTAACCCGTTTAGAATATCTCTCACTGTCTCTCTGTCTTTAGCTTTCTTTGACTGGAGTTTTCGTTTTTTAATGCCCCTTGCATATACCGTGAAAGTCCCTTCCGTTGGTACATTTTCATCTTCTATTGGATGGTTATTTGATGCTGAGCCTGAGTAAGGTTGTCTTCGAGGCTCCTTATCTTCTCTTTTGCTGCTAGCAGCTCGCCATGCAGGCTGCTTATTGTTTCACTCATTTCTTACAATTTCCTTTTGATTCCCCGCCCCCCATGCATGGGTGAGAGAGGAGTGAGAGGGATGAGAGGAGAGAGTGGGATAGAGAGGGAGAGAGGGATAGAGAGTGAGGAGAGAGAGAGAGGGATGTTTAGAAAGAGAGGGGAATTGAAAGAGAGAGTGGGAGGGAGGGTGGAAGAGGGAGGAGGAAGGTCTCACCTTCTGTCTATCTCTCTCCTCTCTCTCTGTCTCTGTCTCTCATGATGTCATTATCTGTCTCTTTTTCTCTTATTCTTTCCTTCTCTCTCTTTTTCTCTTATTCTTTCCTTCTCTCTCTTTTCTCATATTCTTTCCTTCTCTCTCTTTTTATCTTATTCTTTCATTTTTTCTTTATCATTCTGTTTATCTGGCTCTGTCTCTCTATCTTCTCTGTCACACCCTCTCTCTCTCTCTCTCTCTCCCTCCCTCTGCATCTCTCATTTTCTCTCAGTGTATCTGTCTGTCTCTATCATCTCTGTTTCTCTGTCGATGTCTTTGTATTTCTCTGATGCCTGTCTCTGTATCTCTACTTCTCTCATTTTGTCCTTATCTCTCTCTCCTTCTTTCTCATTCTCTCTTTCTCTTCCCTTTTTTGTCTATTTTCTCTCCTTTTTTCTGTCTGTCTTCTCTCTCTCTCTCTCTCTCTCTCTCTCTCTCTCTCTCTCTCTCCGATTTCTCCTTCATTCTTTGTTTCTCTCCTGCTTCCTATTTCTCCCGCTCTCTCTGTCTTTGTCTCTTTTCTTCTAATTGTCTGTTGGTTTCTTTGTCAACTTCCTCTCACTCTTTCACACTGTCTCTACCTATTTGTCTCTTATCTCTCTCTCTCACTTTGTCTAACTCTCAATCCCTGTCTTTCATGTCAGTTCAAAAAAGACTTGAAGGTATCAATAAAGATTCAATATATATATCAATAAAGATACAAGGAATTATACATAATAATTCCAACAATTAAATAATTATCATTAATATTTTGAAAACGTTTCCTCCAATATGTTATATCATAACATCACAAAAAATTAAAAAAGATTTTCCTCCTCATGTTTTATTTCGTTGTTACAAATTCTCAATAAACGCCTACAAAACGTAATAGAAAAAGTGTTATAACAAAGAAATGTAATTTTTAAACAGTTTTGAAAATTGAAAAATGTTTACCGAGTGTCAATCCCGGGAGTGTGTAATTCTGCAACATGCAGAGGCTCCAGTAGTAAAGACTGGAGAGGTAGCAAATTGCTGTCTCTGAAATATACGTCACCGAGCCACTGCTTACGTACCAGGCATTTAGTGATCTATGCTCACATGATATAAATTGTCAACTATGCTATTGTGACTGTTGACTTCTCTGTCTATTGACCCTCATCAAGAAGGATAAGAGGATTAGATCCAGAGAAGTAGCCTCATTAGTCTTTGAAATGTAATTCTCGTCCTAGCAAGATATTCAGACCTTGACAAGGAACGACATTACATTACCTTATAATAATAATAATAAATAATAATAATAATAATAATAATAATAATAATAATAATATATTATTATTATTATTTGGTTGCATTTGTAGGGACCCTCTGCCTCAAAGAAAAGGATATGTAGCATCCGGGAAAGCCTTGATGGTCTCCCTCGTACACTCACATATATCCTTTTCTTTCCGCCTACTATTTATAATTTTGGATTTTATTTTGTTAAAACTTCATTTCACGAAATGGGTTACAACTTTGGTTACATGCAAGTAACAAGGTTAGTTGTCACATGTTATTGAGTTTTTCCAGCTTCTCAGATGTTGGGCAGTAACCATTGATGGAATGCATCCCTCTCTGTATATCCACGCTAAGGTGCATATAGAGGAAGCTAGCAGCTCTAGGGTCACTTCTTGTTTGAATTAGCTCAGAACCCAGCCCCTTCAAAAAAAAAACAGTGGCACTTTTATTCCAGACAGCAGGTGACTCCGAG
The DNA here is from genome assembly GCA_020271785.1 of Procambarus virginalis. Classification (NCBI taxonomy): domain Eukaryota; kingdom Metazoa; phylum Arthropoda; class Malacostraca; order Decapoda; family Cambaridae; genus Procambarus; species Procambarus virginalis. The sequence continues at coordinate 21,547,914 of WNGS01113158.1, read as the reverse complement.
GTAATGAGGACAAAATTGTAGAGGTGATCCTGATTTCTGTGTTTACGAGACTTGGCTGCTTCCCTGTGAGTGGCAACTGTAAGATAATGATTTAAAATAAAATTCAATGTATTATTGCTAATGCTCTTTAAAATATATGTATATTATCATATTTGCTTCTCTCTGTACATTTATGCGGTGTTTTTTGCTTAAGATCTCTAATGACCATTACTCTTACATTATTCTCGCTGTTGCATTTTGCAATTTCAAGATTCGAAAGCTAGTTATTCAGGTAACTTTTATTCAATGCATAAGCTAAAAACCTTTCATCTAAATAATCTGGCTGATTTGACCAGACCACACACTAGAAGTTGAAGGGACGACGACGTTTCGGTCCGTCCTGGACCATTCTCAAGTCGATTGTTAAGAATCGACTTGAGAATGGTCCAGGATGGACCGAAACGTCGTCGTCCCTTCACTTTCTAGTGTGTGGTCTGGTCAAACTACTTCAGCCACGTTATTGTGACTCATCGCCTGCAATCTGGCTGATTATGGAAAACATGATTTTTTGAAAAACTGTGTTTTTCAAGTGAGGGAAATCTTCGAAACCTCTTTACCGATTGCTTTGAAATTTTGATACAACGTTGCATTCGAATAGGTGCGTGTTTACATATACCTATATATATATACATGCCTCACCTGTGACAGGAAAACACATATTTTTATTTTAAACAGCGCCATCAGTTGGACGTAAGAGCAACACGTGCTCTAATCTCAAAAAGTTCTTCACCGATTGCTTTAAAATTTTAACTTTCATTCGAATACACACGTGCTTTTATTTACCTATTATATAGATGCTGCACTTGTGACAGGTAAAAACATTTTTTTTTTTTACACCATCTGTTGCACGTAAGAGCCACACATGCAATACTATACATGTTACAATTCAATTACAATGTTTCCGATTGTATTGATAAATTTAATTTTCATAGATTTCAATTTATTTCATTTTGATTTAACTATTATGTGCGACATTGCATTGGAATTAAGCTGTGTTGTTTACCATACCTTTCATTTCAAGAGTATAAGCATAGATGCCACACCTGTTACAGGTAAAAACATGTTTTTTTTTAAGAAACAGCGCCATCTGTGGCACGTAAGAGCAACACGCACCATCTATATAAATAAAAATGTAAATGATTGTTCAAAATCGCTTACCTCCAAAAGTTCTTCACTGATTGCTTTGAAATTTTCTAGCAATGTTTCATTTGCATCTGAATGGGTTTTTGTATACATAATATATAAATATCACGTCTGTGATGCAAAAATATGTGCTTTTTTAATGTGTTTTTCATGTGAGGGAAATTTTCGAGACCTCTTTACCAATTGCTTTGAAATTTTGTCAAAACATTGCATTCGAATAGGCACTTGTTTTTATGAACCTACTATATGTATGCCACACCTGTGACAGGAAAACACGCTTTTTTTAAAAAAAAAAACAGCACCATCTGTTGTTCATAAGAGCAACACACTCTGTAATCTCCGAAAGTTCTTCACTGATTGCTTTGAAATTTTGACACAATGTTCCATTCGTATATGTACATATTTTTATATACCTACTATATAGATGCTGAACCTGTAACAGGGATTATTTTTTTAAACAGCACCATCTGTTGCACGTAATAGCAACACACACTGTACGAAAAATGTTACAATTCTATTTTAATGTTTCCGATTGCACTTATCATTGGAATTTTCATAGATTTCTATTTATTTTCCATTTTCATATAACTATTTTGTATGACATTGCATTGGAATTCAGCTGTGTTCTTTACCATGATGTTCGTTTTATAAGTATAAATATAGATGCCACACCTCTTGACAGGTAAGAACATTTTTATTTTAAGAAA
>WNGS01113158.1:21517746-21529158 GCA_020271785.1 Procambarus virginalis | reverse complement strand
CTATGCCTTCAATGTCCTCTTGGGGACTGTAGCCCAAAAAAACAGTATATAGGCAAGACAACAACATCTCTTTCCAGGCGTTTAACAATGCAAAGCAACAGGGCTCCATTAAGGAACATATACTCTCTCCCACAACCAAACCATCACCAGAGAAATCTTAACAAACAACACAGAAATCATCGATAGATACAGTGACAACAGGCGGCTTGACATCTGCGAGGCACTACACATCAAGAAGTCAACACCAGCAATCAACAGCCAATTAACGTACAACTATATTCTACCCACTTCAAGACTCCGCTCCAATATAGAAACATCAAGAAATATGGGCCAATAGGCCTTCTGCAGTTCTATTGGGACCCGACTTCTACTTCTACAATCTATACCCCGTTTTCCATGTTCTGTGTTTCACCCCACTAATGTATTACATCACCTCACCCAAATGCAGGTATAAGAGCAAGTTTGTTTCATTAAAGCATAAGTTGTGTAGATAAACTAAAAGTCTTTGAAAATGTAATAAGTTTTACGAAACGCGCTCAAGTGTCGCGTCAGACTAGAAATAAAGAATGAATTTTGGAGAATTGATTTTTAATTACCGTCATCAGTAAAAAGAAACATAAGGAAAATTGAGAAAATTCGTGTTAGAATTATTAATCTTACTTTTTCGGTCATATTTAATAACATATGTCTACAGGAAAGACTGCTACCAAATATACTAATATTAAAACGCACGACCCAGCAGCAAGAAATCAAGCCTTCACGATAAAATATCGCCAAGATCTGATTCGTAATCAGATATACAAGGCAGAAATGAAATCAAAGACAATAAAACGCAACTACTTCAGGCCACAAACGAATGGAGAAACAGCAACATCGACGAAAGTCTCCGCACCCGCATCGAACAACACCTCGACATCCTCACAGACCGACATCACCTCAGCACGGAAACAAGGATTATCAAGAAGCTAACAACACTATATGGAGGACCCATGGCAATTCCACGACCAAGAGACGGCTTCCTGAACCTCGCAGGAATCAACCTCACTGAGGACCAAGTCACTCTCCTAAATCTGGGTATAAACTGTCACGTTATGTCCAGACCAAGTGCGTTGGCCGGAAAGTGGAGTTGGAGATCCTGTTGGACGACATATTTGACCTCGAAGCACAAAAGAAGGTCACCACCAAAGACACCTTACAAGCTGAACTTATTGCAGAAGGAGGAAAGAATCGAGGCAACTACAAAAGTACCATACTGACCCCCGAGCTCAAAGCGGCAGCCAAGAGCCTTCGTGAGAACAAGGAGATAGTTGTCAGGAGAGGCGACAAGTCGCCAATATGTCATCCTTAAGAAAGACGAATATCTGGCGAAAATGAACCACATACTCTCTGACCAAACTAAATTCCAAAGGGTAACGAAGGACACTACAGCCGAATTGAAAACAAAGGTCAACAAGTTGATTGAAACTGTGAATGCCAAGAAATCTGGACTCCACCTGCCAAAGATTATTGGAGAATATAAACCTGGATATGCGTATGGAAACGTCAAGACGCATAAGCCTGGAAACCCACTTCGGCCAATTATCAGCCAGATACCCACACCAACGTACAGACTGGCGAAACGACTCAACGGCTTACTGACTCCTTATGTCCCGTGCAACTTCAGCCTGAAATCCCCGAAGGAATTTGTTGACTTACTACGGGGAACACGGGCCACAGGGATAAGAGCCTCGTTGGACGTAGAATCACTGTTCACCAACGTACCTGTGGATGAAACAATCGGGATGATATTGGACCGAGTGTATCGAGACCCGGCCTGTACTCCCCTTGACATGCCAGAAAATATCCTGAGGAAACTACTCCAAGCTTGTACTAAGGAGGCACCCTTCTTGAGCCCGGATGGGCACATGTATAAGCAAGTAGATGGGGTCGCTATGGGTTCTCCCCTAGGCGTCCTGTTTGCAAACTTCTACATGGGTACTATCGAGGAAAAAGTCTTAGTCGACTTGAACTTGAAACCGGCCATATACTGCAGGTATGTTGACGACATTTTTACACAGGTACCTGATGTCAGACATCTGCAGGAGCTGAAAGAGGCGTTTGAGCAGAATTCTGTGTTACGTTTCACTTACGAGATGGAGAAGGATGGGAAGCTGCCCTTTCTAGATGTAACAGTCATGGAAAGGAGCGGAGGTTTCCACACTGCAGTCTACACTAAGGAAACAAACATAGGATTGTGCCTAAATGCCAACAGTGACTGCCCAGATAGGTACAAGAGGAGTGTTGTTAACGCTTATGTCGACCGTGCTCTCAGCCACAGCTCAGAATGGAAGCAAGTCGACGAAGAACTCTGTAGGGTAAGGCAGGTCCTAGTCAACAACGGCTTCTCCAATGGTTTCATTGAAGACATCATAAGAAGGAAAGTAAAACGCCATGCAACCTCTGAAGAGACAACTAATACAACACCTATACCCCCTATTAGACTATTTTACAGGAACTTCTTCTCCACAGCTCATAAAACGGAGGAAAGGGTCCTGAAAGATATTGTTAATAGAAATGTTATCCCTACAGACAAAAATCAGAAGATACAACTAACGATTTACTATAAAACCAAGAAAACTGCCAACCTACTCATGAGAAACTCTCCAGACACAAAGCAGAACGCTTTGAAAGAGACAAACGTCGTCTATGCCTTCAAATGTCCTCTTGGGGACTGTAAGCCCAAAAAACTCAGTATATAGGCAAGACAACAACATCTCTTTCCAGGCGTTTAACGATGCATAAGCAACAGGGCTCCATTAAGGAACATATACTCTCTTCCCACAACCAAACCATCACCAGAGAAATCTTAACAAACAACACAGAAATCATCGATAGATACAGTGACAACAGGCGGCTTGACATCTGCGAGGCACTACACATCAAGAAGTCAACACCAGCAATCAACAGCCAATTAACGTACAACTATATTCTACCCACTTCAAGACTCCGCTCCAATATAGAAACATCAAGAAATATGGGCCAATAGGCCTTCTGCAGTTCTATTGGGACCCGACTTCTACTTCTACAAATCTATACCCGTTTTCCGTGTTCTGTGTTTCACCCCACTAATGTATTACATCACCTCACCCAAATGCAGGTATAAGAGCCAATGTTTGTTTCATAAAAGCATAAGTTGTGTAGATAAACTAAAAGTCTTTGAAAATGTAATAAGTTTTACGAAACGCGCTCAATTGTCGCGTCAGACTAGAAATAAAGAATGAATTTTGGAGAATTGATTTTTAATTTACCGTCATCAGTAAAAAGAAACATAAGGAAAATTGAGAAAATTCATGTTAGAATTATTAATCTTACTTTTTCGGTCTTATTTAATAACATATGTCTACAGGAAAGACTGCTACCAAAATATACTAATATATATATATATATATATATATATATATATATATATATATATATATATATATATATATATATATATATATATATATATATTATATATATGTGTGTGTGTTTCATTGAATATGACCCATATTCTGTATTTACTATCTCTGATTTAGGGCTTCTATCCCTCTAACTATTTTCTTAGCATCAGGGCTTAGCTGAAATAGGAGTTCTCCAAAACTCATTTTCGTAATTTCCGGGTGAAGAAAAGATGTGAATTACTATAGAATGTATTACACTTATTTAAACAATTTGCACAACGTTTCGAACCTCCATGGTTCATTCTCAAGTGAGGAAATGTTACAATGTGGTTTGATTATATACCCGCACTGGGTCAGGTGATAAGACAATAAAGGTGAAAACATAGGGGATACATAAGGGATAAATGGGGTGAAACATATGAACATAAGAATAGAGGTAACCGCAGAAGGCCTATTGGCCCATACGAGGCAGCTGGCATCTACATACAAAGATTAATCCAGTGTAATTGGCCTGTTATGTTGAACATTGTCTTCTGTGTTGGCATCGTTATGTTCTGGTCTTGTCCTTACTCTCATTGTGGGAAGAGTAAATAGTTCCGTGATTTGGGTGTTCATGGTAGGTTGTTCTGTTCTTATGTGAATTGCTTCAAGAATTTGTAATCTTCTTGCATCTTGGGTTCTGTCTATTATGCATGTATTTTTGTTCAACATTTCTCTTGTTAGGGTGATGTCATGGGCTTGTCTCATGTGATTCCTAGGGGCACCGGATTGAAGATGGCATGTCAAACGCCTCGTCAGCTTGGTCGACGTCATACCTATGTACTTAGATTGAAGGTTACATCCTTCGTGGGGGCAAGTGTACATGTATACAACGCTTGACTGCTGTAGAGGGTTCTCTGTCGGCGTCGGGCTGTTTTTGATAAGGAGTTCGGAAGTCTTCTTGGTTTTATAGAATATTATCAGGTTTATGTTTTGGTTAGGAGTAGTGTTTTTTACTCTTTTTCGGATTATTTCTTTCATTATTCTTTCCTCTTTTATATGTTCACTGTGCATGGTTGATTTGTAATATAATTTTATTGGAGGTATTGTGGTTTCTGTTCTAGGTTCTGGATTATACCAACGGTCCAAGTGTCTTCTTATAGCAGCGTTTATTTCCGCGTTGCTATATCCATTGTTCACCAATACCTGAGTTACTCCTTCAAACTCTCTACTCACGTTGCTCCATTCAGAGCAGTGGGTAAGCGCTCGACGAATATAAGCATTGAGAACACTGGCTTTGTATCTTTGGGGGCACTCACTTCTACCGTTCAGGCATAATCCTATGTTGGTGGGCTTGGTATATACGTTGGTGCTTAAAGAGGTTTCTGTTTTTGTTATTAGTACATCCAAGAATGGCAGACTGTTATTTTCACTATTTTCATGTGTAAATCGGAGTACTGACTCTCTAGATGTCTTTTTAGGTCAATTAGTTCATCTGAATTATTCGTAATAGTAAAAGACTCAGATGAACTAATTGACCTAAAAAGACATCTAGAGAGAGAGTCAGTACTCCGATTTACACATGAAAATAGTGAAAATAACAGTCTGCCATTCTTGGATGTACTAATAACAAAAACAGGAACCTCTTAAATAAGTGAAATATCATTAAGTGAACTGATTCTAGGTCTAGTCAATATCTTGGTGAGCATGAACGCAGCGATCCCTTTTACCCTTATTTCAAGCGACGTTAGCTTGGTTTCCAGTCTTAGGTTCAGTATTTTAGTCGATCTGGGAGCTCCTGTTATGATTCGCAATGCATCGTTTTGAAGAACCTCAACGTTCGCCCACTGGCCAGGAGAAAGAGTGAGTAAGGCAGGCGCCGCATAATCAATTAGGGAACGAACGGCGTGTATGTAAAACGTTCTTAACACTTTGTGTCCCGCTCCCAGACGGGGCCCTGTGATTGCTCTCATTATATTTAGTCGTGTTTTTACTTTCTTCTTTAGATATTGAATTTGCTTGTTGAACGTCATGTTAAAATCTATCCACACTCCGAGATATTGATATTGTGTAACCCACTGAAGGTTAATGTCTTGAATGCGTAGGTGCCCGTCTGGAGTGTGGCCGCCTAGTCTCATTGCCTTAGACTTCTGTGCAGATATTTTTAGCCCTAAAACGCTGCATTCAGATGTTACTTTATCTAATGCACCTTGTGCTTTATTGAGAAGTGAAGGACCTGTAATGACTAATGCTAGATCGTCAGCATAGCTTAGCAATTTAACCCCTTCTGTAAATGTCATGGCAACAAGTTTCTCCATAAGGATGTTAAACAGACTAGGACTGAGGACTCCTCCTTGTGGAGTCCCATTCTCATACAAGCGATAGCCCGACACTTGTCCTTGCAACTTTACTCTGGCATACCTGTGACTTAGGTAATCTTGAATCCATGCTAGCATTTTTCCCTTTACACCTTTTGTAACTAAGGTGTGTAAAATTGCTTGCGGGCTCGCAAGCTCGAATGCCTTTTCCAGGTCAAGGAAGATCACTATAGCTGGACCTGAGTTAACTGTTCCTAGTAATGTGGCTATGCAGTTGGAAGTACCTACGCCTCTAGTGAAGCCAAATATGTGTTTATGCAGGTCTCCAGTCTTCCACAGTAGCCTATTTAAGACCATCCGATCTGCAGTTTTACTAATGCATGATGTTAATGAAATGGGTCTGTAATTGCCAGGTTCTTTCGGCTTAGGAATCGGAATGATGTCTGCTTTCTTCCAAGAGGTCGGTAGTTTGCCTTGCTGCCAAGATGCGTTGATGACGTCCAATATTCCTTGTTCTCCAGCAGGACCTGCATGTGCGATCATTGAGTATGTAATGGTATCAGCACCTGGTGCAGTGTCCTTACCACCTTTTTTGGCTCTGATTAGTTCTTGTGTGGTGAAGGGACAGTCACATTCGTCATTTATAGCTATACTCGCATGAACGACTGTCAACCTCTCTTGTGTTAATTGTTCTTGCTTCCTGCGGACCACGGCAGGAAGCTGATATGAAGCTGTTCGTTCTGCAAATTGGAGGGCAAGTCTCTCAGCCTCCTGCAATGGTTGAATACATGCCTGTGGTCGGGCTGGTCGACCTGACTCACAGTGTTCAAGAGAGAACTGGATAAGCACCTCCAAAGGATACCTGATCAACCAGGCTGTGACTCATACGTCAGGCTGCGAGCAGCCGCGTCCAACAGCCTGGTTGATCAGTCCAGCAACCAGGAGGCCTGGTCGATGACCGGGCCGCGGGGACGCTAAGGCCCGGAAGCACCACAAGGTAGCCTCAAGGTAGGTAGGTAACCCAAGAGGAAACTGTCAAGTGTGTGACAGACGGTATCGTCTCAATGGAGATGGAACTGTCTGCTATCATTCTGTCAATTCAGGTGGTTGTCTAGGGTCTAGGCGCCCGCCCCGAGGTAGTGACGATGGACAGCCTGCTGCAAGAGCGAGAAACAATACCTCCCTCAACTTCATTTCAGCAGATAATCTGGTTGAAGCAGTTAAAGCGACGTCCACCAGGACCTTGCTCCACATCCCCAAGGGTGCTCGTCACCAAGCAGCAGCCAAACTCACCAGTCTGCTGACAAAGGTCAACAATGCTTCCAGAACCACTGGATCGTGGCACAATCTCCTTCTATTTGGGAATGCATGCCTAGCATTACCGCCCATGAGAGACAAGTCATTAGCAACCTCTGTAATCAGGGCACTTAATGAATTCCCCAGAGCAGACAACCTGGTCCGCCTCCCCCCTCGTGCCAAGAACACCAGCCACAGGACGACCAACAATAACTCATCTGAGAACCACAAAATGAGAGCACAGATCACCAGGAAAATAGAAGAGGGCAATACCACAGGTGCCATCAGAATCATGACCAGCGATGACACTATTGCCCCCAGGAACGCCACGACAGCAGAGGCTCTTCAAGACAAACACCCACCCAGAGCCCCCGACAGCAGCAGGGATCCCCAGGAAAACAATGCTGGCATAGAACCCTTGACTGTTCGAGAATCTGAGGTGTACAAAGCAGCCATGTCTTTCCCCAACAGGTTCAGCAGGGGGCTTTACAGGTCTAAGACCCCAGCACATCAAACAAATGCTGAACCCGGTTCTTGGAGATGCTGCAAAGGACCTTCTAGTGGAACTTACCAGATTCTCCAACATGTGTTTGGCTGGCGGCATCCCTGAGGACATCACCTGTCTTTTATGGAGCAGCACTCTGTGCTCTGAAGAAGAAGGATAGGGGAATCAAACCCATTGCCGTTGGCAACACCCTCCAACGCCTCGTAGCTAAGGCCGCAGTGAGATCTATCAGCCAGGAAGGAGCCACATTGCTGAAACCTCATCAGCTCGGGTGGGATTCCCCTAGGTTGTGAAGCTGCAGCACATGCAGCGCGGGTTTACATTGCTGATCTCCCGGACCAGAAGGCACTAGTAAAGATTGATTTCAAAAATGCTTTCAATCAAGTCAGACGAGACGCTGTCCTCAGGGCTGTACACAACCATTTCCGTCCCCTTTACCCGTTCATCCGATCGTGCTACAGTGGGGACTCTAAGCTTCTTTTTGGGGAGCATGAAATAAACTCCTGTGAAGGTGTCCAAAAAGATGACCCCTTAGCCCCCTCCTTTTCTGCCTAGCTATCAAAGAGGTCACTGATAGTCCGACAAGCGAGTTAAACATCTGGTACCTGGATGATGGCACTCTCGCTGGAACCTCGGAAACCATTTTGGAGGATATAAGGAAAATCAAGGAGCAGGGAGCAGCCTTAGGCCTCATTCTCAATGCATCCAAATGTGAAATAATCTCCCGCAACCCAGATATCACTGGGCAAATACAAAATGTTCTTCCAGACATTCTCGTTGTCGAGCCACCGGACTGCATTCTCCTGGGTGCCCCCATTGGCCCACGAGCAATCGAGGAGGTCCTGGCTGCAAAAATCACTGATCTAAAGAGAATGCAGGACAGGATTGACAAGATTGATGCCCATGATGCTCTCTTTCTCCTCACAAGATGCCTGTCTCTCCCTAAGTTGACCTATTTCTGAGATGTTCTCCATCCTACAGCAGCCCTAAGTTAAATGTGTATGACACCCTTCTGAGGTCCATGCTGGTGAAAGTCCTGAACCTGCCATTGACGACTCTCAGTGGGAGCAAGCAACCCTTCCTGTAAGACTCGGCGGCCTTGGTGTCCGCACAGCGTCCCAAATTGCTCTACCCGCCTTCCTTTTCTCCTCCCTTGCATCTCGCGACCTCGTCAGAGACATCTTACCTGCAACCCTGAGAGATTCAGCAGGAATGCACGATCCTGCTTTCACTGAATGTTCAAATCAGTGGGATGTTCTTGCAGCCCCAGCAACCATTATAGAGCCAACAAAACAACACAAACAGTCCGGCTGGGACCACCCTCTAGTGGAAAAAGTAGCTGATGCCATGCTCAGCGCCGCAACATCAGACAAGAAGAAAGCCCGCCTCAGAGCAGTGCGTGCCCCCCATGCAGGAGACTTCCACCTGGCAGTACCCATGTCAGCAATGGGCACGCGCCTAGATCCAGAATCCCTTCGTGTAGCAGTGGCCCTCCGCCTTGGTGCCCCAATTCACACTGAATACAAGTGTATTTGCAACAGGGTGGAAGCAGACCAATACGGACTGCATGGGTTGCATTGTGGAAGCACAAAGGGCTGGCATGCAAGACGCAACAAGGTCAATGATATCATCAGGAGAAGCCTCGTCTCAGCTAGGTGCCCAGCGGAGAGAGAACCTCGCATCCTAGGGGTCCAAAACCCGGATTTCCCCGCACTTCGCCCTGATGGCATCACCATATACTCATGGAAGGAGGGTAGACAGTTGGTGTGGGACTACACATGTGTATCCACCCTGGCTGACACCTATGTACACTTCGGAGCTGATCAAGCAGGTGGGGCGGCCAACCACAGGGAAACAGCAAAATCACTCAAGTACAGGCGACTGGCAGGTCAATACCTCTTTGTTCCCATAGCGTCTGAGACGCATGGCCCCTGGGGCAAGAGTGCCTTGGGATTTCTCAAGGAATTGGGTTCCAAGCTCATTGACGTCACCAGAGACCCAAGGGCTTCCAGTTTTTTGTTTCAGCGCCTCAGTGTGGCGATCCAGAGGGGAAATGCTTGCTGCGTCCTCGGTTCCTGTCCAGAAGGAGGAGCTTCAAGAGATCCATAACCTTTAGGCATTTGTCTTGTATGTTTTGTAACCTTTAAATACACAATAAAGCAAAAAAAAAAAAAGGAAGGGGGTGGTAGGAGAAAAGCACACAGAAACTGTATTGGAGGGGACCTACATTCCCCCCAAGCGTTATGTGTGGTTTCCTCCGAGGCTATGGGTCCCCCTTCTTCCAGCCAGAGGTGGTACTCCCTTCCCTATATATATATATATATATATATATATATATATATATATATATATATATATATATATATATATGAAAGGGGTTGGGTGGATATAAATAAGAGCTGCCTCGTATGGGCCAATAGGCCTCCGGCAGTTTCATTAATTCTTATGAATTATGTAAATACACAACCCTCTTACCAAATCAGTATTTACTAAGTCTTTCTTAGGAAGACTGATTAACAAATCAGGAAATCGGTCATAAAAGTGTTAAGTGAGGTTTTGTTCCCAAAAGAACTGTTATTGATCAGTTAGCTAAATGATAGATAACTTTGCCGACACCAGTCTCTAGTAATCAACCCCCTGTGTGTTCAACCCATCCTCTTAAAATAACATCACTTTTGGCTCGTATGCGCGCTATGGCCAAATTTGGACGTAATTTGAAATGAATTCGACTTACAAAAGTGATGTACTGTCCCGTTTTCTGTTTCAGTCGTCCGGCTTACTCGGTAAGGTTAGAAGAGAAACTTTAATTAAGTTATCATAACGCTTTTGAAACTTTATGAGAAGTTTCCTGCCCACTCTACCTATTCAGAGGACCCTTATGTTGTTGAAAAAAACCCGAAATTTCATTTTCAGTTTTGTTTTCATTTGCAAATAACGTCCACTTTCGGCCATACTGGTAAACGGCCAGAAGCGACGTTATGGTGGGGTGTCTAAGAGGACGGTTTAAGCACTATCACAGTTTGTTAGTGAATTCATTTTTCTTAAGTGTCCCCACATTGTTTACTGTGAACCCACTGCCATCAAAATCTTCTCAATTACCCTCGGTGTTAGCAATATCACTTATGCCTAGAAATGCCTAAAATTTGCTTCTGTGTGCCTAAAATTTAGACATTATGCTTAAAAAATTGCTTCGGTATGGTCTTGAACACCTATGGGGCCATTGTGTCTCAAGATCTACACATTCCTAGAACTAATATCGTCGACAACCAAAAGTGATAACCAACCAAGTCAATCGACCATTCGAAGACTTGCAGCACACAGTTATCTAACAGCATTGTAACATGGCACTAAAGAGAGTTTATTTTTAATGTCTGCAAATACTCAAATACTAGTATATTTTTGGTAACAGTCTTCTTGTAAACATATGTTGTTTGAATATGACCGAAAAGGTAAGATTAATAATTCTAACACGAATTTTCTTCGATTGAAAATTGGGAACATCAAGTACTGATGTTCACCATCACTGAACTATAGAAAAACAGTTAAAAATGAAATCCAAAATATGACAAAGTATCAATACCGAATATAACTATATCACGAAATGAACAGTATGGTAAACAACACGGCTCATTCCAATGCATGTTACACAAAATAATTTGAAATCAAAGTGAAAAAATTATGAAAATCTTGAATATAATGTAAGTAACTTTTTAAGGCATACACATTGAAATGGAACTGTAGCATATTCTAGTATAGCATGTATTTTGCTCTCTATTACAACTAGATGGCGCTGTTTTTCAAGAAAAGCCATAGTTTTACCCTGTCACAGGTGTGGTCCTCATATACTTATACTACACGAAATGAAACGGTATGTTAACACACAGTTCAATTC
>WNGS01113158.1:21505707-21516746 GCA_020271785.1 Procambarus virginalis | reverse complement strand
AACAAAAAAAATGAGTGATTATAAGGTGCAAATTAAATGTTGATGGAAATGCAGAATACCCAGATTAAGGAAGAAGGGAGAAGTGTATTAGGAACGAAGGAAGGGGCAAGGAATAATGGACTATGAATGACGGGGAACACCAGGAGAGAAAGATACACTCAGTGTGAAATTTGGCAGTTGTATAATGTGGCAGCTGTATAATGTGGCAGTGGTATAATGTGGCAGCTGTATAATGTGGCAGTGGTATAATGTGGCAGCTGTATAATGTGGCAGTTGTATAATGTGGCAGCTGTATAATGTGGCAGTGGTACAATGTGGCAGCTGTATAATGTGGCAGTGGTATAATGTGGCAGTTGTATAATGTGGCAGCTGTATGCAACAGTAATGCCAGTAGCAGACGGAGTAGTTCACTTCCTCCTCTCTCTGAGTTCATAAAAAGCAGCAGCTCTCATAAGAACATAAGAATTAAGGAAACTACAGAAAGCCTATTGGTCCACACGAGGCAGTTCCTATTTATATCCACCCAAACACATTCATATATATGTTCTTCCGACGTCGAAACAACTAAGGGATCCCACGTCTATTATATTACCTGGTAATTTGGTCCACAAATTAACAACCGTTTTCGAACCTGTATTTACCCAGGTCTTACCCAAATCTTAATGTACCAAAATTTATATCCAATGTTTCACATTCTATTTTTGTGTTGATACATTAAACAGATTAATAATATTTCCCTTGATAAATATTAGAAGTAATCCAGTATGAGGAATAAAGAGGATTCGAACCCGCCCATTTGGTATTCCTAAGCTAGTGCCCTAGATCACTACACCACGACTTTGGGAATACCGAATGAGAAGGTTCGAATCCCCCTCACGGCTGCTACTGATTTTCTCACTGTAACATCATATTAATGTGGTTTCCCTGTGCAATATCTCCTTTGTTATGCTCATTCATCGACTTGCACAATTCAGTCACGTCACCCATAACTTCACCTTTGTACAGAATGTAAATAAGCTTTTTAAATTTATCTTCACATAGAAAGTTTCTAACTTGTTATCCTACGCTGTACGCGTTCTAGTGAATTTATGTCCATTTTGTAGTATGGTGACCAAAACTGACCTGATATACAACAAAATGGACCCCTACAAGAGTCCTCTCCCTTAATACGTCTCATTTTTTACGGGATTGACCAATTCGTTAAATTTGTAATATATTATAAAAAAGTTAAAGCAGCGAAATATTGACGTTCTCTGTACACCGGTCTCGACAGGTCATGTCAGTTGTTTGGGTTGTTGTTTGTTGTTGTTAAAGATTCGCTACCTGGAACATAGTTCCAAGTAGCACGGGCTATGGTGAGCCCGCTCTGTTGTTTTGGTTCGTACGTTCCTGTTAGAGAAAACAGCTACATTTTTTTTTACGGAGTGGCAAATCAAGAGACTATACATATAGGGCTCCACATGTTATATTCTACAAATACCGGATAGTTTGAGAAGCTTGCCGCCAATTATCCCCATTAATGAAGCAAAATTAAAGTTAAGTTTATAAATTTTATGTACTTTACTATATTACCAAATAATGTGCTACTGGCAACCTTCATATAACTTATAATGCTGAATCTCAGTTTGAGGTCAATTATCCCGTCTTTTTAACAGGCTGGAAAAGTTAATTTCTGCCCGAAACGCTGCGCGTACTAGTGGCTTTACAAGAATGTAATTACTATGCTATGTATCCTCACAATCCTAATATAACTTTTTGTATATACATAAATAAATAAATAAATAAATAAATTTCAAACACACGACAAAAAGACCAGTGTCCAGAAGCATTAGTTTTAATATCAATGAAGGTTTTTGCTTTTAAAAACGAGCATCCACCAGTATGTTGCTCCCGGCCGCGCTATATACCAGGAGATAACTTGCAGGTAATGTCCTCGCCGTCGTAAAGCGTTTAAGTAACCTTTTATCGCCACGTGAAACTTTTTTAAGTTCATCCAAGTCAAACTTGCTTCACAGCGGTTTATCTTTTTTTCTTATTTCCAGGATATCTGCCTTATTGTCCTAGTTTATGATTGTCTGAAGGCGTTTGTACTTACATATCAGTACTTGCCTCTCGGTGCCTAAGGATATGGGGGGGGGGGGTGGTATCGTACTTGTTGCGTTATAATCTATCGTAATGCTTGAATTCCTTGTCGAATCTGGCTTTAAAGTTGAGGATGGAAGTGGAATTCCACTTCTTGACAATCCGGACTAGGTACGAGTATTTCCTTATATTTCTTCGACCCATTTGTATTTACACTTGTGTATTTT
The DNA here is from genome assembly GCA_020271785.1 of Procambarus virginalis. Lineage (NCBI taxonomy): Eukaryota > Metazoa > Arthropoda > Malacostraca > Decapoda > Cambaridae > Procambarus > Procambarus virginalis. Next base: position 21,514,437 of record WNGS01113158.1, on the reverse strand, counting down.
TGACCTATCTTCTATCAACTTATAGAGGGTGTCTGTGTTCATCTTGTCTATTCCCCTCCGTATCTATCTTTTGACCTGTGTACATGACTGTCACTGTCTCTGGAGAACTTGCAAATATATTTTACTGCCGGAGTCCACTCAAAAAAAATCTAAATAATTGACACCACTGAAAATGTTTACATCTGTATTCTCAAGAGTGCAGGTGGGACAGTTACATAATAATTAGGTAAAGCATACGTCAAAATGCGACGTGTTATATAAAGAGAACAGGTTGGAATGACAATATGGTAACCAGCATAGATAGAACATGTTCTTCTGTCCTCCGTGGCCAGGGAGGACGGAAGAACACACAAGTGTTCTTCATCTATTACACAATGGCGTGGATTGTTGAGCACTCGTCCACAGAGAGTGATGCCAGAGGTGTGTGTGTGTGGAGTACACGCCACGGGGAACATCATCTCTCTCTCTCTCCCGCTTGGAAAAAAGAGGATCATCCCTGGCGAAAACCGAATTTGGGGAGCTCTGAGGGGCTCAGGAGAGCATGGGATCACTCTAGCCACATGCGACTTCATTCTCAGCAGAAGTAGTGACGTTCTCATACGTCATGAGCGCGTCTGTCAGCACCCCCCCCCCTCACCTGTCAGTTCAGGTGAGGGGCACCGCCGTAACCTGAACTCCGAGGAAACCTTCAGAGAGTAAACGATCAGATGAACTGAACTCCGACGTGCACCGGGGGTGGGATGGAGGAGAGATTTCTCTTGCTGTAGAAGCTGGTGAGAAGTGAAAGCCTATTGAGGGAATATGAGAAATCTGGGAGGATATGAGAGAGGGGGGGGGGGATCTGAGGTGGATATGTGGGAGATGAGAAGGGGGGTCTGTGGGATATAATGGTGGTCTGGGGGATATAAGGGGGATATTGGGTGTGTCAGGTGATATATTAGTGGGATCTAAAGGGGGTAGGAGTAGGGGATAATGTGTCCTAAGTTAAAAGACACTACACACACACACACACACACACACACACACACACACACACACACACACCACACACACACACACACACACACACACACACACACACACACAATGCACCTTAATGCGGGAAATGCACCTTACGACACTGGAAGACAGAAGAGTAAAGTGAGATATGATCACAACCTACAAAATCCTCAGAGGAATCGACCGGGTAGACAAGGACAAACTATTCAACACTGGGGGGACGCGAACAAGGGGACACAGGTGGAAACTGAGTACCCACATGAGCCACAGAGACGTTAGAAGGAACTTTTTCAGTGTCAGAGTAGTTAACGGATGGAATGCATTAGGCAGTGATGTGGTGGAGGCTGACTCCATACACAGTTTCAAGGGTAGATATGATAGAGCCCAGTAGGCTCGGGAATCTGTACACCGTTTGATTGACAGTTGAAAGGCGGGACCAAAGAGCCAAAGCTCAACCCCGCAAGCACAAATAGGTGAGTACAAATAGGTGAGTACACACACACACACACACACACACACACCNAATGGTGGAACTGTATTTAGCAAGTTAGATTTAACAAGGGCTATCATCAGCTTGAACTTGATGATGAGAGTCGATTCATCACAACGTTTACGACACATCGAGGTCTGTATAGGTACAAGCGCCTGAGTTTTGGTATTAACAGTGCTGCTGAAGTATTCCAGCACATCATCAGCCAGGTATTGCAAGATATACCTAATGCTGACAACATGTCTGATGACATCATTGTTTATGGCCGTACCCAAGCTGAACACGACAAAGCTCTTCGTGCAACATTGCAACGCTTACGAGAAAGAATTTGACGCTAAGCCGAGCAAAGTGTGAGTTCAATCAACATAAAATTGAATTCTTTGGACATGTACTTAGTGACAAAGGTCTGTCTCCAGATCCTAAGAAAGTTGCAGATATCAAGAATGCTGCACCTCCTTCAACATCCACTGAAGTACATAGTTTTCTGGGAATGGCAAACTACTGTTCTCGCTTCATTCCAGATTTTGCTACCATTACGAAGCCTCTACGTGAGCTCCTGAAGAAAAATGCATCATGGTACTGGAGCGATGTCGAGCAAAATGCATTTGATGCTGTGAAAGATGCACTAGTAGAAAATGCGACTGCTGCATACTTTGATCCATCAATGGACACTGAGTTAACGGTGGATGCTAGTCCTGTTGGTTTAGGTGCTGTGTTAGCCCAACACAAACCTGGTCAACCAGATTCAGAGTAGTAATTGCCTACGCCAGCCGTTCTCTCACAGATGTTGAGCAACGATACAGTCAGACAGAGAAGGAAGCTCTTGCTCTTGTATGGGGCTGTGAACACTTCAATGTGTATCTGCTTGGTGCACCCTTTACCACGATAGTCACTGACCACAAACCGTTGGAGACCATCTTCAATAATCCAAAGTCCAAACCACCAGCTCGCATTGAGAGATGGGCTCTTCGTCTGCAACCATACAACTTTACGGTGAAATACAAGCCAGGTGCAGGCAATCCCGCTGATTACATCAGTCGACATCCTGCCAACAGTTTCACCATCACCAAGCATCAGCAAGTTGCCGAGGAATATGTACACTCTGTAACCTGTGATGCAGTCCCTAAGGCTCTCACTCTTGATGAAATACGTACTGCAACCCTAGAGGACCCAACTCTGCAAGCAACAGTGGATGCATTGACTAAGAAAAAGTTTCCACGCATCCCACCCTCAGGAGTTGACCAAGATGCATTCAAAGCACTTGAACGCATCCAGACAGAATTAAGTGTTACGCAACAACGCGACACCGTGCTGCGAGGTACTCGTATCGTCATTCCAGCTGTTCTCCAGCAACGTGCTCTGAAGCTTGCACATCAAGGACACCAAGGTCTTGTAAGGACCAAACAGCTGCTACGAGAAAAGGTGTGGTTTCCTGGCATTGATCGTCAAGCTAAGGACATGCATGATGCCTGTGTCCCTTGCCAAGCTGCAGTGGATACTTCAAGACCAACACCTCTACAACCTTCACCACTACCTGCTGCACCATGGATGGAAGTATCGATGGACTTCTGTGGACCGCTACCAACTGGAGAGTACTTGATGGTAGTCATTGATGATCACTCACGTTATCCAGAAGTAGAAATCATCACTTCCACATCTGCAAAGGCTGTCATCCCGAAACTCGACAAGATCTTTTCAAACTTTGGCATTCCTGAAGTTGTCAAGACGGACAATGGACCGCCATTTAATGGACAAGACTTCGTCAACTTTGCTGAGCATATTGGATTCAAACACCGCCGTGTGATGCCACTACATCCTCAAGCAAATGGAGAAGTAGAGAGATTCATGCAACCTCTCATGAAAGCTGTACGCTGTGCTCATGCCGAAGGACGATCCTGGAAACAAGCTATGTATGCTTTTCTCAGGAACTACCGTGCAACACCGCATGGAACACTGGGCAAGTCGCCTGGCGAACTTTTATTTGGACGTCCTATGAGGATCGCACTACCTGTCATGCCAGCCAAGGTAACGGATAAACGTCTCGCTCAGAAGGATGCACTAGCCAAGGGCAAAATGAAAATTGCTCATGATCAACGTGCAAAGGAACAATTCATAAAGGTTGGAGATACTGTTCTCGTTAAAAAGAAAAAAGAGGGAAAGCTAGATATGCCGTATGATACAAAACCATATAAAGTGATTAGTGTAAAAGGAACTATGGTAACAGCGAGTAATAGAGATCATAGTATAACACGTAATATGGCTTATTTCAAAGTGATTCCAACTAGTGTAGAAAATGATGAAGTGCAAAGTCGTGCAAAAGAAAAAGAAAAAATGAGTTATAACTCGATAAACAATTCATCGAGGGATGTTCTTGTACTTAAGGACTCTCGTCCAAAACGTCATGTTAAACGCCCTACACGATATGATGATTAATTGTGTTCCTATGTAATGCAAAGTATTTACTTGTTATGCTAAACTAAATTTAATATTGTTTGAATAATGCAGATCTCTCATTCAATATTTTGTAACTTTGTATTACAGTTTCTTTCATGTTTGTTTAACATTGCATATGTATTTTTAACATTGAAATCCTTTGTGGTAAAGTTGATTAAATTCTTTGTGTGCTTAATTAATGTTAAATATATGCAATATCTCTTGACATGTTAATAACTTACTTTGTGTCAATAACTTTGCTTTGTGCTACAAGCATGGTAGACATCCTGTATTCATTCTTTTTAAAGAAAAGGAGGGATGTCATGTTCACAGAAAATGGTACCATCCGTTTTCTATGTGCGGCGGCTGGACGCCACTAGAGGAGGTAAACAAGAGCGCACAGGACGCCTGCCAAGCTTGGGAGCCATAGTCATGTAATCGTTTATAAGTATTAAAGTCAGTAACCAGGAATGACTTTACATCAACCTTACTACCAAGACTATATCGGCTATATACAGACACCACAGTTCCTTACTGTTTATGGTATAATATGCAGTAAATTGTATGGTGCAATATTTTATATGTTAAATGTTTATTTCTAAACTTAAGAGAAATATATATACATTTATTGGCAAAGCCTCTTATCAACCTCCTGTTTAATTTAATGGTGTTAAGTAATTTGTTATGACACTAATGAAGAGCTGCTGTTAATATTTTAATATTATGTTATCAGCTTTAGTTTCAATCAGTGTTATTTAATTGCAATTTTTTTCTTTGATTCATTCTTTGGAAAAATGTTGGTGCTTGTTGTTGGTTGCAGTAAATTCTGTTTACTGTTGGCCAAGGTTGACTGAGTTAGGCTAGAGACTTGAATAACTGTACTTTTGCTGTTATATTTAATGTAATTTGTATGTTAATTGCACTGGTTATTTAATTTCATAATAGTCTAGCTCTCTAGACTATCCCGGTTCAAAGAGTCAAACTTATGTGGGGTAATTGCTAGCAGGCAGTAATGTGCTTTTATTCTTGAATATTGATTTTTGTTATATTGTATTACTTTATATTTTATTTAATTCTAGTTTATTAAACTTTCTTTAATATTGAATTATTACTTCAAAGTGGACTGTATTTTAAGATTTATCCTGCTAGGTGTTTACCTGAACACATAGTTGGGGGGTGTTTGATATAGTCTATACCAAATATTGCGTATATTAATAGTCTACAATAATGTTCTACAGATTAAAGGGTTAATATTACTGTTAAAGGAATAATTAAAAGTGATTTAGGCCTCAGCTGTATAGTTGTGTGAGAGAGCTGGTCCTTAAACATCCGATTTTGTTATGCCATGTGAGGTCCAGATCTTGGGCCACTTAATGGTAGCTGTTAGTCTTTGTTGTTAAAGCAACGCTGGTATTTCTCCAGCTACTTGCAGGTGGCCAGCTCAACTGATGTCTCATGGATCACAAGCTAACCTGCCGACAAACTGAACTGTAACAGTTGCCCAAAACATGTGAAGTACAGGTGTGTCACATGGAATGAATAGTGTAATATAATAATGAAGCTTACACTTGGTTTGGGCTTCGCCTGCTAATAACCTATCTAAATAGTTATTGGCCAACTACTACTACTAGAAATGTGGTTTTAGTCAGATAATTAGCACTTCCCGTTTTTAGTGAGGTCACTGTGGCAGTTTCACGGTTGGTCGACTTATTATTTTGAGTCTTTGATGTGATGCGTGTAGCAAAAATTCCCACGAGGAGTCCTCTCGCGTGAAGTTTACAATTTTTCTGGTGCCAGCTCCATCACTGCTGTGTCCCGAAAATTTGGTTCTAATTCTATCTTTATATTAACTTATGGAGGTAGGCTGTAGTTTTATGGATAGTTATGTCAGATCCAGTCATAGTAGATACTTTTTTTACTAATTTTAATCATTAAACTGTAGTTTAAAGATACCAGATATGTTAAATAGTTGTTTTATGACGTGACAGAACGGCTAACCCATTCTCTATTCTTTTACTGTCTAACTAATGTAAATTACCAACATCTTATGATGGTTACTATGTTAGAATATTAGTGTATTATGTGTCGGATTTCTGACAGTAACATAACGTGTACCATGTTGTCGTCCACAGCTGCGGCAGGTGTCGTGGTGCGTGACGGTGGTGGTGGGTCACTGTCACATAACGTGTACCGTGTTGTCGTCCACAGCTGCGGCAGGTGTCGTGGTGCGTGACGGTGGTGGTGGGTCACTGTCACATAACGTGTACCATGTTGTCGTCCACAGCTGCGGCAGGTGTCGTGGTGCGTGACGGTGGTGGTGGTGAGCGACAACCTCACCTTCCTCGCCACCTTCGCCCAGTGGTCCCTCAAGGGCCGCCTCCTGGTGTGGTCGACGAGGCTCCTGGTCGTCACCCGCCTCCCCCTCCACCACCTGCACCACCTCCACACGCTCCTCTCCAACACCAACTCCATGTTGATCATATATGAAGAATCACTAGACAGCGTCAGGTATTGTTAATCATCATTATTTAATTTAGTTTATCCAAAACTAAATTATCCTGAATCGTTATCATAAGGGTAATTGAGTTTTATTGATTATTATAAATAATATGAGAATGTAACAAAGATGTTGAAGAATTTATGCTGAACAGCTGTACCTGCACAGGTGCGGGGTGTACCTGCAGGTGCCGTACAGTCCCCTGGGCGCCCAGGTGCTGAAGGTGGCCTCCTGGACGCCCCAGCGAGGCCTCGCCCTCACCTCCAGCCTCCCGCTCTTCCCCGATAAGTTCTCAAGGTGGTAACAGTCTAACACAAATAAGAAGACACATACATTAACAATAATTAACCAGCTATGTCTTGCATGTATATGGCCGAAGAATACATATCGGCACAGCATAAGGTTCAAATTTGCCAGATCTATACCGTTCCATCTTTGTGGTCTATGGATGAATATATTACCTATAATAAGTAAAAATCCATATTTATAACAATAATTACTTGCTCTACAAAATCTTTAGTGATTTCTTTAGAACCATATTGTTATATAATAATATACAGTTCCAGTAATACACTTATACAGGAAATAATACGTATATAATATATACATACTAATATATAATAATACGTATCTCACGTCAAGAGAAGTGTTAAGAATAAGAACATATTAGAGCGGCTTGTTATAGTAAAGAAATTTTTGTATAATTTACTCTTGTGTTAGACTCCTTCAGCGACCGACTCTCAAGCTGGCGACGGAGATAAACCCCTAAACTCGCTGGTTACCCAGGATGCTGGCGAGGGTGGCGTGGGAGGGAAGCTACAGTTTGTAGGACCAGCGCCAGACCTCGTATCTTACCTGGCCAAGGCTCTCAACTTCTCGTAAGTTACAGCGAGCAGGAACTGCAGCAAGCTTGGTATCTTACCTGGCTCTTATGTACTAGCTTCAGACCTTGGCCATAACTTTAATAAAATCGCTTGAATAAAATTTGCATGCCATCGTCAGCATAATTGTTTAACAGTGAGAATTGTTGCTCATTCTAAGATGAAGAATGTGTATGTAGACACAGTAAACGTCATAGTTCGACCGTATGCTTTATGTAAGGCAAACATTTGTCGTACAAGGAAATGGAAGTGGCTTGCAAAAGTGAAGTACTGTCCCGTTTTGGGTCCTCTGATAGGTTAGGAGAGGACACTATAATTTTTAATTTTTTATTGATGTTGGGAACCCTTACGAAGACGTGCTGAAATTACAGTGTTTAAAATAATAATCAAATGTATATTAATTTGCCAATAGCAAATTAGTGAATTTAACTATCAACTTAAATTATTTTCCTGATAACCATTTCCTACTCACTTTGATCTTAGTCGATAATCCAAGAAGTGAGTTACACATTTGTATATCAATATTAATATGCATTACGTTTACCTATTAAGGTAGGTCATTGCAGATAAAATTTCAGTTGGTAAAATGAGGTGTGTGAACTTTAATATGTAATTAATATTAAAAAATTATTTAAGAAATCAAAAGGAGATAGTGGGAGAATGACATTATGACAATTTTAAGCCTAATTTTATTAAATTATAAATGACTAGAATATTGTTGTTGTTGTTGATTTAGGGACGACGACAATCAAGGGATCGGATGCGCCCCGGCTGCCCGATACCAGGAAATAGTAGAGGGATGGGGTCCCTACAGTCACTTCAGGCCACAGACCCTACAATCTTCTCAGGCGACATACTTTACAATCTCTTCAGGCCACGGACATAACGCATGAAGCGGAAGGTATGGCGAAGGATGTCATTACGAACGTGTTCGTCTCTCGCACCTGCCCTGTCAAGGCGAACGGGAACTGTGAGGCGGGGAATATTCAGCCTACAAACAGCACTCTGTAGTCTGATGCAAGCACTATGAAATCGAAGGCAGTGAAGAAGATGTTCCGCTGTATCGTTTTGTGTCGGATATCACTGGCAGTATGGGGAATCTACCAGCCATAGACGATAGAGATGTGCTGCAGGCAGGTGTGCCTATTCCAGAGACAAGTGATGGCAGTGTCGAGGAGTCGAGAATGATGACGAGTTTATGGACGCAGGGAGGAGCCCTCCCGGAGACCCGCCAGAAAGGAGGCTTTGAGTGCTGGTGCCATAACTGCTTCCCAACTCGCGAGGCAAGCCGCCCAGAGTCGCGAGAGAATTTCGGAAAGGTCCAGAGGCACATATGTAGAGTCATGGAGAGCATTGCCATCCCTGCTGCTGCGTCGGCCACCTTATTGCCATTAATACCGACATGTGACGGAACCCATTGGAGACAGATC
>WNGS01113158.1:21466445-21483953 GCA_020271785.1 Procambarus virginalis | reverse complement strand
ATGCCAGTGTTTGGTATTGGTATAGCCGTGCGTGAGTGCCAGCTGCGCAAGTGTGACAATATGCTGTCAGTGTGGTGGAAGGACAGACGCGAGGTGAATATGCTGACTACGATTCACACTGGTGCCATGTTGGACAGTGGCTAAGTCCACTTTCAGACGCACTTCCCCATTTATAAACCGGACTGTGTCATAGACTATAATGTGAACATGCGCCTCGTCGATAAATGTGACATGATGCTTGGTGCAGTGGAGTGCGTGCGCAAGTCTGTGAAGTGGACAAAAAAGTTCTTCTTCCACCTAATAGATGTTGCAGTGCTCAACTGCTTCAATATGTACCTGGTAAAATCTGGCAGGAAACCGCCAATACGTACATTCAGTGCTGGTGTTGTGTCACAACTGCTAGTAAAGTATGGCAAGGAGGGCTCCGTTGTACCGCGCGGGGTGCAAGCAACAATGCCACAGGCAGCTCCAGACAGATTGAGGGGTAGCGAGAATTTCGGAGTACACATGCTTGAGTATATGCCAGACACAGCATCATGGGAGAAGGGTAAACGTGCTTGTATAGTATACAGGAACACTACCCACAGAGAACAAAAGCGGAGATGCATCAGCACCTGGTGCTTGGAGTGCAAGATGTCACTATGCCCCTTTGGCTGTTTTACAGCATATCACACACTCATTTCTGAGTGGAGTGAATGGAGTTCTGAATGTGTTTATGGTGTGTGTGTGTATATAGTGTGTGAGACTGTATAATGTGTATATAGACTGTAAATATAAATATATTAGCTTGATACATTGCAAATATGTGCAGGATAGGTGAACACATTTGTGATGCACGTAACACAGTGTCTACGGACAGTACGGATGTTCTACTGCCATAATATAGTGTACGTGATCATTATACATAGGATTGGCACGTAAAAGCACATAAATTGTATGTGACACATAAAGACTGTGAGCAGAAAATGAACAAAAATATATTCACGGCAGCACGCGCATCCTGCCACGGGCGCCCTACTGGCTGCGGTAGCGTACGCCATGGCAAACGGGGAATGATGACATCACGCATCAACTTACAGACCCCATAGCAGCCAAAATAAGGTCAATTTTGACCTTCTGTTACTATACCCATACTCAGGGAAGGGTTTATGACACTTTAAAAAAAATCCAGAGAATTTATTTCTTGCGCACTGGGGGGGGGGGGAGGGGATGCCATATTTGGAAGCCATGTAGTTAAGGGGTTAATACCAGTTCATCGGTATCAGAAGTAGAGGATGTTGTAGCTGAACAGGCAGGTTATGAGGATATCACTCAAGCCAAGTTACAGTCTTATGTCACTATAAATATCCATTATAAGGCAACAACAAAAAAATAGCTTCCCTTAATCCAAGACAACCAGAAGTCAAACTACCTTCAATTTGTTTACCCACATTCTCTGGAACAGAGGATTGAAAGTTGGAATAACTTCTGGAACAAATTTGTTTACTCAGTGGATGCTAATATCACTATCCCTAAAACCATTAAATGTACATACTTACAGGGTCAACTAAAGGGAGAAGCTTTAAAGGTGATATCCAATTTAACATTAAATAGTGATGGTTATGATCTCTCAGACAAGTCCCTTAAGGATAAATATGCTGACTCAGAGAGACTTGTTACAATATTGGTTCAAAAACTTGTTGGACTAACCATCTACAGATGGTTCCTCTGACTCACTCCAAGACTTTAGACTGGAGCTTGAGTCAGTACTCAGAGAACACAGCCATAGTGTTAATCTAGATAGTGAGGACTGGTTGACAAAAGTTATAGTAAGATGCAAATTTCGCAGTGAAACACTGGATAAGCTGTGTACCTAACATAACAAATCTTCTCTGACAGTTCAGGAGATTACAAAAGGTTTATCTTCTGTTATAGAACGACAAAGAGCAAACACAGATGGTAAATTAACATCTAAACCTTCGTTTACTACCCACAGTAAATCACAGAGTACAAACAGTCTCCGTGGTGTAGCGGTAAGACCCTCGCCTGGCGTTCCGCGAGCGCTATGTCATGGGTTCGTATCCTGGCCGGGGAGGATTTACTGGGCGCAATTCCTTAACTGTAGCCTCTGTTTAACGCAACAGTAAAATGTGTACTTGGATGAAAAAACGATTCTTCGCGACAGGGGATCGTATTCCAGGGACCTGCCCGAAACGCTACGCGTACTAGTGGCTGTACAAGAATGTAACAACTCTTGTATATATCTGAAAAAAAGTACTCCAAATATACCTAAAACATCTACATCCATTCCAAGGTGGAGATAAGGCAGTGAGGGCAGATATGCAGTGGGTACCTCCAAACCTATAGTTACTGTATCACCCAAGGCGGTGACTCCCAAAGGTGCTGTAGGTCGGAGGGCATGTTTGTTCTGAGGTGAAGAATATTCCATATACACCTGCACTAAATACCCTGATCGTGCTACACGTGTAAAGCGACCCGAGGAGTTGCATAAATGCATCAGGTTTTACAGGTCACACAACCCCAATACCTATGCGACCCAAATGCACACCAGCAATAGGTATAATAAGGGTCAACACTGTGCAGTACTGTGTGGGTTATTTGACCAAGGATCCCAAAAGACTTTTGTTACACAGAAAGTGGCAGATGCCTTAAAACTAAATCCTCTTCAATAGGTGAAACTAGACATGTCAGGATTCCTGACTAACTCAGGAACCCAAGTCTACAAAGTGGTCCAACCATTAATACATTTAGGCGGTTATGACTGAATGGAACAAGCCATTGTAGTAGACAAAATCCCAGCTGACCTATATGTTTATGGTCTAGAGACAACAGCCAAATTTCTATAAGAAAAAGGGATTAAGTTGGCCGATAACAAAATAACATCTGATAACCTCTCCGATAAGGGGTTCCTTGTAGGTGCAGACTATTATCACAAATTCATCACAGGAAGTACTAAATGCCTGGAATGAACCTGTTATTGTCTGCAGGAGGCAATTTGCTCACAGGCCCAGTATTGAGTCAGAAGCAACCTACACCTGGAAACAACCAACAAATCAACCCCAGTGATGGTTGCATGACTAGGTGGAGAACAGTCACCACACAAATTCAGAGACATGTCTGAAGATCAGCTTGATCCCCCAGTACATAAATTATGGGATCTAGCCACCATAGGCATTGTCCCTGAACAACCTAGTTCAGGTGGTGACTAGACTTACAAACACTACCTGGACTCAGTTGTCTACTGGGACAACCAATACTGGATCAGGTTACCATGGAAGCGGAAAAATACTCAGTCGCTAGTAAATCATTTCATGGCATAAAACCAATTAAGATATCATGTGTTGTGATTAAATAGGCAAGCTGAGAACTTGAAATTGTACCATGGTATAATACAACAAGTCGATAACAAATTCATCGAGATTGTAGCCAATGAAAACTCTAAGGGACATTATTTTCCGCATGATGCAATACTGAAAATTCAGCCACTAACCCACTAAGGATAATATTTAACTGCAGTGCAAAGACCAGGCAGAATACTGTCTCACTGAATGACTGCCTTCAAACAGGTCTTAGCCTGACACAAAGGCTGTACGACGTGAAGTTAAACTTCAGCATCGGGACTTATGCATACACGACCGACATAAGTAAAGTATTCCTTAGGGTAGGTCTCCAGGAAGAAGATCATAACTACACAAAGTTCCTATGGGTCAAGAATCCTAGTGATCCGAACAGTGAATTAATCACATGCAGGTTTGCTTCAGTTTTCTTTGAAGCTTCTTCACTATTTATGCTTCAAGCAACCATAGACATGCACTTGAAGAAGTCTAATAGCCCAAATAAAACTGAAATTAGCAACAACCTGTATATGGACAATTTCCAAGGAACAACTAGCAGTGCAAGCAAACTGGTGAACATATAGCATGAGGCCAGTCGAGAGTTGTTGGGAGCAAATATGCCTCTCCAGTCGTGGGTCTCCAATAATACCAGTTTAAATCAACGGATTGAGTCAAAATTTCCCGATTACAAAGTATCCCAGTAATGTGAGAGTGACCTACCACCATCAGCAGTAATGTGAGAGTAACCTACCACCATCAGCAGTAAAGTGAGTGACCTACCACCATCAGCAGTAATGTGAGAGTGACCTACCACCATCAGCAGTAATGTGAGAGTGACCTACCACCATCAGCAGTAATGTGAGAGTGACCTACCACCCCCAGCAGTAATGTGAGAGTGACCTACCACCATCAGCAGTAATGTGAGAGTGACCTACCAGCATCAGCAGTAATGTGAGAGTGACCTACCACCATCAGCAGTAATGTGAGAGTGACCTACCACCATCAGCAGTAATGTGAGAGTGACCTACCACCATCAGCAGTAATGTGAGAGTGACATACCATCATCAGCAGTAATGTGAGAGTGACCTACCACCATCAGCAGTAATGTGAGAGTGACCTACCATCATCAGCAGTAATGTGAGAGTGACCTACCACCATCAGTAGTAATGTGAGAGTGACCTACCACCATCAGCAGTAATGTGAGAGTGACCTACCACCATCAGCAGTAATGTGAGAGTGACCTACCAGCATCAGCAGTAATGTGAGTGACCTACCACAATCAGCAGTAATGTGAGAGTGACCTACCATCATCAGCAGTAATGTGAGAGTGACCTACCAGCATCAGCAGTAATGTAAGGGTGACCTACCAGCATCAGCAGTAATGTAAGGGTGACCTACCACCATCAGCAGTAATGTAAGGGTGACCTACCACCATCGGCAGTAATGTAAGGGTGACCTACCACCATCAGCAGTAATGTAAGGGTGACCTACCACCATCGGCAGTAATGTAAGGGTGACCTACCACCATCAGCAGTAATGTAAGGGTGACCTACCACCATCGGCAGTAATGTAAGGGTGACCTACCACCATCAGCAGTAATGTAAGGGTGACCTACCAGCATCAGCAGTAATGTAAGAGTGATCTACCAGCATCAGCAACAGTAATGTAAGAGTGACCTACCAGCATCAGCAGCAGTAATGTGAGAGTGACCTACCACCATCAGCAGTAATGTGAGAGTGACCTACCACCATCAGCAGTAATGTGAGAGTGACCTACCACCATCAGCAGTAATGTGAGAGTGACCAACCACCATCAGCAGTAATGTGAGAGTGACCTACCACCATCAGCAGTAATGTGAGAGTGACCTACCACCATCAGCAGTAATGTGAGAGTGACCTACCACCATCAGCAGTAATGTGAGAGTGACCTACCACCATCAGCAGTAATATATGTAGACATAAACTCTACATATAGGGAATAAGTTTTTTGTAAATTGAATAAAAAATGAAAGAGGCGTTGTTACGTTTATGATATTTTCATGACAGCAATGTTGAAATGAAGTTTAAGGTGCTGCCATCTGAGGCTGAAGTTGACATAAACCAATTTCCTCCGAAACTGGCAACCTTACACAAAGGATTACGTACAGTCAGGTGTATAAGTTTCATTCAAATTGCACGATAAACAAATGAGAAAAAAATAGAAAACCCACAAAAATATCTCTTTTTTTTTTTAACTCCATCTTTTTTATAAACTAATTTTTTTATAATATACTATTGTGTTAACTGCGAGTCATAGGCATGATTTTAGTTGACACTTGTGTTTGATGTTAATTTTTGAACATTTTGGAAATATTTTAAACACATAATTAAATATTTTGTTTCTCCCTTCCTATTTATGCTACGATGCCTAGACTTGAACCCATTGAAACCAATTTCATATGCAAATAGTCAAAAAAGTCTGACTGAAATCGAGCCAGTTTTCATTTATTGCATGTTCTGCCAATATTCCCCCTTAAACATTGTTCTATACACATGAGCGTGCAGTCCAGCCCTTGGACAATTGGCTAAGCCTTTCATTGGTTCAGCAGCGTGACTTGAGCTATAGTGGACACTGGGCGATATGGAGGGAGAGAGAATGTATCTAGGATTAATTATATCTGATATGTGATGCCACTGTTAAATTACTAGGAGATTATACATAATAAGACTTTGTTCTTTAATTGGAATCGATCACGAACTTACAGTTGCTCTCAAATACTGGGTTCATCAACCTAAAATACAAACTTATGGGGACGATTACAAAAATCTTCTTCCAAAGATCATGCAAGATCTAGATCTTTGGGCTAACAGACAATAACAACATACTGCACTGTGGGAAGACGACCAGCGCACGCTGGTGTTGACTAATATGTGAAACCCCCTTTGGCTCCTCCTTTGGAATCATTGAGTGAGCAGATTGCTTGTGTTGTATATACACGAACACTGCTCACATCATATTGGGTTTCATAACACCCTCACCTCATTACGACAACACGTCACAATGTTGTCACACTGTAAACTTGATAATTAAATAATGTGTTGTCTGCTGAAGGTGAGATGCTCTGGGGTGATCTTATAATTGGCCTCCACCTCCCACACAGTAACGAGCAGTCCACCCTCATCCCTTTGAGACCACTGATGTGGACTTCACTCGACCTTGACTGAACCCAAAATAAAATTTAAATTAAGGCATATAGCTGCATGTTTATATGTGCAACCACTCAAGGAGTTCACTTTGAAGTGATTCTTGATATGAGTGCAGAATCTTTCATCCAGGGCTTCCACATGTTTCCTGCACACAGATCTTGCAACAAGTTGATTTCGGACAACAGGTCCAACTTGTTGGCTGATGAGACATGCCTGAAGGAGATCTGGGACGATCCGCTTGTTCGTGCTGTTTTCAGAGACAGCAAGAAGAGGGGGATGAAACTACTGGAAGTTCATACCACCCAGACCATCATGGCATGGTGGGTTCTATGAGAGAATGGTGGAGACAATGAAACGCTGTCCTCATAAAACACTACATCTCCAGAAAATAGATCTCCAAGAACTATAGGCCGTGGTCACAGAAATAGAATCCTTAGTCAATAACCGACCTCTGACTTATCTCTCTGATGATTACACACACACCATAAGCTCTTTATTCCAGCTCATCTAATTTACAGGGGAACCTCTGAGACCTGTGGTGTCCCTTGTGGAAGAGGAATCCATAGATCCTTGCATTGGTGAAAATAAATTGGTTCTGAGATACAAACATTTTTCCATGGTTATGAGTCAGTGGAATGACGTTAGGACAAAGAATTACTTAACATCTTTGTCTGAGTATCATAATGGGGCTAATTTCCTCTAAAAACAAAATTAATTTACAACCTGGCGATACTGTTATGTTGGACTGCGATGTCCCATGCTCAGAGTGGCCAATAGCCCGTGTTGTTTCTTTCTACCAAGATGGCCAGGGACTACCGAAAATAATGAAAATACAGTGAAAAGGCACAACTACCTTCAAAACACTAGACAAATTAGTGCACCTGGAGTCTGAAGTAAAGGAAAGTTGTATGAGACATCCAGAACTTGAAAAAATACTTTGCTTGAAATTCTGAGAAGTAGTAATGTTCTTGGTCTGAATATGACTACTTCTGAACATTACTGAGCCTAAATAGTGGGCTCCGACCCGTGTTTTTGGCCACTGGAATTTATATTGGAAATAATTTCCCCTTTCTGATATTAGATAAAATTTTAACCTTGAATAATAAATTATATTCTTATGATGATTCATCCCCTGTTTAAATCTATAAAATTAATTAAATATTTTTAACACTTAAGAGTAACAAACTTTTCACTATCAATAATCAAGAAAATATTAGTTATTAAATTGAATATGTATTAAGATTTCTTCTCTGTTATTATAATACAAAATTTATAATAAAATATTACTGGGCTAAAGCAATTCCTTCTCTGGATTTTGTCAGCTTACACCTCTCGACAGGACAAATGAGAAACTGAAATTGTTCTGTTATGTCGCATTGCTAAATTGAGGTGCAGAAATTAAATGTAAATAATCCTTTTATTTAATTTCAGTTTTGATCCCAACTCAAAAACAAATACTAATCCTTTTGCTCTGACTGAAAAGTCAGGCACAACTATCTCCAAAAGGAGGGTCTCAATGCCAATGTTCTTGGTTACTCTCGTAGAGACATACAAACTGTGATGTATTGGACAATTTACACTGTCGATAACTGCTCATGGTCATTATACAGGTCCATGGTAACAAACAACTCTGACCCACGCTGAAGGCTAAAGAATCTCCATTTTGTATTGATCAGCTTAAGGGGCCGGGAAATAAAATTTTGCACCTTAAAAAATGCTTTCAATTTGATTGTACATAATCTACTAGGCAAATGCTTCAACTTTGTTTAGATAATCACCAACGTAACTTGAAAAAGAAGAAAATGGAAAATAATTATATAAATAGGTATAAAAAATTTCAGATTTTCAAATGAGCATAAAAAATATTAAATATCACAAAATGCTCATTTGGTGTTATTATGCTCTCAGAAGAGCATATGCTCTTCATTTTTATTTGTTATTATTATAGGATTCAGTTAGTTTACTGTAAAATAAATTGTCAATGTGGCATTTGAAATATGCGACAAAGTTTGACCCAAAAAAAAATTAATAACTCCCAATATTTAAGGTTTATGAAAAACAATCGGATATGATTGTAGAACAAACAGCTCTGCCCATTATATGTAAAAATGGTGAGAATCGGTCAGAAACGGGAGTTTTGATGCCGACTTAAAGTTGAAACTCTAATTTTAGAGATAATTGAAGTTGAAGTTATCGACTATGAATAAGGTAGTTCTAATTCATTAATTTACTTGAATGTTTTCATAAACATTGTTTGGCATTCGTACTCGAATATGTGAAAGTTGTAGGTCAATATGTGTTGAAATGAAGTAAAAAAAAATAACCCACCTCCCTCCCAAAAATAGGAATAATTTTAATGATTTAGGGGATATATATGTATATTTTATGTAAGTGTAAAGCCCTAATCTGGTTCCTAATCATCAAAACAACCTAAAGAGACAAAGAAAATAGAATTTGAAATCTGTGAAAACTCTCCACCAAAAAATGTTAAAGTCCCAAGTTCTGCTAGTTGTAGCTGATTTATTTGTAGACCAATTACATTCTATCTTTACATAGGTAAGTACGTGTATGCACTCTACAGGATGTAAACATTACAACAAAATCAGATAATAAGCAAGGGAGAAAAAAAGAAAAAAATCAATCTCCCCTAAACAAAAAAATTGTGGATATTGGTGAAAGTAACAGATATTAACATTGGGCAATGTATTTGTATGATATATAACAAAATAGAGCATGATAACATACTACTCATTATTATTTGTGTTATTATGTAAAAATGCTATATGCTATAAACTCAGCAATACTATAAAGGCGCCAATTGCATATCCACTTTGTGGACACTTCCTACTACTACTCTTCTTCTTTGTGCATCCGACAGGTGCTTGCATCTCTTTATTACTGCATTATCCCTCAGTTCCAGTTTATAGGAGCTGTTCTCCTTATCAACAAAACGTTCTTCTTTAAAAAAAAATCGTCTAAAATCAATTTCTGAAAATACGAAACGTTCACGACGCTGAAGCCAAAAAGTTGGAGATTTGTTTAACATTTATTTGTAATTTTCACATAATTCGAATATTTTTTCGATTCTCGGCCCCTTCTGGCAAGTTTAAATTAGATCAGTGAGTTGCGGGAGGTGTGAGGGAGGTGTATGGGCCGGTTTAGAGTAGGAACTACGAAAACAAACATGTGAGTGTTCACGCCTCGAGTCTATGGGTTGAATACCCATAGACTCGAGCTATTGAATGCTACTCAATAGATCGGTTGATAGAGCTTCGACCTCACATGCGTGAGGTCCACGGTTCGAGTCTCCTAGAGCCCAGGTTAATGGAATGTTTATTTCTACAGAAGTGTTAATGACAATTCTTGAAGCCTTTCTTCTGGTTACCCACGTCAGGCGAGGTAGACTACTGCCACTTCAAGTTTTCACCTCACTGCCTAAGTTTAGACATTTTCCTATAGTTTACTTAATTAGAGAACGACTGTTGCAGTATTTTCACCAATAAATCAGGTCATTCTTCACTGGGATCCTTCCTGCTGACTCACAATTGGGTTCTCTCAGTCAGTAATGCTGAATAGATCACAGGACACGGGATGCCTAACCTTTCCATTTTCAGTAATGTGAGAGTGATTTCTGTGCCTAAACATAAAGGTTAACATCCCTCAACAGTACCAAGTAATATCACTATAATATCAACAAAGACGTGAAACCCACCAACCTTGCGAGCCTGAGAAAGCCACTGAGGAAGCTGCCGGAGTGTAACGTTGCCATCCAAGACGTCTGCTGTTGTTGTGAAGACGCCCACACCTCCCGGGGACCGTAATAACCTTATTAACTGAAATAAATTAATTCACACAAATAATGAACGTTCCGATGATGCTGCCATATTGGTGCCAAATATTCACAAAATATTACCCGTAAAATATCAGTCCAGCTTGTTGTTACTGGTTGGTCGTACTTACAGCGAAGGTTGATGGGTCGGAGGAGGCGGCGTCTGTGATGAAGAACACAGAGCAGCGGGGACGGTGCTCTGGTGACAACACAGCATCCAACACCCTAGCCATTGTTCTTGGTGTGAAATGTGTATCTGTGGATGGTGAGTAGTTGTACTGACAGCAGAAGGACACTAAGTGCTTTTATGTGTTTTAAATAGAAAAATGTGCCACACATAATAATATTTAAAATTTGAATAATATAAATTCACAATGAAATCACATTAACATGACGTATGAATGAGATAATCAGTAGGAACCATGAAGAAGAATTGAACCCATAAACGTGGTACTCCCAAGCACATGCCCTAGACCACTACACCAAGACATGGTTAAAAACAATGCAACCTAGGATTCAACTGAATCCTCTAGGGTTCCTGAGGCTTCTACTGAAATCTAATAAATATTAAAAAAAACTCATGGTTATTAAAATAATGCAGTCTGATATTCTTATATACAAATAAGCTGAAACAAAAAAAAACAAGAACAATTATTTATTTTGATTTATTAAACAGACATTCCACCCATCCCCTATTCAATCCGTCCTCAATGTACTCACCTAATTGTGCTTGCAGGGGTTGAGCTCTGGCTTTTTGGTCCCGCCTCTCAACCGTCAATCAACAGGTGTACAGGTTCCTGAGCCTATTGGGATCTATCATATCTACACTTGAAACTGTGTATGGAGTCAGTCTCCACTGTATTCAGTTCATTATGCACTTAAATACACATAGTACACTATGGAACGATACCGTATGTATATTAGGACACGAGGTAAAGTCATTACAATTACCGCCCCAAATAATCATTGAACACATATACTCCTGCGTGAATCTATGAAGTGTTATTAACATAACATATAATAGTATTTTGTGCAGCTAACACAAAAACGTTTGTCGTAAACTCATATTATTTTCAACTTATAACTATTTACTTCATAATGTCTGGAGTCTAGGCTATAGTCGTGCAGAATAAAGCAGTTTAGGATGAATAATTTTTTCTAATGTAACTTTGATATGTCGTTTTCTTGTTAACATTTTGCGTAAACTCAGGCATTCCGGTTGTTGTTATTGCATATATGTTCAGCATCCTTCTTCCCTAGGTAATCCAATCTCTCTTGTAAAGAACACACTTTTCATGAAATTCTGTATGGCAGAAGAGCGGGCACTGACACTGAGAGGCCATAAAACACGAGATAACGATGTATGATATCAACAAATTAGGGCACACTCTTCAACACTGTACCTGTGACTGCCATTATGTAATCAATGATTTCAAAACAAATGGTATGAGATACTTTGAGCTCTGTAACTACTTCATACACTCACGAATATTGGAGGATATGCTTGTTCTCTGCCCAAAGTTTACTTATTTAAGCTAATAGAGTAGACTAGCATCTTAAGTTCTCTCCTGAGTCACGTATTACTAACCCTCCTGTGAGATGAGTATATTAGATGAATTCATTGCTAGCCATTGATCTGCACTCTATTATCCGTCATACAAAATAGGGTAGGTTATCTTGAGGTTATCTTGAGATGATTTCGGGGCTTTGTGTCCCCGCGGCCTGGTCCTCAACTAGGCCTCCACCCCAAGCAAGCAGCCCGTGACAGCTGACTAACTCCCAGGTACCTATTTGCTGCTAGGTAACAGGAACATCAGGGTGAAAGAAACTCTGCCCATTGTTTCTCGACGGCGCGCAGGATCGAACCCAAGACCACAGGATCACGTGTCCATTGTTCTGTAGCGGACATCCGTAGCAGCACATTGCTCAACATATCTAGGCCTTCCTTCCCTCCCTCACTGCTCCTCCCACCTTCCTCCCCGCCCCCCCCCCCTATCCTTGTCATGTTCATAACAAGAAGGCGGCATCCGTTTGTATGCGCTGCGTTTCATACGTCAGCAGTATGTAAACAGCAGAGAGCGTGCAGGACGCTTGCCTCGCTTGGCTGCTAATCATGTATCATTATAAGTATTAAAGTCAGTATCAAAGCAATGGCTTTATATCAGCCCAACACCCAAGGCATCCACAGCAACACAGAACACCACACTGGCGACGAGGATCAACAGTCAATACAGGTATCCGTCCAGCTCAAAACAAGAGAGAAGCAAGCTGTCTTGCCCCGGAGGAGAAACCGTCCAGTCTTTACTCACCTAGATGTACTTACCTAGTTGTGCTTGTGGGGGTTGAGCTCTGGTACTTTGGTCCCACCTCTCAACTGTCAATCAACTGATGTTCAGGTTCCTGAGCCTACTGGGCTCTCATATCTACAAATGAAACTGTGTATGGTGTCTGCCTCCACCACATAATTTCCTAATGCATTTCATTTGTCAACTACTCTGACACTAACAATTCTAATGTCTCTATGGCACATTTGGGCACTCAATTTTCACCTGTGTTCCCCTAGTGTGTGTGTGCCCCTTTTGTTAAATAGTCTGTCCTTATCTACCCTATCAATTCCTTTGAGAATCTTGTTTGTGGTGATCATGTCCCCTCTAACTCTTCTGTCGCCCAGTGATATGAGGTTTAATTCCCGTAGTCTCTCCTCGTAGCTCATACCCCTCAGTTCGGATACTAGTCTGGTGGCGAACCTTTTCCAGTTTCGTCTTATGGGAGGCATTTCAATTGTATCAGAAAAGTTGTTCACTGTCAACCAATATTATTTGACTAGTTGTATATGAAAAGGGCTGAAATTGTCCCAAGTTTCAGTGCTGCAGCGTAAATAGAAAGCGAGATTTTTTTTTTCAACTTTTTTACACATTTTCAAGTCTACACTTCAGAACACACGTTTCAGATATAATTATTCTGTGACACTTTTCTGACACATTAGCATATAATAAAGGATTGTGAGTAGTAGAATTTCCAAAACATCTTTAGTTTTCCTAATACAAATGTTCAAAGTTCCCCAAAAATTATGCAAATATGGCATGTTTATTGCTATTATAAATTCAATAAATGAACTTAGAGAAAAATGAATACTTGCACATGTAGAGACATGCCCTCCACATATACTGTGTAAGTTTCATGTAAATTGAATAAAAAATTAATAAGTTTTGTAAACGTTTGTGTCAATTGAAAAAAAAACAGAAATTAATAAAGTCTAAGGTTCTAAAATCTGTGGCTGAGGTTGACATCAACCAATTTTCTCCAAAATTGGCACCCTTACAGATAGGGTGCCAATTACGTACAGTAAGGTGTGTAAGTTTGATGCAAATCGCAAGAAAAAAATGAAAAAAAAAATTGAAAAAAAAAAATCCTTTTTTTTTTCTTAAATTTTTTTCCAATTAAACTAATTATAACATTTGTTTAATATATGCTATTGTGATAGCAAAGAGTCATAGCTATGATTTCAGTTGACACTTTTGATTCATAATCGATTTTGACCATTTTGGCATAATTTTCACAACTACTTCAATATTTTTTTTCTCCCTTCCTATTTATGCTACGATGCTGAAACTTGGACCAGATGAAACACTTTTCATATAGAACGTGTCAAAAAAGTTTGATTGAAATCGAACGAGTTTTCATTTTTGCATTTTTGGAGCCAAACGGGAATGAAATGCCCCCTTATGCTTGACTAGATATGGACTCCATGCTGAAGCTGCCTACTCCATGATTAGTCTGACATATGTGATATACAAAATTCTGAATCCATACACAGGTTTCTAAAGGCTGTTCTTATGTTGGCAAACCTGGCATATGTCGCTGATGTTATCCTCTTGATATGGGCTTCAGGAAACAGGTCAGGTGTGATATCAACCCCCAGTTCATTCTCTCTCTCTGATTCTTGAAGAATTTCATCTCTCAAATGATACCTTGTATTTGGTCTCCTGCTCCCTAAACCTATCTTCATTATAACATTAAGCATGCCATTTAGATGCATTTTCCTTCACTAAAGTAAAATTGCAGACGATGTTTGCTATATTTGGTACGGTATCAATAAATAAAACAAATAGTTATCCTTTAACAAAAATCAATGGCTTGGCTGCTGTTGCACTTTGTCTGCTATTAGGTTGAATCGAGGTGTCAGACGATTTTCAAGTGCAACTCGCATGAGAGGATCCAAGTTCAGGATTACATTCCTTTTCTTTGTCTTCACCAAAACTAAACTAGAGATCCCTTGCTCGCACAAATATGATGTTGGCATCTCAACAAATATGGCTATTGCCTGCTCAGCTAGATCCTTGTGCTCTGGAATATCAAGCAGGGTAACCCAGAAATCCATGGGATTGCTAAATGTCTTGAAAACTGCTTTTTGTAAATTATTTGCTGAAAGCTCCAAAAGACCATCACAATGATCAGTTCCGTCACCTGTGAAGGGATTAAGTATCCACATGTTGGAGGTCAGCTGGTCATTCTCACTGTCTGGGAAATAGAAGTTAAGGTTTTCTTGCATTAAAGTAAGGTGTCTGATAATTAAGTGTGACATATGTACCTCCAGTGTCTGCTCTATTGCCTGCATACCGTGTTCCCAGCCACATTCTCTCATAAATGAGTCAAATAATTCAAAATCAGAAAAGCACCTCTTTTCTACATTGCTTCTCTATTTTTTCACCTTCAGTTTAAATGCATTTTTTTCTTATACTTGTAAAAAATATCCCCACCTTTGCCTTGCTGACTGATATTTAGCTTTTTCAGATGATCAAAGATTGAAGCCATGTAAGACAATTTTTCCAGCCAGAGCACATCCTGACATTTAACTGCCATGGGGTTTGCTTCTTCTGTAATGAAAACACAGAGCTGCTTTCTCAATGCAAACACTCGAATAACTCTTAAGCTGCTAAGGAGTCCTGATGAGATTTACACTCCTGTGCGCAAGAAAAAAAATCTAAAAAAAATTTTCGTCTTCTAAAAATGTTAATTTGTGTTCCCTGAGCATGGGAAAAATAATCAAAAAAACGTAGGTGGCATATTTTGGGGGCAATAGACCGAGGAAGTCTGGCTAAATGTGGGCGTTGACAAAGCGGTCGTCAGAGCCGGTCAGCATCACCTGAGCTGACAGGTAAGAGTGAGTCCACTCTGAACCACCAGCCAGGTCGGAGGTTCCTGAGTTCTCTCTGCTGGTGTTTACATTAGACGCTTCTCGGTTGCCCTGGCGAGTGATCGTTTGCCACTGCGGGGTGACTATTTATTCGTCTCAGTATGGGGACTTATGTGCTGCCAGTGCAGAGGAAGGAGTCGGCAGGTTTGACATTCATCTGTAAAGTGGATATTGGAGTCATCAGCAACATGCTGCTTGATGTTATGAAAGTGAAAGTGGAAGATCTCGTTGGTCTGCAGATCATTCGCGAGGACAGAGTGGTGGTGAAGTTCGCCGAGAACGGTGTTTCCGACAGTTTATCGAACAGTATGAGGGTCGGGAGGTGGGGCTGAGCAACGGTCTGGGATCTGTGTCGGTGGCAAATCTGAGCACTGAGTATACATATAGGTATCGATTATAAATGCTCCGATTGAAATGTCGGAGGATCTTCTCCGTCGGGCGCTTGCCAGGTATGGGCGAGTCAAATTTATTTGTGTGTGTGTAGGCACACGTCTGGAGGAGTCAAGGGACTCATTAATGGTTACAGGACGGCAAAAATGGTCCTTCGTGGAAATGTGCCTTCCTCTATATCGATTGCTGGCTATACGGTCGGCTTCTTCTACCGGGGGCAGACTTGGACATGTTTCAAGTGTGGTCATGTTTGCCATATGGCTGCTGCCGGCACCACTAGGATGTATGACCGGGTTAACCTGTTTAATGAGAATGATTTTCCTCCTTTGCACGAGCAAGAAGATCTATCAGTTTTGAGCAGTGCCCTTTGTATGGGAACGGAGGCAGTGGTGGATGGCGCCAATATGGGTACTACAAGTGCTGCTTCATTGGTTTCTCCTGGTGGGGATGACGTCAGTACTGCTGTGTCGTTTCCCGGTCTGGTGGGGTTGTTGATCTCCCTACAAGCCCGTGCGTGCCCGTGCAGACCGTCTCCG
Source organism: Procambarus virginalis (assembly GCA_020271785.1). Taxonomy (NCBI): domain Eukaryota; kingdom Metazoa; phylum Arthropoda; class Malacostraca; order Decapoda; family Cambaridae; genus Procambarus; species Procambarus virginalis. The sequence goes on along the minus strand of WNGS01113158.1, from coordinate 21,467,481 downwards.
AAGGCGAGTGTGCTGCTGTGACTACCAGCGCTGGTGAGGTGGTAGATGCAGTGGTGGGCATTTCATCGGTGGATGGGCGCTCCAATGCTGAGTCGATTGGTGTACATCGGAAACCACAGCAAGTGATCCCTGATAGTGTTGATGCGGCTCGGTCTGCTGCTCGAACAACTGAGGTGGTGGCGGAAGTGAATATGGAGGATGTACATACTCCTAGTCGCGGTTCTGAACGACGTGAGGCAGATTGCCTGTTGCCTGTTGGCGCTGGGCAGCACAGCCTAAAGCGACGGAAATTTGGAGGTTCTTTCCAGAATACTCTAGACGCAAGGAGGAGGTTGGAAGTCGGCACACCCCTCTTCCTTGACGGCTGTGCAGTGTGATCCTATGGTTCCGTCCGACTTGGGTATTCCGCCTTCTGGTGGGGGCGTGTCTGTGGTGGATGATGGAGTCCCTAAAATTCGTGAGAGTGGTCCATAACCTGGTGGAACACAAAATGTGGATTGGTGGGATATTGTGAAAGGGGTCCAGGAAGAGTCGGTAGAGGGCGATTTGGTTGTAAGGCTCCAGAAGAGTTCTGTGGGTAAGCTTGCAGATGTGGCTCCCACTCCAGTAGTTTTGGGAGATGGGGTTGAGGGCTCTTCTGTTGGATGCGATGCTACCCTGGGATGTAGTGGTAGTGTTGTGTGAGTGTGGTCTTCTCTGTTTATTTTCTCAATGGATGTGTGGATGAAATGTGCGACATTGAACGTTCATGGTTTAATTGCCGTTTGAAGCAACGTCAGCTGGTGTTGGTGGCCCGCTATCACAAGCTGGATGTTGAATTTATTCAGGAGCATAGTGTTAAGTGTATGGCCGACTGGAGGTGTTGTTGGAATATTTCGAGGTGTTGCTGAACCCTCCTGTGTTATCAAAGGGTGGCACAATGATTTTGTTGGCGAAGAGGGCGAGAATGGGGATGGTGAGTTCGGAAATGGATGACTGTGGTAATTGTTATTTTGGCGCATGTGTCGTTTATGGGTTCTGTGATTCCCTTGCTGAA
>WNGS01113158.1:21431142-21465445 GCA_020271785.1 Procambarus virginalis | reverse complement strand
GTCCTTAGGTACCCAGATTTTTTTTAAACCTTTTACGGTGGTCACAGATGCCAGTGATATAGGCTTGAGTGCTGCATTACTGAAAACCGATGGTCACAGAGTTCACGCAATAACTTATACTAGCCGTATATGTATAAGGAAGAGAATATTATAGTACAACACAGCGAGAAGCTCTAGCAGTTGTGTGGGCTCTTAAACATTTAACGGATACAATTAACACTATCCAGTTCATGTTCTTACAGATCATCACCCACTAATTCCATTGTTCAAGAATAAGAATCCAGTCGGAAAATTGCCAGATATTTACTTAAATTCAAGAATTCAATCCTACATTTGGGTATATCCCAGGAAACCAAAGTGTTGTAGGTGATGCATTTTCTCGACATGTAGCTGCAATCCACTTAAATTACCCAGCATTAGATGCTACAGTAGTAGAGACAGAACAAAGACAAGACCACATATGGGTATCTATCATTAAGTTTTTGACTAAGCAAGATACTTGTCAGATCACAAACCGCCAGTACCATTGAAAGAACTGGTGATGTTAGACAATTTACTGTGTAGAGTAGTAAAGCTAGAGGCAACCCGAGGAAGTGTTGTCAGTGTTCCAGCGGTCCTGGTACCACTGTGTTAAAAATTATCCATGATGCTCTTGCAAGTGCACATCCAGGTAAATTTAAGAGTACACATTTGTACTCCCCAGCAAGGTCGATTGAAAGATTTTTGCCCAAAATGGCTAAAGAGCTTGTTCATTATGTTGACAGATGTTTAACCTGCTTACAGCACAAGAGACATGTAACAAGACCTAATCCAATTCATGTGTACCCAGTGACTAAAGCCCCTTGGGAACCTGTATCTATGGATTTGTTGATAAATTTTGCAGAAACTGAAAAAGACAAACACTCGCTCATAATGGTAGACAATTTTTCACGGCATTGCGAACTAGTTCCTATTCCGAACAAAACAGCAGAAACTATAGCCAGTGCATTCCATGACCAAATAATTTGAATATATAGTATGCCAAAAGTAATTCTCTCAGATAATGGTTTCGAGGTCAGAAATAGTGTCTTAACTAGTTTGTGTGAATTATGCAACATTAACAAATGTAGTATTATGCCATATCACACAGCAAGTAATGGGTTAGCAGAGCGTAATAACAGAGCAATGTTAGATGCCTTGAGAGTCACCTTGAATTTTGATAACAGTAATTGGGATGAATTTATACCCTTACTTCAGTGCCACAAATTCTTCAATTAATGCTTCAACAGGAAACACTCCTCATGCTATTTTTTATGGTACAGATAAGATCATTCCTAATGAATTGATGTATGTACCCCCTGCTCCTTTGCATAATTTAAATAGCATAGCACATAACATAGTATAGCATAGACAAATCCAACTAGTTTTCAAGAAAATATGAAAACACTTGTCCCAGGGCAACTGTGGAGTTTACCTGAGCAAGGAATGCTCAAGCTAAACCCAGTAAGATAACTGTTGAATCTGTAATAATGGTACTTAACCAACATAGGTCTGGCCCTACGTACAAATTAACTAAGAAATTTTTAGGTCCATATAAGGTAATTGATCATATCAAAGGTAACCAGTACACACTTAAGAATTTGTTAACAGGAGACTTTATAAACAAACATCTAGACCACATGAAGTTAGCTAAAATGACTGCTGGTGAGACTGATTCAGAAGATGACAATGACCTTACCCAGACAGATTCTCCTATTGAGACACCACCTACTGTGGTTGACAGACCATTTCACATCAAGCTACCCTATGCCAGCACTTATAATCTTAGATCTAGACCTATAGTCTAAACTGTGCACTCATCACAAGTCCATTGGCTAGATGCCAACAAGATTAATAACTCAGATGACACCTGGTCACATGCAGTTCCTGATCTTCAGTCTGAGGCAGAGTTGTATAGTGCTCTTCATGAATTAGGTACTGACATTCGCAGAATCTATAATTAAGTTCATAATGCAGTTGTCATTCTGGTAAATCCACCTCATGTATCTCATTATCACTGTATAATGCATTGTATATGCTTCTTTCAACTTTCTTTGGGTCTTTATTCAGATGCATTGTAATGCCTACTGTGCCATTTGAATTTTTTACAGTGCAAGTTATCAAGAGTTCATTACTGTTCTTGCAACCAAATTGAGGCTAGTAATTCCTGACTGGTATCACTAAGATGTTAGCCTTCTCACTCTAGTCCTTGTAAATAGCTTGTAGATATTGTACATAATTTATTTTTATCTTCTTACCTAATTATTAGATTCACTGTGGTTGTTAGGTCATAACTCTTATTCCATTTATGAAGATAATTGTATTTATTATTTTCCCAGCCCATGCCATTAACACAAGATGTTGATAATTTTGTTTAGGGTAATACTTTGAGTTGTATTGTTCATACCTAATGCTTAAACATGCTTATGTTCTTCATGCTGTGCTTCAGTTGATGCATTATTATTATTATGATTTTTCACTGAGTCAAGTTCAAGTTCAAGTTCAAGTATGTTTATTAAGATAACAAAGAAATACATCTCAAAGGGATAGCGTAGCTTAGACTATTTCTTCCCCCACTGAGTCAATTATGTTCTATGTTTTGTGCACATGCCAAGCGGTGTTAGTATTAATCCACACCTGATCCATCTTTAACGCTTTAACTGTGCAATACGCCTGCAGGCCCACGTCTGGGGTGCGCTACACGCCTCCAGGTATTTGTATTTTTCACGTTCCATTCAAAACTCCCGCGGCTACATGGGGTTCACATCAGCTTCCTCAGGGCTCTTGTAAACAGACGCCATGTTTTAAAAAAATCATGGTCCACATTGCCGGGTGTCAAATGAACCAACTAAATGATAAGTATGATAACTATGTCTTGACATTAATTTACTTCCGTAGCATATAAAGTACTTAAAATAACAAACACATAAGACTGAATTACCACAACAGCAGACTCTATTATAACCAAAAGCACTTGTAAAATAACAAGAACCCAAAGAACACGGGGGCACAATGCAAAAATATGCAATAAATGAAAACTAGTTCGAGTTCATTCAAACTTTTTGACGAGTTGTATTTAAAAAGAGTTTCATCTGGTCAAAGTCTCAGCATCGTAGTGTAAATAGGAAGGGAGAAAAAAATATATTGAATTATGTGTCAAAAATTTCCTAAATGGTCAAAAATTAGCATCACACACAAGTATCAACTGAAATCATGTCTATGACTCTCAGGTATCACAATTGCATATAATACAAATATTTAATAATTAGTTTTATCCAAAAAAAATTAGAAACTTATACACCTGACTGCACGTACATCTATCTGTAAGGGTGCCAGGAAATTGGTTGATGTCAACCTCAGCTACAGATGACTTTATTTTTTACATATTTATTTTCAAATAACATAATCGTTTCTATAACTCTATCATTTTTTATTCAATTTACATGAAACTTGCACATTATATGTAGAATTTATACCTCTAAAAAACTGTAAGAGCATTTTTGTCATAAATCCATTTATTGATTTATAAATATTTATAAACATCATTTTGTTACATAACTTTTTAGGGAAAATTTGAAAATTTGTATTATTGCACTAAAACATTTGGGATAGAAATCGTTAAACTAAAAACTTTATCATATGGTAATGTGATAGCTGAGTGTCATAGAAATGATTTCGGTTGGCACTTGTGCTTGTAGTAGCACGTTGAAAAATCGCCTAAAATACGCATTTTTTATCCCTTTCTATTTACGCTGCGATGCTGAAACGTGGACCAGTTGCAACCCTTTCCATATACAACTATTAAATAAAGTTTGAACAAAATTGAACAACTTTGATTTTACCCCATTTTGCCCTCTTAAAGGTATGGCAGGACATATGTACTAAGAGCCTTAATAATAAATGACCAGCAATTATAGTAACAGCTAATCGCACCGATAAAGTTCCAGGTCGAATAATAGTTATAATCCTCTCAATTAAAACTATAAAAGGTATCAAAACTCCTGGGGTTCCTTGAGGTACCAAATGAGCAAATATTTCTTGTGTATGATTTATTCAACCAAAAAATATAAAAGATAATCATAAAGAAGGTGGCAGGTGTTGGGTTCACCATGGGTGGTCCCCTACCGGCGATCAAGCGTGTGAACTCGGTAGGACGGGAATTCTCTGGCCGTGCTGGGTATCCGGAGGTTGCGGAGGTACTGTGCGACTTGCTGCATGTCCCGGTGCTGGATGTTGACGGGATTGAGCTGGTGACTGCGCATCGCGTTGTCATCAAGCTGGCGACGGAGGAGGTATATCATGCCTTCCTCAGTCGTTACGAGGGGCGCTCGCTGTCCTTACCAGGAGGTACCGGCTCAGTCGCCATATCAGACCGGAGTGGTGCGCTGACCTATGTCAGCGTGCATGGGGCGCCCTTGGAGTTTCCCGAAGAGCTTCTGCGGCGTTATTTCCAGCGATTTGGGCCCGTCGTCAGTGTGAGGGTAAATACGTTATCCTCCGGGAAGTACGCCGGGAGGCGGACGAATATTCGCACCTTGGGCATGCGTCTGCGGTCGGACATTCCGTCTTCGGTCCGGCTTCTGGGATGCTACATCCGGGTGTACTATGCCCGGCAGCCTCGGACCTGTTTCCGGTGTGGCTTGATGGGGCATCAGGCTGCAGGGTGCGAGGCGGATCCGGTTGCACCTGTCAACCTCTTTCGGGAAGAGGATTTCCCTCCGCTTCCACTGGACGAGGACTTCGGGGATGTGGAGCCCGCCCGGCTCGTTGCTGCGGCTCCCCGGCGTCTCCTGACGTTTCCCCGGATGTCGCTGGCCCTCCTCCGGCTGTTGCGATGAGATCAGTGGATTCCCCTGATCCTGTTCGTATCCCTGTCCCTGCTGCTCCAGTGGCCCGTGGTCTTGCGCCCTCCTCTGCGCCTGCTCCCCTGTCTTCCGATGCTGCGCCTGGCCCTATCTCCTCGACTCGGATCCCGGATGCTGAAGTGGCTGAGGGGTCCCTGGTTGTGTGTGGTCCGGTTCCCCCTGCGGTTGAAGCTGCTGCAGTCGTCAGACGCGTACGAACGGCTTGTGATGCCCGTGGGTCTGGGTCCACTTCGGTTCCGAGGACGTGCGCCCGGTGCCCAAGAGATCCAGGCGCTCATCTACTGCATGGGCTGATGAGGTGGATTCTGGCGCTGATGGGTTATCAGGACTTGAGGTAGTGGCCGCTGACGTCCATATATCTGCTGATGCCGAGGGCTGTGTCTATGATTCGCCTCCTGTGGCTTCTGTCGGCAGTTCCCCGCAGTGGGGGGTGGTTGCACCTCCAGTGGTTGGTGAAGAGGGTGCTGGTGCAAGTCGGGACCTCGTGTTGGTTCTGCGGAAGGATGTTCGGGGTGAGGAGCCCCCACGAGTGTCCCGTCCGGTGGTTGATGTGCAGCCCTGTGAGGCTGCCGCGGGTACGGGTGCGCTGCCCGTCGTGTGCACACCGAAGGAGGTACCGTTCATATTAGCCAACGGCGCGCCGTATGATGTGCAGTCCAACCCTATCAGATTTACCTATACTGCCCGGGTGGAGCCTGTTCCGTGGCGCCCCGCGTCTGTCTGGGTTCCAGCATATAGGATATTTTTGTCGGGTGTGCCGATTTCGATGCCCGATCCTCGGACGGCCATTAGTCCCCTATTCCGGAGAATATTATGGCGATATGGGAGGCGTATTGCACTCTTTTTCCGGCTGCAGAGTGGCCGGAAAAGTATGCGCGGTCCTGATAATGTGATGTGGATATCGGGTGGTTTGGATTTTAGTCTGTTATGTGGGGGTTGGTTTTGTGATGTATATTGTGTGCCCTTCCGGCCGATGTTTTTATATGTCCCAGTTATTAAGCTCTGCCTTTTCATGATCTATGTTGGTTTTCATTATTATGTGTGCTCTTTTTGATGTGCCTTTGCTGGATCTATGCTCTTGTCATTTGAGTGTTCTATGCCCTTCTGGCTATGGTGTTCACTCTCTGTTTCTTCAATTATTGTGTTTATAATTTATTGTTATTTTCTGCTTACTTTGTGTATTGAGTATTTTGGGTCTCGGTCCTTCAGGCCGGTGTTTTGTTTTGTTGTTGTGTCCCGTTTATCATTGTAATGTTTTATCCTGCACGTGTTTACCGTTTGGCTGTATTTTCTATACACCTTTGAATTTGTTATGCTGTGCTGTCGGCCCTTCTGGCTGATGGGTTTGTTTTCCTCTGTTCTATGTGTTTTTGTGCTGTGTATAATTGTTTTTATTGTATTAAATTGCATGTTTGCATGTAAAAATAAAAAATNACTATATATTAATTTATCTACATGTTTTGTTCACCACAACTGTACAACTAGGCTGATATAGATAGTTCAGGTACTAAGAGTCGTCGCTACACACATTCAGCTGACGGCTGCCTTCCTCACACATTCAAGGTCACACATATTAAATTTCTCCACCAACAATACTGTTTGCAGTGTTATTACACTATATACGCATATTGTATACAAGTATCTACATGTTGTATGCACTGTAACTGTACACCTAAGCTTGTAGAGTGCCCAAAGAGCATAGTGGCCACCCTCTACACAGCTAGACAAGTCATGCAGACGACGTCACCTCCGTCACCCAAATGGCTCCTCCCAACATTGTCCTTTTGCTGTTATTACACTAATACACACATTATATAGAAGTATCTACATTTGTGTTCACCATAAACAACCAGTGAGCTGGTATGGTGAATGTAAACAATAACATGTGGCCACACAGTCAGTAAACGATGCTATCTCCCTACCTCCCTCAGCATCACTCCTCCCACAGCGCTAATTATCACAACAAATCTGCTATTATCACAATCCTGGTTATTTTTATCACAGTCAGGGGTCATCTGTAATATTGTCAGTGCTAAATAATAGCAGTTATATATATATATTTGACATTTTTCGGCGATGCTGTGGTCACAAGCTATACAGCATGCGCCAGCCTTAGTTGCTCCAACAGTACTGTGGCTCTCACACTGGAGAATATTGTCCACGATTTTGTTTAAAAATGGCTTCTGTTTACAAGAGCCCTGAGGAAGCTGATGTGAACCCCGTGTAGCCGCGGCCATTTGAATCGTGCCTGGAACCCTATGGTGTATATGTATGCCATGCGCACCGTGGGACATGTTACTTATGGCGTGTACATATATATACGCCATGCGCAGTTTAAGGGTTAAGAACCTTAGCCCGAGATAGCCAACGTACTTCAGTATGAAGGAGGAGTTTTGTGAAATTAGCTTCCATATCCTTACACAACTCACGAAACATTCACTGCTTTTTTCCATGTGCACAGATATGATTAACCTTTTTGACAACATCATCAAGTTGAAGCTCAAAGTCACTTTTATCCTTAGCATTTCTAGTTTCATTGAGTTGCTTTTACACTAACGCTTCCCTGTGAATCACGCAGTGAATTGTGATACAATTTGGTGAGACCGCTTGGACTTTCTTTACACTGCCATTGATTGCACCGACCATAGCTTTTGCACCATCAATAGTAACAGACTTGCATTTTGACCAATCAATGCCCTCTTCAATAATGATTTCATGAAGATTCTGAAAAATGTTGTGTGCTGTTGTTTCTACGCCCAGTTGGAGGCAGCACAAATAATGTTCAACAAAGGTTTTCACTTCAAAGTCTGGAAACCGACAGTAAATAACCAGCTCTGCTTCTCCTCCTATGTCTGTGGTTTCATCCAGTTGAATGCCAAACAAAGAGCCTAGACGCAATTTTTTAACAAGCTGTTGTAGTATCATAGTATCAGACAACGGAATCTGCTTTACTTTCTTCACTGCACCTTTCCCTCCATGTATAAGGTCAGCTGCTACTTCAAGACACGGCAGTACAATATTTTCAAGTTCAGTGAATGACTTTTTTTCGGAAGAACGATGTGTGTCATCTTAAGAGAAGCAAGAGTAAGTGCTTTCATGTCAGAGGGCTTAACTTGACTTTTAAAGGTCGACTGTTGCTTCAATATGCTTCCAAAGTTGCCTCAACAAATTGCTTTGATTTGTTTTGATGTTCAAGGTGCTTCGTCTTTAAATGCCGTAAAAGTTTTGAAGGAACAACATTTTCATTACTTTACGTGGTATTACAAAAGAAGCACTTGCCTGGTAGGAAGGAATTTGAAGTTTTATGTACTGGCCGGAAGAATCCAAATACAATGTGCTCATCATTCCACCGTTTTCGTCGCTTTTTATTTGATGAAGATTCATCCTTATTGGAAGCCTCCTTTTTCTCTGTGAAGTCCTGTGATGCAGCTCCATCTGGATTTGAAACATCATCTTTTCTTGTTGCATCAACTGCTGCACAAACTGCAACAGGTTTTGCAGGCTCAGGATTGCCATCTATCTTTTTGAAGTACTTGTAAATTGACAAGGCCTGCAAAAGTTGAGCAATAATGTTGAAATCTGGAAAATAAATAAGGATGAGTTAGTTTTTTTTGGTATAATAATGCATATTAATTCAAATATAAAATCTGAAACCAAACTAATCAAAATGGGAACGACACAGTACTAAGACAAAATAACTAAGCAGAATTAATGTGGAAATAATACTTGATTTAAATATAATTTTGAAATATAATAACAAAACCAATTGATTCCCTTAAGACTGTATTAAAGGCAAGTTATAATAATAATAATAATAATAATAATAATAATAATAATAATATATATTATTATTATTATTATTATTATTATTATTATTATTATAACTTGCCTTTAATACAGTCTTAAGGGAATCAATTGGTTTTGTTATTATATTTCAAAATTATATTTAAATCAAGTATTATTTCCACATTAATTCTGCTTAGTTATTTTGTCTTAGTACTGTGTCGTTCCCATTTTGATTAGTTTGGTTTCAGATTTTATATTTGAATTAATATGCATTATTATACCAAAAAAAACTAACTCATCCTTATTTATTTTCCAGATTTCAACATTATTGCTCAACTTTTGCAGGCCTTGTCAATTTACAAGTACTTCAAAAAGATAGATGGCAATCCTGAGCCTGCAAAACCTGTTGCAGTTTGTGCAGCAGTTGATGCAACAAGAAAAGATGATGTTTCAAATCCAGATGGAGCTGCATCACAGGACTTCACAGAGAAAAAGGAGGCTTCCAATAAGGATGAATCTTCATCAAATAAAAAGCGACGAAAACGGTGGAATGATGAGCACATTGTATTTGGATTCTTCCGGCCAGTACATAAAACTTCAAATTCCTTCCTACCAGGCAAGTGCTTCTTTTGTAATACCACGTAAAGTAATGAAAATGTTGTTCCTTCAAAACTTTTACGGCATTTAAAGACGAAGCACCTTGAACATCAAAACAAATCAAAGCAATTTGTTGAGGCAACTTTGGAAGCATATTGAAGCAACAGTCGACCTTTAAAAGTCAAGTTAAGCCCTCTGACATGAAAGCACTTACTCTTGCTTCTCTTAAGATGACACACATCGTTCTTCCGAAAAAAAGTCATTCACTGAACTTGAAAATATTGTACTGCCGTGTCTTGAAGTAGCAGCTGACCTTATACATGGAGGGAAAGGTGCAGTGAAGAAAGTAAAGCAGATTCCGTTGTCTGATACTATGATACTACAACAGCTTGTTAAAAAATTGCGTCTAGGCTCTTTGTTTGGCATTCAACTGGATGAAACCACAGACATAGGAGGAGAAGCAGAGCTGGTTATTTACTGTCGGTTTCCAGACTTTGAAGTGAAAACCTTTGTTGAACATTATTTGTGCTGCCTCCAACTGGGCGTAGAAACAACAGCACACAACATTTTTCAGAATCTTCATGAAATCATTATTGAAGAGGGCATTGATTGGTCAAAATGCAAGTCTGTTACTATTGATGGTGCAAAAGCTATGGTCGGTGCAATCAATGGCAGTGTAAAGAAAGTCCAAGCGGTCTCACCAAATTGTATCACAATTCACTGCGTGATTCACAGGGAAGCGTTAGTGTAAAAGCAACTCAATGAAACTAGAAATGCTAAGGATAAAAGTGACTTTGAGCTTCAACTTGATGATGTTGTCAAAAAGGTTAATCATATCTGTGCACATGGAAAAAAGCAGTGAATGTTTCGTGAGTTGTGTAAGGATATGGAAGCTAATTTCACAAAACTCCTCCTTCATACTGAAGTACGTTGGCTATCTCGGGCTAAGGTTCTTAACCCTTAAACTGCGCATGGCGTATATATATGTACACGCCATAAGTAACATGTCCCACGGTGCGCATGGCATACATATACACCATAGGGTTCCAGGCACGATTCAAATGGCCGCGGCTACACGGGGTTCACATCAGCTTCCTCAGGGCTCTTGTAAACAGAAGCCATTTTTAAACAAAATCGTGGACAATATTCTCCAGTGTGAGAGCCACAGTACTGTTGGAGCAACTAAGGCTGGCGCATGCTGTATAGCTTGTGACCACAGCATCGCCGAAAAATGTCAAAATATATATATAACTGCTATTATTTAGCACTGACAATATTACAGATGACCCCTGACTGTGATAAAAATAACCAGGATTGTGATAATAGCAGATTTGTTGTGATAATTAGCGCTGTGGGAGGAGTGATGCTGAGGGAGGTAGGGAGATAGCATCGTTTACTGACTGTGTGGCCACATGTTATTGTTTACATTCACCATACCAGCTCACTGGTTGTTTATGGTGAACACAAATGTAGATACTTCTATATAATGTGTGTATTAGTGTAATAACAGCAAAAGGACAATGTTGGGAGGAGCCATTTGGGTGACGGAGGTGACGTCGTCTGCATGACTTGTCTAGCTGTGTAGAGGGTGGCCACTATGCTCTTTGGGCACTCTACAAGCTTAGGTGTACAGTTACAGTGCATACAACATGTAGATACTTGTATACAATATGCGTATATAGTGTAATAACACTGCAAACAGTATTGTTGGTGGAGAAATTTAATATGTGTGACCTTGAATGTGTGAGGAAGGCAGCCGTCAGCTGAATGTGTGTAGCGACGACTCTTAGTACCTGAACTATCTATATCAGCCTAGTTGTACAGTTGTGGTGAACAAAACATGTAGATAATTATATAAGTATCTACAAAGCATGTAGATACTTATATGCGTCACTCGATAATGTAACGTCTGTATATTGTGAATAAAATAAAAAACAGGATGGTTGGAGGAGAAAGTGGGCGAGTGAGGCATTGTTGAGGGAGTGGCAGCGAGTGGCTGGCTGGTGTGTGGCGGTAACTCCTCGTTGCTTTTCGACTCTCAATACCAACTTAGTGGTTCGTTATGGTGAACAAAACATGCAGATACTTATATATAACCAGTGTATAGAGTGTAATAACAGCAAATCTATTTGTTTATTGTTTCATGAACATAATAACTGAATCACTAATATGCACACCATACTTTTGAGTATAGCGATTATTCACCACTTTTATTATATAAATATATCACACTACACACTACTGAATAATATTACTGCAAAAAACTAAGAAAATGTCAATCAGAGACATTTAAATAATTAGGTAATAATATCTTTGTGGCAAATCTCACCTGTTTCTTTTCTTTTTATTTATAAAGCACGTAAATACAATATAAAAACAGTTACCAAAGTACCAGTACACTGTGAGGTAGATAGCACACACATCACTGATAATAAAATTGAAACACCCAACACAAAACAGGTGATTAAACAACATGTCTCTCAGCACAGAAGGAAAATTACAGTACTGACAAATAAAGGCATACGATGGGGGAACAGAAATGAACACAACTCAAGGGAAAAGCATGTAACTATCCACTTAATGACAATAATAAGTTAACAGTGTAATACAGCGTAAATGAACACAAACCAAATTATTCAGTTTTAATGCACATAGTTCAGTTACAACACTTAACACCCATTTTTTTATATATATATAAAGTCGTCATAAAATAAATATACATTCAAACCCTAGCAAACACAGAGCTATCTCACACCACCCAAACCTAGGACATGAATAGTATAAAGGTAACAGAATAAATGTACAAATGATAAGATACCCATTCAAGTAAAACAGAACACATTTTAGTTCAAAGGCCACATATGTACTATGGCAGGGCATAATAAAAAGAACCCAAGAATCCAACATGAAACACACATACATTTCACTCCGAACCCGGAGAAAGCATTAATAAAACCAGTTGATAAAACTTGTTAACTATATAACAAAGTCCCCTCTACCAGAAGTAAAGTAACAGGGGGAGGGGGGTCACAGCACCCCGTAAAATACACATATACACATTAGTACCTGTACCACCCAGAAACTGGGAAAACAGGGAAGCACATCACAGGGACAGATCATGTAAGGAATCCAAGGAACCATACCTCAAACAAACCCATACACACCCAAATTGTTCCAAATCATAGCACCACAAAACATCCGTATGGTACCCAGTCATAATACCATCATATTGCTATGCAGTGACACACACAGTGCCGTCACACAACCCATCACAAGAGGAAAGGAAGGCACATGGACAACAGGTCATGTCGCAGGCAATCTCAGTACACACACACTCGCACAAATGGAGATAAATCCCACAGCTATACATTTCACATGACAACATGCCAACAACCAACGTCAAAACAAAGCGGAACCCAGAACACTAACAGCCTCCACCTGAAGAGTATAGTACAAACATACAAACACCCCAGTAGGAGAAAAAAAAAAACAGAGGCCCAACGAAACCAGAACGACCCACACAAAGCAGGAAAAACCAAAATGATAACCCAGCAACGTCCCTGAAACCTAGGAAAACCCAAGACACATGGCAACTGACCTACAGAGCTCAGAGTCCATCAAACCCACGAAGCGAAAGCAAACTATAGTCCCAGTACCCCTCCAAAAAAACACGTCATATTCAACCCATAACGCACATAATTATCAGTAAGATGGCCCCCCAATCCTTGCCCAAACAACCAACGTAATTCCCAATACGAGTAACGTAACCGACCTTCCAAAAACCCCAACGTTCTATCCACTGTATACCCCTCCCGCCTCCCAACCCACACACAATAAAAATAATCCGATAGAACCAAAAGTACAGTATTGCGGACCCTCCTACATGGAGCCTGAACATCAAACAGCAATAAGCGTAAAGGGGAAATCGGAACGCTGACCCGCAAAAACGCACAAGCGTCCCAGTCAACCAATCCATCAACCTCCCCTAACCTGGGCAAAAATAAAACACATGAAACGCAGTCTCCAGCTTCCAGAAAGGTCACACCCAACACTATCCTTAATCCCCAACCTCAGCAGCCGCTCGTTAGTCGCAAGCAACTCGTGTAAATACCGGTACAGGAATTCCCTCTGCGACAGAGCTAGAAACTTCAAATGGAGCGATTGCCACACCACCATCCAATCAAAAAGAGGAAACGAGTCTTCCACAGCATGGGCGACAAAAGGACGCAATTCCTCATACACTCTCCGACACGTAAAAAACAAGAACCCCTCCACACGACAAAGCCTCCGGAGGACATCAATTGCACAAGTATAAAAGAGAGGCGATAGAAACGCAATCTCTCTAAACAAAGGCAACCTCAACAGAGAATTTACATGCATCGTACAATAATATAATCCCAGAGAGAACACACCGTCCCCGGGTACAACGGGTACCAGCAAACCATTCGGAAGACGCGGCGGCACAAGAGAATGATGGGACCGCAAAGCCATGTACTAAGGTTCCTGAAACAGAATAAACAGGACCATAGAAAGGGGGCAACCCTGCCGGACCGACCTCCCAAGGAAAAAGGGGGAACTCAACACCCCGTTAATACAAACACTACTCTTGCAACCCCTATGCAGCATTCTGATCCAAGAGACAAACTGCGGCCCAATCCCAACCGTCTCCATCACCTGAAACACAAAACTCATATCCACCCAATCAAAAGCTTTGGACCAATCTAAATTTACCATGGCAGAAAGAACAACATTGTCTGAAAGATAATAAATCATATCCCTCCTCAAATTATTGCAGTAGACAATCGACCTACCCGGAACACCACAAAACTGCCTCGGCGAAATACACTTCCCCAAAACAACCGAAGCCTATTCGCCAGTAACTTTGAAAGAATTTTATAGTCCTGGTTCAGGAGAAACAACAGTCTCCAAGCAGCTGCACATCCCCAGATTTCGGCAGAAGGCGAATAATACCAAACGACTGTGACCCACTAATAACACCATGCCTCAGGCTATACCGCACCACCTCTGAGAAGTCCGACCCAACCACCCCCCATAAGCAGTTATAGAATTCCACCGGCAACCCATGAGACCCTGGCACCTTCCCATTCCCCAACCCCCGAACCACCTCCCAAATCTTCCTATCCATAAACTCCCTCAGTAATGGTACATTGTCATCAACAGACAACACATTTTGACAAAAAATAAGAAAATACTCACAATCAGCCGAAACACACTCCACCTTCCTATACAAACCCTCCAACTCCTCCCAAACATAACACACCAACCCATCAGTATTAGTGAGGACCGTTCCATCCACCCTGCGAATCCCAGTCATCACGGTAGAGTACCTAGGAGACTTAACCTTACCCAATAAGTGTACAGAGACTTTCTCACCCTCTAAACGCTCAGACGTCAATAGACGGATATGGATACCCTGAGCCACCTCCTCCGACAACCCATTTATCCGTCTCTTCAGCAATACAATCTCATCAACCATAACCAAACCCTGGTCCACGAGCCCATAAAGCTGACACAATCGAGCCTGCATCAAATTCAAAAGACCATACCGTTCCGCCACAAGACGTTTCGAGAAACGAACAAAGAAACGTTTGCACTCCACTTTACACCAATCCCACCAATCTAGCAGAGACACAACGTCAGCTTTCCGCATCACCAGTGCTCTCCACATCACACCAAATTCCTCCACCACCAACGGGCATCTAAGCAAACCACAATTTAGCTTCCACCAACCCCCCACCCAACCGCATCTGATCATTGACAACAACGCCCACTACCACCATACTATGGTCCGAAAAACAGACCAGAACAGTGGCCCTGGAGCGGACCTGACCATAAGATTTGTGCACATACACGCGATCAATGCGAGAGCCATAATCCCTACTAACAAAGGTATAGGCCGGGACACCACCTGCCAGGAAACAGGTATCTCAGAAGTGTATAGATTGCAACGTTCTAACTAAAGCAGGAGAGAGAGAGACGCCTGAGCACGAGTGCTACAGTCCCAGACTGAGATTACACAATTAAAGTCACCACCAAAATTCATCCTTCTCGTGTCATTCCGTAAAAAATAAAGCAAACCATCCGAGAACAACTCCTCCCTCTCAGCTCGTCTATGCGTCCCTGAGGGCGCATACACATTCAGCAAGGGAATCACAGAACCCATAAACGACACATGCGCCAAAATAACATTACCACAGTCATCCATTTCCGAACTCACCATCCCCATTCTCGCCCTCTTCGCCAACAAAATCATTGTGCCACCCTTTGATAACACAGGAGGGTTCAGCAACACCTCGAAATATTCCAACAACACCTCCAGTCGGTCCATACACTTAACACTATGCTCCTGAATAAATTCAACATCCAGCTTGTGATAGCGGGCCACCAACACCAGCTGACGTTGCTTCAAACGGCAATTCAACCCATGAACGTTCAATGTCGCACATTTCATCCACACATCCATTGAGAAAATAAACAGAGAAGACCACACTCACACAACACTACCACTACATCCCAGGGTAGCATCGCATCCAACAGAAGAGCCCTCAACCCCATCTCCCAAAACTACTGGAGTGGGAGCCACATCTGCAAGCTTACCCACAGAACTCTTCTGGAGCCTTACAACCAAATCTCCCCCTACCGACTCTTCCTGGACCCCTTTCACAATATCCCACCAATCCACATTTTGTGTTCCACCAGGTTATGGACCACTCTCACGAATTTTAGGGACTCCATCATCCACCACAGACACGCCCCCACCAGAAGGCGGAATACCCAAGTCGGACGGAACCATAGGATCACACTGCACAGCCGTCAAGGAAGAGGGGTGTGCCGACTTCCAACCTCCTCCTTGCGTCTACAGTATTCTGGAAAGAACCTCCAAATTTCCGTCGCTTTAGGCTGTGCTGCCCAGCGCCAACAGGCAACAGGCAATCTGCCTCACGTCGTTCAGAACCGCGACTAGGAGTATGTACATCCTCCATATTCACTTCCGCCACCACCTCAGTTGTTCGAGCAGCAGACCGAGCCGCATCAACACTATCAGGGATCACTTGCTGTGGTTTCCGATGTACACCAATCGACTCAGCATTGGAGCGCCCATCCACCGATGAAATGCCCACCACTGCATCTACCACCTCACCAGCGCTGGTAGTCACAGCAGCACACTCGCCTTCGGAGACGGTCTGCACGGGCACGCACGGGCTTGTAGGGAGATCAACAACCCCACCAGACCGGGAAACGACACAGCAGTACTGACGTCATCCCCACCAGGAGAAACCAATGAAGCAGCACTTGTAGTACCCATATTGGCGCCATCCACCACTGCCTCCGTTCCCATACAAAGGGCACTGCTCAAAACTGATAGATCTTCTTGCTCGTGCAAAGGAGGAAAATCATTCTCATTAAACAGGTTAACCCGGTCATACATCCTAGTGGTGCAGGCAGCAGCCATATGGCAAACATGACCACACTTGAAACATGTCCAAGTCTGCCCCCGGTAGAAGAAGCCGACCGTATAGCCAGCAATCGATAGAGAGGAAGGCACATTTCCACGAAGGACCATTTTTGCCGTCCTGTAACCATTAATGAGTCCCTTGACTCCTCCAGACGTGTGCCTACACACACACAAATAAATTTGACTCGCCCATACCTGGCAAGCGCCCGACGGAGAAGATCCTCCGACATTTCAATCGGAGCATTTATAATCGATACCTATATGTATACTCAGTGCTCAGATTTGCCACCGACACAGATCCCAGACCGTTGCTCAGCCCCACCTCCCGACCCTCATACTGTTCGATAAACTGTCGGAAACACCGTTCTCGGCGAACTTCACCACCACTCTGTCCTCGCGAATGATCTGCAGACCAACGAGATCTTCCACTTTCACTTTCATAACATCAAGCAGCATGTTGCTGATGACTCCAATATCCACTTTACAGGTGAATGTCAAACCTGCCGACTCCTTCCTCTGCACTGGCAGCACATAAGTCCCCATACTGAGACGAATAAATAGTCACCCCGCAGTGGCAAACGATCACTCGCCAGGGCAACCGAGAAGCGTCTAATGTAAACACCAGCAGAGAGAACTCAGGAACCTCCGACCTGGCTGGTGGTTCAGAGTGGACTCACTCTTACCTGTCAGCTCAGGTGATGCTGACCGGCTCTGACGACCGCTTTGTCAACGCCCACATTTAGCCAGACTTCCTCGGTCTATTGCCCCCAAAATATGCCACCTACGTTTTTTTGATTATTTTTCCCATGCTCAGGGAACACAAATTAACATTTTTAGAAGACGAAAATTTTTTTTAGATTTTTTTTCTTGCGCACAGGAGTGTAAATCTCATCAGGACTCCTTAGCAGCTTAAGAGTTATTCGAGTGTTTGCATTGAGAAAGCAGCTCTGTGTTTTCATTACAGAAGAAGCAAACCCCATGGCAGTTAAATGTCAGGATGTGCTCTGGCTGGAAAAATTGTCTTACATGGCTTCAATCTTTGATCATCTGAAAAAGCTAAATATCAGTCAGCAAGGCAAAGGTGGGGATATTTTTTACAAGTATAAGAAAAAAATGCATTTAAACTGAAGGTGAAAAAATAGAGAAGCAATGTAGAAAAGAGGTGCTTTTCTGATTTTGAATTATTTGACTCATTTATGAGAGAATGTGGCTGGGAACACGGTATGCAGGCAATAGAGCAGACACTGGAGGTACATATGTCACACTTAATTATCAGACACCTTACTTTAATGCAAGAAAACCTTAACTTCTATTTCCCAGACAGTGAGAATGACCAGCTGACCTCCAACATGTGGATACTTAATCCCTTCACAGGTGACGGAACTGATCATTGTGATGGTCTTTTGGAGCTTTCAGCAAATAATTTACAAAAAGCAGTTTTCAAGACATTTAGCAATCCATGGATTTCTGGGTTACCCTGCTTGATATTCCAGAGCACAAGGATCTAGCTGAGCAGGCAATAGCCATATTTGTTGAGATGCCAACATCATATTTGTGCGAGCAAGGGATCTCTAGTTTAGTTTTGGTGAAGACAAAGAAAAGGAATGTAATCCTGAACTTGGATCCTCTCATGCGAGTTGCACTTGAAAATCGTCTGACACCTCGATTCAACCTAATAGCAGACAAAGTGCAACAGCAGCCAAGCCATTGATTTTTGTTAAAGGATAACTATTTGTTTTATTTATTGATACCGTACCAAATATAGCAAACATCGTCTGCAATTTTACTTTAGTGAAGGAAAATGCATCTAAATGGCATGCTTAATGTTATCTTGTGTATTTTGAGCCTCTCAGTTTGAGATGAGGTGTGTAAATATATGGATGAATATGTAAAAGTTAAATACAAAAATAAGAGAAACTGTTTTTTTCTGTTTACATAGTCATAGAAATGAGATATGAAACATAGATTTTAAATATTAAAAACGTGAGATTTTAATGAGACTTTTTTTGGGGTGGGGGTGGAAAGCTTCTACTTAATCACCACTAGGGGTAGACTACATTAAAAAGGTTGAAGACGACATGAATATAGGGGAATTGTTACAGGATGATGAAATTGAATCAAGCAGTTCACCATGGAATGCCACATTGATTCTTATACCAAACGAGATGGGACATAGAGACCAGTAATCGACTACTGGAAGCTTAACAGAGTAACCATACCTGACCGTTTCCCACTTCCAGTCTTAAATGAATGCTGCAAAGCATAAGTCGAAACAAAGTATTTTCAGCATTAGATTTGTTGCAGGGATTCTGGCAAATTCCACTCGATGAGGAAATTAAGCAGTTGACAGCCTTTAGCACCCCTAATGGTCTTTTCTTTTCAAGAGAATGCCATTTTATATATATATATATATATATATATATATATATATATATATATATAATATATATATATATATATATATGATATATATATATATATATATATATATATACACGAGTTGTTACATTCTTGATAAACCATAGTACGTGTAGCGTTTCGGGCAGATCCCTGGAATACGACCCCCACAAAGAATCATTTTTGTAACCAAGTACACATTTTACTGTTGAGTAAACAGAGGCTATAGTTAAGGATTTGTGCGCAGTAAATCCTCCCCGGCCGTGATACGAACATGACAAAGCGCTCGCGGAACACCAGGCGAGCTTGCGAAGTAACCCAATAATCTTTTCAAGGTTCATGTCGAACCTATTTCGTAGATTGATAGGTTGGTGTATCTTGATGATCTCATAATCATGTCGCAAGATGTTCAGACACTCACTTCCAGAACCTTGAGAAAGTATTCACAAAGCTCGCAGAAGCAAATTTAAAAATAAAACTCTCAAAGTGCTCATTCTTAAAGGAGATTAATTTCCTAGGTCATACAGTCACCCTTTCAGGTATTACTTGGATGAATAAAAAATTATTGCTGCCCGTGATTTTCAATGCTCGTAATGTAAAAGTCGTGAGAGAGTTAATAGGTCTTGTAGGATTTTATCGTTAATTTATTGCTGGATTCTCTATTATAGCCGTTCCACTTTACAAGTTGCAAAGAAAAGATGAACCCTTTGTTTGGGAAGACGCCCAAGAACAGTCTCTCAGAAAGCTCAAAGCAACATTGATCTCGTCACCTGTCCTTAGGTACCCAGATTTTTTTAAACCTTTTACGGTGGTCACAGATGCCAGTGATATAGGTTGAGTGCTGCATTACTGAAACCGATGGTCACAGAGTTCACGCAATAACTTAATAGCCGTATATTGTATAAGGAAGAGAATAATTATAGTACAACACAGCGAGAAGCTCTAGCAGTTGTGTGGGCTCTTAAACATTTAACGGATACAATTAACACTTATCCAGTTCATGTTCTTACAGATCATCACCCACTAATTCCATTGTTCAAGAATAAGAATCCAGTCGGAAAATTTGCCAGATATTTACTTAAAATTCAAGAATTCAATCCTACATTTGGGTATATCCCAGGAAAACAAAGTGTTGTAGCTGATGCATTTTCTCGACATGTAGCTGCAATCCACTTAAATTACCAGCATTAGATGCTACAGTAGTAGAGACAGAACAAAGACAAGACCACATATGGGTATCTATCATTTAAGTTTTGACTAAGCAAGATACTTGTCAGATTCACAAACCGCCAGTACCATTGAAAGAACTGGTGATGTTAGACAATTACTGTGTAGAGTAGTAAAGCTAGAGGCAACCCCGAGGAAGTGTTGTCAGTTGTTCCAGCGGTCCTGGTACCAACTGTGTTAAAAATTATCCATGATGCTTTGCAAGTGCACATCCAGGTAAATTAAAGAGTACACATTTGTACTCCCCAGCAAGGTCGATTGAAAGATTTTGGCCCAAATGGCTAAAGAGCTTGTTCATTATGTTGACAGATGTTTAACCTGCTTACAGCACAAGAGACATGTAACAAGACCTAATCCAATTCATGTGTAACCAGTGACTAAAGCCCCTGGGAACCTGTATCTATGGATTTGTTGATAAATTTTGCAGAAACTGAAAAGACAACACTCGCTCATAATGGTAGACAATTTTTCACGGCATTGCGAACTAGTTCCTATTCCGAACAAAACAGCAGAAACTATAGCCAGTGCATTCCTGACCAAATATTTGAATATATAGTATGCCAAAAGTAATTCTCTCAGATAAGGTTTCGAGTTCAGAAATAGGTCTAACTAGTTTGTGTGAATTATGCAACATAACAAATGTAGTATTATGCCATATCACACAGCAAGTAATGGGTTAGCAGAGCTTAATAACAGAGCAATGTTAGATGCCTTGAGAGGCACCTTGAATTTTGATAACAGTAATTGGGATGAATTTATACCCTTACTTCAGTGCCACAAATTCTGCAATTAATGCTTCAACAGGAAACACTCCTCATGCTATTTTTATGGTACAGATAAGATCATTCTAATGAATTGATGTATGTACCCCTTGCTCCTTTGCATAATTTAAATAGCATAGCACATAACATAGTATAGCATAGACAAATCCAACTAGTTTTCAAGAAAATATGAAAACAATTGCCAGGGCACTGTGGAGTTACCTGCGCAAGGAATGCTCAAGCTAAACCCAGTAAGATAACTGTTGAATCTGTAATAATGGTACTTAACCAACATAGGTCTGGCCCTACGTACAAATTAACTAAGAAATTTTTAGGTCCATATAAGGTAATTGATCATATCAAAGGTAACCAGTACACACTTAAGAATTTGGTTACAGGAGACTTTATAAACAAACATCTAGACCACATGAAGTTAGCTAAAATGACTGCTGGTGAGACTGATTCAGAAGATGACAATGACCTTACCCAGACAGATTCTCCTATTGAGACACCACCTACTGTGGTTGACAGACCATTTCACATCAAGCTACCCTATGCCAGCACTTATAATCTTAGATCTAGACCTATAGTCTAAACTGTGCACTCATCACAAGTCCATTGGCTAGATGCCAACAAGATTAATAACTCAGATGACACCTGGTCACATGCAGTTCCTGATCTTCAGTCTGAGGCAGAGTTGTATAGTGCTCTTCATGAATTAGGTACTGACATTCGCAGAATCTATAATTAAGTTCATAATGCAGTTGTCATTCTGGTAAATCCACCTCATGTATCTTATTATCACTGTATAATGCATTGTATATGCTTCTTTCAACTTTCTTTTGGGTCTTTATTCAGATGCATTGTAATGCCTACTGTGCCATTTGAATTTTTTACAGTGCAAGTTATCAAGAGTTCTATTACTGTTCTTGCAACCAAATTGAGGCTAGTAATTCCTGACTGGTATCACTAAGATGTTAGCCTTCTCACTCTAGTCCTTGTAAATAGCTTGTAGATATTGTACATAATTTTTTTATCTTCTTACCTAATTATTAGATTCACTGTGGTTGTTAGGTCATAACTCTTATTCCATTTATGAAGATAATTGTATTTTATTTTCCCAGCCCATGCCATTAACACAAGATGTTGATAATTTTGTTTAGGGTAATACTTTGAGTTGTATTGTTCATACCTAATGCTTAAACATGCTTATGTTCTTCATGCTGTGCTTCAGTTGATGCATTATTATTATTATGATTTTTCACTGAGTCAAGTTCAAGTTCAAGTTCAAGTATGTTTATTAAGATAACAAAGAAATACATCTCAAAGGGATAGCGTAGCTTAGACTATTTCTTCCCCCACTGAGTCAATTATGTTCTATGTTTTGTGCACATGCCAAGCGGTGTTAGTATTAATCCACACCTGATCCATCTTTAACGCTTTAACTGTGCAATACGCCTGCAGGCCCACGTCTGGGGTGCGCTACACGCCTCCAGGTATTTGTATTTTTCACGTTCCATTCAAAACTCCCGCGGCTACATGGGGTTCACATCAGCTTCCTCAGGGCTCTTGTAAACAGACGCCATGTTTTAAAAAAATCATGGTCCACATTGCCGGGTGTCAAATGAACCAACTAAATGATAAGTATGATAACTATGTCTTGACATTAATTTACTTCCGTAGCATATAAAGTACTTAAAATAACAAACACATAAGACTGAATTACCACAACAGCAGACTCTATTATAACCAAAAGCACTTGTAAAATAACAAGAACCCAAAGAACACGGGGCACAATGCAAAAATATGCAATAAATGAAAACTAGTTCGAGTTCATTCAAACTTTTTGACGAGTTGTATTTAAAAAGAGTTTCATCTGGTCAAAGTCTCAGAATCGTAGTGTAAATAGGAAGGGAGAAAAAAATATATTGAATTATGTGTCAAAAATTTCCTAAATGGTCAAAAATTAGCATCACACACAAGTATCAACTGAAATCATGTCTATGACTCTCAGGTATCACAATTACATATAATACAAATATTTAATAATTAGTTTTATCCAAAAAAAATTAGAAACTTATACACCTGACTGCACGTACATCTATCTGTAAGGGTGCCAGGAAATTGGTTGATGTCAACCTCAGCTACAGATGACTTTATTTTTACATATTTATTTTCAAATAACATAATCGTTTCTATAACTCTATCATTTTTTATTCAATTTACATGAAACTTGCACATTATATGTAGAATTTATACCTCTAAAAAACTGTAAGAGCATTTTTGTCATAAATCCATTTATTGATTTATAAATATTTATAAACATCATTTTGTTACATAACTTTTTAGGGAAAATTGAAAATTTGTATTATTGCACTAAAACATTTGGGATAGAAATCGCTAAACTAAAAACTTTATCATATGGTAATGTGATAGCTGAGTGTCATAGAAATGATTTCGGTGGCACTTGTGCTTGTAGTAGCACGTTGAAAAATCGCCTAAAATACGCATTTTTTATCCCTTTCTATTTACGCTGCGATGCTGAAACGTGGACCAGTTGCAACCCTTTCCATATCCAACTATTAAATAAAGTTTGAACAAAATTGAACAACTTTGATTTTACCCCATTTTGCCCTCTTAAAGGTATGGCAGGACATATGTACTAAGAGCCTTAATAATAAATGACCAGCAATTATAGTAACAGCTAATCACACCGATAAAGTTCCAGGTCGAATAATAGTTATAATCCTCTCAATTAAAACTATAAAGGTATCAAAACTCCTGGGGTTCCTTGAGGTACCAAATGAGCAAATATTTCTTGTGTATGATTTATTCAACCAAAAAATATAAAAGATAATCATAAAGAAAAAGCAAATGATAATGTTATTAATAAATGTCTTGAACTCGAAAATACATAAGGCAAAAGCCCCAAAGAATATTTAAATACAATTAATATGAGCACGGAGACCAACAATACATTTAAACCTAAGTTCTTTTCACCCAAAATCACCTTAAACTCCCCATATAATATTTTAGTAAACTTCAAACATATTATACCCCACGTGAGGGAGAAACCCAATACGTAAACAGTACAAATAATTAACCTAGAAAAGTGGAAACCCAATTCAAAGGATGAGAAAAAAATTATTGTTGAAGGATCAAAAATTTTAAATAATCTAGCTACCACTTTCATAACTTTTCAATTTCCTGGTCCTTTCTCCTTGTTAAGCCTAATTACTATAAATTACTAAAAATATTGCATAGCCAACACCAAAATTAAACTCAATAAAAACATTACATATAAACTTGTCCAAAAATGAGAGATATTTGAGGTATATAAAAATATTATTAAATTACTTAAGTCTGACAAACTTATAATATATACATTAACTAATTTTTAATCCACTTGAAGTAAACTACTATTTGAAGCTTTAAGGGAAGGGAAGGGAAATGGGAACAAACTCATAATTTGTATTAGTGCAGGGGGTAATGATGTTGGACTAGTTAGGAGTGAGGAGCTAATACAGAGATTCAGGACAGCCATTGAATTAGTTAGGAGCAAGGGAGGAATCCCGATCATATGTGGCATTCTTTCAAGAAAGGAGTGGGAAATGAATGGATGTCGAGGGCACTTGGTGTCAGTTGCCGGCTGGAAAGATATTGCAAATCAAATGCAATATCTTTCATAGACAACTGGGAACACTTCTATGGAAGAAATGAAATGTATGCTCGTGATGGGGTGCATCTATCGAGAGCTGGGGTTGTTGCTGTTGCGAACTCGTTGGAACCAGTGGTTAGAGGTGTTTGTTTGGGTTTAAACTGTTAGTAGATAGTGGTATGGGAATTAATTTGGAGGAAGGAGGTATTAAAGTATGTGTTTGTGGGAGAAAGGAATTGGCAAAATGACCAGGGAAAGAGAAGGGCATCAAAATAACAATTCACTTAGGGTATATTACACTAACAGTAGAAGTCTAAGAAATAAAATTAACGAATTAAATGCTCTTGTCTGCACAGAAAAAAATAGATATTATTGCACTTACCGAAACGTGGATGAATGTAGAAAATAGAGAACTATTCGCTGAATATCAAATAAATGGATTTAAACTATTTCACACAGATAGATATATTAGACGAGAAGGGGGAGTAGCCATATACGTTAGGGACAATTTGAAATGTAATCTCAAAGAGGGAATCAAATCTGAGCCACACACAGAAACTATTTGGATAGAATTAAACGAAAAGCCAATAATATTATAATAGGAGTTATATATAGGCCACCAAATTTAGACAGAATGGAAGCAAAGTATCTACGGGATGAAATATCTAGAGCATCTAGATCTAACAGTATTCATGTCATGGGTGACTTTAATTTTAGTGGAATAAACTGGTTGAACAAAACAGGGAATAATGAAGCAGAAGATTTTCTAGAATTAATTGACGATTGCTTTCTTACGCAACACATTAAGGAACCAACGCGGGAAAATAACATTTTAGATGTAGTGTTAACTAACAGGGAAACACAAATTAAGGACATCGAAATAGGGAATGAGCTAGGGAACAGTGTTCATAAAGAAATCAGATTTAGCATAGAATGGAATAGAGCTGTAGGAGAAAATTCTGTTAAAGTACCTGATTTTCGAAAAGCTAATTTCAATAACCTAAGAAATTTATTGGGTCAAATAGATTGGAAAGTCTTGGTTGGGTATGGGGTGTGGGCCGGTCTTGGAGCTAGACGTGAACCCAGCGATAGTTGACGTAAAAGGGGTTTTCGATGTGGACTCAAAATATAACCTATTTAAAAATATTCTAAGCGAAGCCCAGGAATGTAGTATACCATATAAAATTGAATAGATCGAATACTAATAATCCAAAGTGAATAACAAAGGATCTGAAACACCTTATAGGTAAACAGAGAGCGTGGTAAAAAAGGATTAAGAATGGGGAAGTCAGTTTAGAACAGGAATTCGTACAACTGGTTAGAAATACTAAAAAAGAGATAAGGAAAGCTAAAAGAAACTATGAAGTTCGCATAGCAGAGCAAGCAAAGACAAATCCTAAAGGGTTTTTCCAGCTACACCGGACAAAGATTAGGGAAAGGATAGGTCCATTAAAAACTGAGACAGGTCAAATAACAGATAATGATGAAGAGATGAGTAGTATTTTCAATAAATATTTTACATCTGTATTTACTAATGAGGAACTTAACAATATGCCTTCAGCCGAACAAGTCTATGTGGGTGGGGACGAGGACAGGTTGACTAGTTTAGCAGTTACCAGGGAGGCTGTAATTAAACAATTAGTAAAACTAAAACCAAACAAATCCCCAGGGCCGGATGAAGTGTTTGCCAGGGTGCTTAAAGAATGCAAAGAGAAGCTTTCCGAGCCACTGTCTACCATATTTAATAAATCAATAGAGTTAAGCAGAGTGCCAGAGTTATGGAAAGTTGCTAATGTGATACCAGTTTTGTAGAAAGGAGATAGATCACTTGCGTCAAACTATCGACCAATTAGCCTAACGTCTATTGTGGGAAAGTTACTTAAATCGATAATTGCAAATACAATCGTCTTCATCTTGAAAAACATAAATTAATAAATGAGTCGCAACATGGTTTTACAAATGGCCGTTCATGTTTAACAAATTTGCTATCTATATATTTATAAAAATACAGCATACAACAAAGCACAAAACATAATACAATGACAAACTAGCAAACACAGTAACATCACAAAACAAAACCCCCAGAAAAAACAAACCATACATTAAGAGGCATAACAGGAAACATAACAGGACAAACACAATACAGTCCAAACAGGACAAACACGTACAATAGGTAATAGCAATATAAAACACCAGGTCAAACGCACAGCACAAACAATACAGGATTAAAAAACAAACACCAAACCACCCGCCCCATAAACCAAGGGCGAGGCCAAAATAAACAATAAAAATCAACAATAAAAATAAACAATAAAAATAAACAAGCAAAACACGCACACCTGAAAACAAAACAGGCACAAACACAACAACATACATGCACTGGCCTGAAGGACCGAGAATAAAACAACAAAGTACATCATGAAACAAAACCAAACACTTCAGCACAAAACATAACAATACAACTTCATACAAATTTTTACAGACACTATAATACCGGCCTGAAGGGCCTACAACAAAAACAACAATGAACAAAAACATAATGATACAAAAAAAAAACAATACCGGAAATATAAGAAATACAACAAAGCACCGGCCTGAAGGGCGCACAATAGGTACAACACAGTACAAACCAACTACAGGTCCAAGCACACACCAAGCACACAGACTGCTCAAATTTCTCATACTTATCCAGCCACTCCGCCGCCGGGAAGCGAATACAATATGCCTCCCAAAGTACCATGACGTCCTCTGAAATAGGTTCATCACGAACCGTACGAGGATCAGGCATTGACTCCGGCACACCCACAACAAAACACCGAGCCCGTCGAACCCAGATGGAAGAAGGGCACCACGGAACAGGACGCACGCGGTCATCAACTTGAAACCGCAAAGGATGCTGATCATCAACCGCCACTCCGGAGGCCAGGATGATAGGGAGAGGCGCCTTCCCACAAGGCCGGGCAATGGGCATCGCAGTGGAAGCCTCCTCGGCTTCCTCACAGGGCCCTGCGGCAACCACCGAACGTTGTACCTGCTGGGACCCCCCCACGCTTGGCATCCTTCTTCAGCACCAGCTTGATGCCGCCACTCGCACCAGAATCCACACCACCCACGTATGGAGGAGCGACCACGTCACTGCGGAGAACCTTCTGCAGGAGAAAGAACGAGGTAAATCAGACGCACAACCATCGTCAATAGCAGACACATGGACGTCAGCCACCACCAGCGACGTAGAGCTCGAAGCACCCGGAATCGCCACATCATCGCCCGAAGCTCCACCTGCGTCGTAGTCCACCACATCAGCCCAATCAGTAGAAGAACGCCTGGAACGCTTGGACACGGGCCGCACATCCTCACAGCCGGAGGCGGACCCAGAACCACGGGCCTCCCGAACCGGGCGAACCGACGCCCGACGCAGTACGGCAGCAGCCTCAACCACATGTGAAACCGGGCCGCACACAACAGGACGCTGCGCATCCCCCCCCAACACTCAGCACAGCCATAACACCTGGCGAGGGTGCAGGACCAGGCGCAGCAGCAGGAGACGAGGTAAACGAAGACGACTCGCAGAGACCATCCGGGAAACCCTCGGGAGCAACTCGCACAGTGAAGGGACCAGCGACAGGAGCCACCGGAACACTCGGCGGAAGGACAACAACCACCGGGGGCATGTCGGGTGACGCAGGGGGGGGGGGGGCCGCATCAGCAGCGAATGGGACATGCCCCTCTTCATCTCCGGAATCCACGCCTTGAGGGAGCGGCGGGAAATCCTATTCCCGAAACAAGTTAACAGGTGCAGTAGGGGCCTCAGAGCACCCGGCAGCCTGATGTCCTAACTGGCCATACCGGAAACAGGTATGGGGCTGCCGGGCATAGTACACCCGAACGTAGTAACCCAGCAGCCGGACAGAAGATGGGATATCCGATCGCAGGCGCATACCTAAGGTATGGATGTTCGTCTGCTTCCCAGCATACTTCCCCGAGGAAAGCGTGTTCACCCGCACACTGATGACTACACCATACCTCCCGAAGAAGCGCCGAAGAAGATCTTCAGGGAACTCCAGGGGCGCACCGTGTACACTGACATACATCAGGGCACCACTTCGGTCCGAGACCGCAACAGAGCCGGCGCCATCCGGCAACTGCAACAAACGCCCTTTGTACCGCCGCTACAAAGTATCGGGAAGTCCCGATACTCCTCCTCCCGCATGAACTTGATAATCACCCGGTGGGCCGTAACAAGTTAAACTCCATATACAGCCTCCACAGGGACACGTAGCATGTCGCACATTACTAACTCAATGGCTGGATAACCAGCCTTACACGAGAACTCTAGCCCCACTGAATTCACCCGCAAAACAGGAGGAATTGCAAGGCCCCCCATGTCAAAAACAGCCACGTCAGCACGTAGCCAGGCAGGCAACAACACTGGGAGGGCAGTGACGCCCCACCACCTGGCGACCAAACACCTAACAACCCCAGCAGTCATGGAGGCCGGGACACGTCCGCACTCCACGGCTGCTCAGGGCGAACTCCAGTTGATAGTGGTAAGGATTGTGATGTTGTGTACCTTGACTTAGCAAAGCTTTTGATACAGTGCCACATGAAAGACTAATTAAAAAAATAGAGTCTCATGGTATTGGGGGTGCTATATTAAGTTGGATTAGGGCATGGCTATTCCAGAGGAAACAGAGAGTTAGTATAAATGGGGTTAAGTCAGAGTGGGATAATGTTGTTAGTGGAGTGCCTCAAGGCTCTGTCCTGGGACCTCTGTTGTTTATAATATATATAAATGATTTAGATTCTGGTTTGAGTAGCAACATTTGCAAATTTGCAGATGATACAAAAATCGGTAGGGAAATTAACACAAAAGAAGACTCGCTATCACTTCAAGTTGATCTAAATAGGGTTTTAAAATGGTCAAAAGACTGGCAGATGCAGTTTAATGCTGATAAATGTAAAGTTTTGAGGCTAGGTAATGGTAACAGAATTACAAGATACGAGCTAGATAGCGTTGAGATTGCGAAGTCGGATTGCGAAAGGGATCTGGGAGTTATGATTAGTAAGAATTTAAAACAAAAGGATCAATGCATGAATGTTCGTAATATGGCAAATAGGACACTTGGATTTATTAATCGAAGATTTAGTAACAAGACACCTGGTGTGGTTCTTCAGCTATATCTTGCTCTGGTTAGGCCCCATTTAGATTATGCAGTTCAGTTTTGGTCGCCGTACCATAGAATGGATATAAATTCACTTGAATGTGTCCAGCGTAGGATGACAAAGTTAATTCCCCAAATTAGAAATCTTTCGTATGAAGAAAGATTAATAAAGCTTAAATTGCATTCACTGGAAAGGCGAAGAGTTAGGGGTGACATATAGAAGTTTACAAGTGGATGAATGGA
The DNA here is from genome assembly GCA_020271785.1 of Procambarus virginalis. Taxonomy (NCBI): domain Eukaryota; kingdom Metazoa; phylum Arthropoda; class Malacostraca; order Decapoda; family Cambaridae; genus Procambarus; species Procambarus virginalis. Next base: position 21,435,254 of record WNGS01113158.1, on the reverse strand, counting down.
CATAACAAAGGGGATATTAATAGGGTATTAAAAGTATCAACCAAAGACAGAACACGAAACAATGGGTATAAATTGAATAAGTTTAGATTTAGGAAAGACTTGAGTAAATACTGGTTCGGTAACAGGGTTGTTGGTTTGTGGAACCAATTACCGCGTAACGTGGTGGAGGTGGGATCCCTCGATTGTTTCAAGCGAGGGTTGGACATGTATATGAGTGGGATTGGGTGGTTATAAATAGGAGCTTCTTCGTATTGACCAATAAGCCTTCTGCAGTTGCCTTTGTTCTTATGTTCTTATGTTCTTAAGAACCACACCAGGTGTCTTGTTACTACTGCTTCGATTAATAAATCCCAGTGTTCTATTTGCCTTATTACGAACATTCATGCACTGATCATTTTGTTTTAAATTCTTACTAATCATAACTCCCAGATCGCTTTCGCAATCCGACTTCGCAATCTCAACACCATCCTGCTCGTATCTTGTAACTCTATCATCATTACCTTTCCTCAGAACTTTACATTTATCAGCATTAAACTGCATCTGCCAATCTTTTGACCATTTCAAAACCCTATTTAGATCAACTTGAAGTGATATTTAGTCGTCTTCAGAGTTAATTTCCCTGCCGATTTTTGTATCATCGGCAAATTTGCAAATGTTGCTACTTAAACCTGAATCTAATCATTTATATATATTATAAACAACAGAGGTCCCAGGACAGAGCCTTGAGGTAGTCCACTAACAACATTATCCCACTCTGACTTAATCCCAGTTATACTAGATCTGTTTCCTTTGGAATAACCATGCCCTAATCCAACTTAACATAGCACCTCCAATACCATGAGCCTCTATTTTTTTAATCAGTCCTTCATGTGGCACTATATCAAAAGCTTTGCTAAAGTCAAGGTACACAACATCACAATCCTTACCACTATCAACTGCCTCAACTATGCTGGAATACAAAGATAGCAAATTTGTTAAACATGAGCGGCCATCTGTAAAACCATGTTGCGACTCATTTATTAATTTATGTTTTTCAAGATGAAGACGAACTGTATTTGCAGTTATCGATTCAAGTAACTTTTCCGCAATAAACGTTAGGTTAATTGGCCGATAGTTTGACGCAAGTGATCTATCTCCTTTCTTAAAAATTGGTATCACATAAGCAACCTTCCATGACTCTGGCACTCTGCCTAACTATTGATTTATTAAATATGGTAGAGTGTGGCTCGCAAAGCTCCGCTTTGCATTCTTTAAGCACCCTGGCAAACACTTCATCGGGCCCTGGGGATTTGTTTGGTTTGAGTTTTACTATTTGTTTAATTACATCCACCCTGGTAACTGCTAAACTAGTCAACCTGTCCTCATCCCCACCCACATTGACTGGTTCGGCTAATGGCATATTGTTAAGTTCCTCTTTAGTAAATACAGATATAAAATATTTATTAAAAATACTACTCATCTCCTCGTCATTATCCATTATTTGACCTGTCTCAGTTTTTAATGGACCTATCCTTTCCCTAGTCTTAGTTCGATGCAACTGAAAAAAAACCTTTAGGTTTTGTCTTCGCTTGCCCTGCTATGCGAACTTCGTAGTTTCTTTTTGCTTTACTTATCTCATTTTTAACATTTATAACCAGTTGTACGAATTCCTGTTCTAAACTAACTTCCCCATTCTTAATCCTTTTGTACCACGCTCTCTTTTTACCTTTAAGGTTCTTCAAATCCTTTGTTATCCACCTTGGGTCATTAGTATTCGATCTATTCAATTTGTATGGTATACTACGTTCCTGGGCTTTGCTTAGAATATTCTTAAATAAGTTATATTTTGAATCCACATCGAAAACCCCTTTTACATCACCTATCGCTGGGTTCCTGTGTCGCCCCAAGACCGGCTCACCCCCATGCCCAAGACTTTCCAATCTATTTGACCCAAAAAATTTCTTAGGCTATCAAAATCAGCTTTTCGAAAATCTGGCACTTTAACAGAATTTTCTCCTACAGGTCTATTCCATTTTATGCTACATCTGATTTCTTTGTGATCACTGTTCCCTAGCTCACTCCCTATTTCGGTGTCATTAATTTGTGTTTCCCTGTTAGATAACACTAAATCTAAAGTATTATTTTCCCGCATTGGTTCCTTAATGTGTTGGCTAAGGACATTGATAAATATTATTTTCAAAGATTTCGATTTATTTAATTTTTTATTTAAATATTTTGTGTGACATTTTTATGTTGGAATTGAACTGTGTTGTTTACCATACCGTTCATTTCATAAGAATAAGTATAGATGCCACACCTTTTACAGTTAAAACTATGCTTTTCTTTAAAAACAGCGCCATCTGATGTACGTTAGAGCAACATACATGCTGTACTAAATATGCTACAGTTCCATTTCAATTTTTCTCATTGCATTGATAAAATGAATTTTCATAGATTTTAATATATTTTCACTTTGATTTTAATTATTTTGTGTGAATTGCGTTGGAATTGAGCTGTGTTGTTTACCATACCGTTCATTTCGTGAATATAGTTTATTTATTTTACTGTTTCATATTTTCATTTCATTTTTTAACTTTTTCTTATATTTCAGTGATGGGAACATCAGATCACTTGATGTTCCAAATTTTCAATCGAAGAAAATTCGTGTTAGAATTATTAATCTTACCTTTTCGGTCATATTCAACAACATATGTTTACAAGAAAGATTGTTACCAAAATGTACTAATATTTGAGTATTTGCAGACATTAAAAATAAACTCTCTTTAGTGCCATTTTACAATGCTGTTAGTAACTGTGTTACAGAATTTTCGATGGTCGATTGACTTGGTTGTTATCTTCTGGTTGTCGACGATATGAGTCTAGGAACGAGATTTTGAGAACAATGGCCCAATAGGTGTTCAAGACACAGAAGCAAATTTAAGCATAAATGTCTAAATTTTAGGCACAAGAAGCAAATTTTAGGAATTCTAGGCATAAGTGATATTGCTAATCACGAGGGTAATTAGAAATTTCTTAATGGAGTGGGTTCACAGAAACATGTGGGTGACACTTAAGAAAAATATATTCACTAACAAACTTGATAGTGTTCAACCTGTCCTCTTAAAAATAACGTCGCTTTTGGCCGTTTACCAGTATGGCCGAAAGTGGACGTTATTTGAAATTGAAAAAAAATGAAAATAAATTTGGGATTTTTTTTTTCAACAACAGTAAGGGTCCTCTGATAGGTTAGGTGGGCAGGAAATTCTCATAAAGTTTCAAAAAAGTTATGATAACGTTAATTGAAAGTTTCCTCTTCTAACCTTACCGAGTAAGCCGGACGACTGAAACAGAAAACGGGACAGTACATCACTTTTGTGAGTCGAATTCATTTCAAATTACATCCAAATTTGGCAATAGCACGCATACGAGCCAAAAGTGACTTTAATTTTAAGAGGATGGGTTGAACACACAGGGGGTTTGATTACTAGAGATTGGTGTCGGCAAAGTTATCTATCATTTAGCTAACTGATCAATAACAGTTCTTTTGGGAACAAAATGTCACTCAACTCTTTTATCACTGATTGCCTGATTTGTTAATCAGTCTTCCTAAGAAATTCCTTAGTAAATAATTATTCGGTAAGAGGGTTGTGTATTTACATAAGTTCATAAGAATTAATGAAACTGCCGGAGGCCTATTGGCCCATTCGTTGGCCAATTGGCTCACACATTGTTGTGTCTCAGCAACGTGAGCCACAGCCTTTTTCTGTCTCCCAGTCATCCCCACCATTCCCCCTCCCCCATCCCATTGTCCTCCCAACCATTTATCACTCACTGTCCCTTTGTCCTCCCCACCATCCCCAACTCACCTGTCTCCTCGTCCTTCCTAACATCCCCCACTCTTGTCCCCTCGTCTTCCCCACCATTCCCTACACCCTCCATCGATGCAGTCCCAAATGGTCTGATGTTCACATCAGAAAAATGGGAACATCAATTGATCTGATGTTCCCATCACTGATATATAAGAAAAACAGTTAAAAAACGAAATGGAAAACAATGAAAAAATAAAAAATAAACTATACTCACAAAATGAATATTATGGTAAACAACACAGCTCAATTCTAAAACAATTTCAC
>WNGS01113158.1:21418817-21431042 GCA_020271785.1 Procambarus virginalis | reverse complement strand
AAAATTAATAAGTACAATGCTAACTGCTTAATAGGTATATACGTAATCAATGATATATAAAATGTTACATCTGGAACCTTAAACGGAACAGGTCCAGCAAACTTCTTTCCGAAATCTAAACAGGTCAAAATAGTGTGAGACGCCACCGCTCCTGTATTTCCTGACATGCCAACTCACATGATGATTATAATAATATACACATAACAGTTGATAATCACAAAAGTTTATATAAATTTTATTACGTAGCCAGCTATGAGTACGTAACACTTCCACCTCCAAGAAAAAAAATGCAATGGATTGAAGATCAATGGCATTTTTTCGAAGTAAAAATGTTAAGCACAAAAAAAAAAACATTTATGGTACATCAAAACTTCTTGACAAAGCATCAGCAATAACATTCTGCCTGCCTGGAATATGTTTGATCTCAACATTGAATTCTTGCAAAAATAAGGACCAGCGCAAAATACGTTGGTTCTTAACTTTCATCATATTTATAAAGATAAGGGGTTGTGGTCTGTAAATACTAACACTTTGTTTCCTGACAGATAAATTTCAAACTTCTTAATTGACAATATAAGACCCAACGCCTCCTTTTCTACCACTGAATAATTTTTCTGAGCTGTATTAAATTTTCTTGAATAATAATACACAGGATGTTCAATATTATCTAAACCAACTTGAATCAACACAGCCCCTATACCAACATCTGACGCATCAATGTGTAATATGAAAGGTTTATCAAATTGGGGACTAGCAAGAACAGGTGATGTAGACAATATGCCCTTTAGGTTCTGGACAATCTTGTGTGTCCACTGAAACTTTACATGCTTGCGTAACAAATTTGTCAAAGGAGCAGCCACTGTTGAAAAATTTCTACAATAACGCCTATAGTATGCACACATACCAATAAACCGTTGGACTCCTTTCCTACTAGTTAACACTGGGTAGTCCACAATGGCTTGAATCTTATCTTGTAAGGGAATAATCTTACCTTGTCCTACTTCATGTCCAAGATAGGTTATAGTACCTCTTGCCCAACTACACTTATTCATATTTATGGTTAATTTTGCAGTTTGCAACACTGTAAACAAGTTCTTAAGACCTAAGAGATGATCTGCCCAATTCTTACTGTATAAAACAATGTCATCAAGGTAGGCCCTACAATCTGGCACATCCTTGAGTAAGAAATTCATGAGTCTCTGAAAAGTGGCAGGTGCATTTCTCAGCCGAAAGGCATTACGTTAAATTCGTAAGCACCATCAGGTGTCACAAAAGCAGTAACCTCCCTCGCGTAATCAGTCAATGGTATTTGGTAATAGCCTTTTGACAAATCAAGTTTACTTACATATTGAGCATGTCCTATTGATTCAATACATTCCTCTAAAAGAGGTAAGGGAAAAACGTCCACAGTAGTGTTTTGTTCAGTTTACGATAATCAACACACAATCTCCAGGTTCCTCCTGGTTTTGGCACTAATAAACACGGAGAGCTCCAAGTACTTTGACTTGGCCGAATGAAATTATGCTGGAGCAGATAGTCCACTTCTGCTTGTAGAATCTTCCTCTTTTCGGGATTCACTCGGTACGGATGTTGTCGAATGGGTGTGTTGTCCAGGAGCTGAATGTCGTGGGTGATGAGGTGGGTCTGAGTGGGAACCTCCCCAAACAGAGATGTATGGTTGTCCAGCAGAACCTGGAACTCATCACGTTGCTCCTCCTGTAAATGACATAGCATCTCCCTGCCATTGGAACTGGAACTGAGAAGTTGAATATTAACATCATTTCCCTCACTGCAATGATCCTCAGGTGTGTACTCTTTCCGACTAAAACAAGTTACTACACCTGGTCCAACATAAGCTTTTAATCTGTTAATGTGCACAGTCATTTGTGGTTCTGAAAGATTAGGGTTAATTATTTTATAAGTTAGGTCTCCCACCTTCTCTACCACTTGGTAGGGTCCTGCAAACTTATGGGACATGGAAGTCCCCAAACGAGGTTTCAACACCAACACCAAATCTCCGACAGCAAACGACCTGAGTTTAGCCTTGAACTTCTTGTCATATCGTAATTTCATGGCTTGTTGAGTTCTTCCCAGATGTTCTTTCGCCAACTCACGAGCCCGACACAACTTGTCCTTGACCTTACTCAAGTACAAACCACTCTGATGAACAGAGACATCTCCCAACAACTTTTCGTGGAGCATTTTAAGAGGACCTCTCACTTGGTGACCAAACACGAGTTCAAAAGGTGAACATCCCAAAGACTCTTGTAACCCTTCTCTCGCAGCAAACAACACGAAGGGGAGATTCTCATCCCAATTACGTGGATAAGTCTCTCCGGTTGTCCTCAACATTTGTTTTAAAGTCTGGTGGAAACGTTCAAGCCCACCTTGGCTTTGTGGATGATATGGACTAGACAATTTGTGCTGAATCCCTCGGGACTCGCAAAAAGTTCTGAAAACTTTAGAACAAAAGTTTCCCCCATTATCACTCTGAATAACCCTAGGCATTCCAAACAAGGAGAAAAATCGTTCAAGACACTTGATGAGATTATGAGCTTGGGTATTCCTTAGAGCATAAGCTTCTGGAAATCTAGTAGTCATACACATGAGAGTGAATAAAAACATGTTACCCGACTTAGTCTTAGGTAAAGGACCTACACAATCAATTACAACATGAGTAAATGGTTCATCAGGAACTACAATAGGTTGCAATGGTGCTCTAGGCACAGATTGATTGGGTTTTCCAACAACTTGACAAGGTACACAGTTATGACAATATCTAACCACGTCTTTCTTTAACTTAGGCCAGAAAAAATATTTGCATATCTTATGGTACATATTTGAGATACCTTGGTGACCTCCCATGGGGTCATCATGTGCAGCTTGCAAGACCTGCCTACGATAATCATTGGGGACAACGAGTTGGGTTCTAATCTCACAATCATCTGAAGAGGGAGTTCCCTTGGGTCTCCACCTTCTCATCAGAAGTCGATCCTGGAAAAAGAAACCCGTCCCTTCCTCCAATGCATCAACATTATCAGGTGTCTCAGAAATACACTTAATTAACTAGGATCAGTAGCCTGTTCAACACTTAAGGGCAATGACTCAGACTCAGCAGCGAGCGGGCAAGAACCTAGTAGCTTGATCTCTTTCCTGATTGATCAGAATAAAATGGAGCCATAGCTACTTCGGCCTCACTCTCGACAACTGGTTCACTGGAGACAAGCGGGCAAGGTACAGATAGTTCAGCCTCCTCACCTTCACTTTCCTTGTGACTTAGGGGGCATTAGTTTTGGAACCAGAAAGTTGTTGTAGGGCATTCACAATTTATTATCCTGTTACATGTGAAAGGTGCTGCAACTGGGCCAAGTTTCAGCATCTCAGCCTAAATAGAGAGGGAGAAAAAAAAATAGACAATTTTTTAACAATGTTCAAATACCTTCACAGCCCACAATTGTGAACCGAAATCATTTCTATGACACTTAGCTATGACCTTACTATATAATAAAGATTTGGTAGTGAGTTTTTTATCCCACATGTATTTATTACAATAATAGAGATTTTTAAATTTTCCCAAAAACGTATGCAACAAAATGATGTTAATCAATATTTAAAAAATCAATAAATCTACATAGATAAGAAAATTAACTAGTGGTTTTAGGGGCATAAACTCTACATATAATGTGCAAGTTTCATGTAAATTGAATAATAAATAAAGGAGTTGAAGTCAAATATAGTTGTAAAACATTTACCTGCACAAACGAAGTTCAAACTTCAGCCACCTTTGGCTGAGGTTGATGTTGACCAATATCATTCAAAATTTGCACCATTGTAGATAGGCATGGGTTCAATAAGGTGTGCAAGTTCCATGAAGATCGCCTGATTAATAAGAGAAAAATAAATTATTAAAAAAAAAAAAAAAATAAATAAATACAAAAAAATTAAATATTTGCCACCAGTTTTATAGGTACAAATATATATGAAGTAATATCACAATATAACACTAAAACATACTAACCTAATATAATTGGTCAGAAATATGGGTCCTCAAGGTGGCACTGCAGTGGCACTAGTAGGCCCCATACCCGGGGTCAGCTCCCTCAGGGGCCTTTCCTGGTTTGATGGTGCGTCTCGTTGGTTTCTGCATCTCCTTGTCCTTCTTACTAAAGTACCAGTCCCGTATGTCCAGCATGAGGAGTAGCTGGTGCAAGAAGTGAGCCGGCAGAAGGTGGGATTGTGGGGGGGGGGGCGCGCGGGCTGCGAGAAGCTCCCTCACACTGCTGGCGGAGACGCCACCACACTCTTCACTCGTCACAGTGCGTGATCTACGCATTGCGGCCAGCTAGTACCTTCTACGGAGAGCTCGCATGCATCTAGCCTTCAGCGCTTTCCTCTTGTTCGTTTGGTACGTCATATTGCAGTACAAATAGCCCAAATAACTATTTTGGGAGCGCTGTTCTGGGAGAGCGCGTCAACGATACACCCACTCCCTCAGGGACACACAGAGTGACTGAGCCTCCTATCCCCACATCTCCCTCACACGAGACAGTTGCCAATAAGTGAGTTTCTATTAGTTTCATGCATATCACGTTATTTTCCACGCTATTACGAAATATTAGACTTCTACAACGTAAGACACAATACCGCACGGCGCACCCAGGCCGCGAGGACCGGATTGGGGAAACTTGCAGCAGGAAATATGACTCTAATTACGTTATTTATCAAGATAACATAAAACGGTTTGCAGCACAGTGTTGCCACAACGTTGTAGTATTTTTCGTAATTTTTCGTAAATATTCCATTTTTCTTCGGATTTTCGGAAATAATGCCCCCTTAGGTTCGGCGGGGCTTCTACTACTGCCTCACTCTCATCATCCAGTCGAGTCATAAAAGAATCCTCAAGATCCACCTCCCACTCCTTTTTTTTTTTTTTTTTTTTTTTTTTTTTTTTTTTTTTTTTTTTTTTTTTTTTTTTTTTTTGATATATACAAGAGTTGTTACATTCTTGTACAGCCACTAGTACGCGTAGCGTTTCGGGCAGGTCCCTGGAATACGATCCCCTGCCCCGAAGAATCGTTTTTTCATCCAAGTACACATTTTACTGTTGCGTTAAACAGAGGCTACAGTTAAGGAATTGCGCCCAGTAAATCCTCCCCGGCCAGGATACGAACCCATGACATAGCGCTCGCGGAACGCCAGGCGAGTGTCTTACCACTACACCACGGAGACTGAGACCCCCCTTTTCTGAAGGGGTCCTGGTCTTGGGAACAGCAACCTCAGTGAAATCAGAATTACTCTCACCTGTTTTTCCCATTGATCTAGTTACCACACAAGCAGGGTAAATAATATCATCTGCCTCTGGTTTAGCTAATACATTCTGGGGATTGGTAAACATTATGGGACACTTGGGCCCTGCAACCTGACGGTTGCCAAAATCATTACCTAAAATAATGTCTACCCCAGGAATGGGCACTTGCTTACTTACACCAACATTACACCATCCTGAAGTATATTTAGAATCAAGATTAATTTGCATTAAAGACACAGGTTGTACTCTACCGGCAATACCTTGGAGAAGTACAACTTCACCCAGATCTCGGGTGTCAACATCAGCAAGTACATTTTGGGCAATAAGAGACTGTGAAGCTCCAGTATCACGGAGTAATTGAACAGTCTTATGGTTACCATTATTACATAATAATGTACCTGAGGAAATATATGGTTTAATGTCAGCCATCCAATTGGGATTGACTGTAGTACATGAAGAATTAATATGTTGCAATCCTTTACTCATAATAAGACCAGTTGGCCGTAGTTCAGGATGCAAACTAAAACATGAAGTAATCACATGACCCCTTCTCTTACAATGTGTACAATGCTTGAAAGTGGGCACACTGGTAGAACCAACTGCAGGTTTAGAATGAGCATTACTAGGCTTAGATGATCCTGGCAGTGGAGTAACAATCTTAGTGTTAGTAAGAGAAGAGTTCACGGGAGTAACTGGAGGACTAGGAGTGGGCTTATAATGATAAGGAGTTCTGTGAGCGTTGTAATTTACTCTACGACTAGACTTAGGTGAAGTGGCCGTAAACTGGGCCTTAGTCAACAACTCATGCTCATCAGCGAGCTTTGACAGCTCAAAAATGTCTGTTACATTCTTTTGTTCTGCCATAAAAGTAGAGAATTTGTCTGGGAGACAGGAAAATACTTCTTCCATGATAAGAAGATTCTTTAAAGCATCATACTCTGTTACTGAAAGTGACTTTAACCATCTGTTGCAATAGTTCGTCTTTGACGAGTAAAATCAGCTATTGTCTGATCACTTACCCTCCTTAGGTTTCTAAACTTTTGCCTGTGTGCTCTGGATTTAATTATTGATAAGCATTTAAGATGCTTTTCTTTATAAATTCATAATCAAAACTATGAGCGTCAGGTAGAGATGTAAAACCTCCTGGCTACGCCCTTTAAATTGAGACTGCATAATTGCTACCCATTGATCCCTGGGCCAGTTCATACTGATGGCAATCTTATTAAAATGTGCAAAGAAAACCTCAGGATCCTCCTCATTAAACAAATAAAACTAACTACAACAAAAATATAAAACAAAAAACCATTTGTCGTGATATCGAGGTGTGACTACCCTGATGTTGTTAAGATTACCTCCCTCAGCCAACTCCATCGGCTCTAGTGCTTTAGGACACCAACAAGGTCACAAACACTAGCTCCCCCGCCTGTACTGACAACCCAACCTAACACATACACAAACAAACGACACATACACATATTCAACCATGGTGGACAGGCCACCGAACTTTCAATCCTCCTCTCTCTCTACACCCGATCCTCTTCCTGAATTTCATCTCCCCATCCCTCTACCCCCCCCCCCCCATCCTTTCCAAGCCCTTTGGACATCAAGCTGAAGCTGAAGCTCCTCATTAAACTTAGGTAATTCTATATACTTATTCATCCTTATGGGATTATTATCATTATTAGCTGAAACATTACTAGTATTTCCATGCCCAGCTGCCATACGCTGTGTTTCAAGCCTGAAGTTTGTTTCAGCCATTTGTTGTTGAATCTCTAATTGTTCCTTCTTTGTTGCTTCTAGTTGCAACTCAATTAAAACTCTCTGGTTTTGTGCCGCAAGTTCTAAACGCCTAGTCTCAAGCTCCCTCTGCTGAGCTTCAGCCTCTAATAATTTCTGTTCTTTTGAGCTTCAAGCTCTAATTGATGAGCTTCTAACTCAAGACGCTTTAACGTCATCTGATCACTCGACTCCTCTCGTACTTCCTCCAGAAATTCTTCTCCTAATTCTTGGTTCTCAACAAAATGTGTCACTATGACTCTCAGAATTTGTGCCTTAGTCATGCTATTTCTGGCGGTTAATTCTAGCTTACTGGCCATATTTACTAACGCAGACTTTGTTAGGTTTTTAATTCCCTCAAAGTTTGGTTGAGCCAACAACAACACACTTGATCCTCCATCGTGACTAACACTTGGCACTTGATTCACAATAATAATAATTACACACTGGCACTGCACTTCACTTCACTGTAAAATTGTACCACACTGAAAATTCGCTTGGCCTCAATGCACAACAAAAAATTTATAGGATGACTTACCTCAAATCGTGAAACGTTGTTACTTGACACACAGGAAGGCTTGCATGGCACATGGAATAGTTAATAGCAGAAACACACAAGACACTGGTACCTAGGAAGGCAAGGTTAGATTAGCACAGTTAAGTTTAAGTGGGAACAATATCTCCCGGCACAGGCCCCCATACTCTATGTTACTTATCGTATGTTAATGCTCGTGAACCTACAACCTGAAATCAACTAGTCTAGGGTATTTATCACTGAGGTTGTATAAGCGGGTCACCAGTATAACTCCATAACAGGTAATGAGCATAAAAAGTAAAATATTCTTTTAGGAAAGAAGAAATATGCATAAGTTTAAAATGATTATAATTGCAACATATATACTCACACAGATGATCACTATTTCACATATTACAAATAACAAATAAAAATGTCTCTCCCAGAACAAATAACTACTAAAAGCTAGAAAACAAAAGACACAGACTTATCTCCCATGTTACGCCTCCGAGTACCAGCCAGCGACTGACTCGCTGCGCGGCTACTCAACCCAAAATTCCTCTCCCCCCTCCGCCTCAAGGATGAGGGTTGGAAAACATGACTTTTTAATATATGAGACTAATTCAACCACCACTGGTTCTCAAAGTACATTCAGAATATAAATAACATAATAGGTATTTCCCAAAATTACAAGTACAATGCTACTGCGTAATTACTGTATATACGTAATCAATGAATATAAAAATGTCACATCTGGAACTCTTAACTGAACAGGTCCAGCAAGCTCTCTTTCCCGAATCTAACAGGTCAATACGTGTGGAGACGCCACCGCTCCTGTATTCCTGACATTGCCAACTCACATGATGATTACATAATTATATACACATATACAGTTGATATCACAAAAGTTTATATAAATTTTATTACGTAGCCAGCTATGAGTACGTAACAACACCAAGGGTAGGATCATTGACATAGAGAGTGGAGAAGACACCTGAAGGAAGAGAGGAAAGAAGACCATTGAGGGCAACCAGAAAGAGTAGTGCTCAGAACACTACCCTGGACACACCTTCGTATTGCTGAAAAGAGGCAGAGAGAGCGGTACCAAGGCGCACCTGAAAGGAACGACGAGAGAGGAAGCTGCAGAGAAAGAGAGGGAGATGACCACGAAGGCCAAAAGAATGAAGCTGGGATAGAATATGATATCGCCAAGTGGTGTCATAAGCCTTTTCCAGGTCAAAAAGAACGGCAACAATGGAGGTCCTCGCAGCAAAAGCAGTACGAATATAGACCTCCAAGTTCACCAGGACATCTGTCGTGCCGCAGCACTTGCGGAAACCAAATTGAGAAGGGGAAAGGAGGTGATGGTGTACCAGAACCACATCAGACGAACGTTAACCATACGTTCAAAGAGTTTGCAGACACAACTTGTGAGGGCAATAGGGCGAAAGTCCTTAGGGGAAGTACCCAGAGACCCTGGTTTGCAAACAGGAGGACAACGGCATCGAGCCAGTCCTCAGGGACTGAAACGACTCCCAGATCCGATTATACAGACTCAGTAAATACTGAGACGTGCACGGAGGGAGATGGCGAAGCATCTCATAATGAATACCATCAGAGCCGCCACCGTAGAACTGCAGAGGGCCAGGGCAGAACGAAGTTCAGAGAGAGAGAAGGGGTCATTATAGAAAAGTCGAAGACGAGTGCAGAAATCTAAAGGACGAGACTCAAGGACAGGTTTACGAAGAAGGGAAGATTGGGGAAGATGAAGACCAGACTAACAGAAGAAAAGTGGAACCCAGTTCAGTAGCAACCTGCAACGGGTCCGCCACAAGAGTACCACGGAGGTGAAGGACGGGGAAACATCGGGAACGAACTTATCCACTATCTTGCGGATACGCTTCCAGATCTGTGGCAGGGGAGTTTCGGACGTATTGTGGAGACATAAGAAGCCAAACATTTACGTTTAGCCGTACAGATGGCCCTACGGGCCACCGCACTCGCTTTCCAAAAGAAAAGAAAAGAATCGGTCGTCTGCCGAATGCGGTGCCTCTTCCAGGCTGCACGCTTACAGCGAACAGCCCGAGCACAGTCCGCATTCCACCAGGGAACGCACTTCCGTGGACCCCGAGAAGGAGCGAGGAATAGAGCGGAGGGCAGCGTCGAAGACAGTGTCATGAAAAAGGAGGAGAGCGCGAGGGAGAGGCAGAAGGGAGAGGTCAAGAGAGCAGCACTGAGGGTAAATAGGTTCCAGTCCACTTTAGCAAACTGCCACCTAGGAAAGAGAGGGAAGGGCGAAAAGAGAAAAAGGGAACAAGGATGGGGAAATGATCACTGCCATGGAGGTCATCAAGAACCTGCCACGTGAAATCTAAGTAAAGAGAAGAAGAGCAGAGAGAAAGATCAAGACAGGAAGGGTGCGAGTCCGAGAGTCCAAATGAGTGGGCTCACCAGAATTCAGAAGAGACAGGGAAGAAGAGAGGAGAAACGGCTCAAGAAGGCGACCCAGGTATTCGTCAGAACGTCACCCCAAAGAGAATGACGACAATTGAAGTCACCCAGCAGGAGCACAGGCTCCGGCAAGGAGTCCAAGAGGTGTTTCAAATCAGGAAGAGAAAGCGGGACACTCGGGGGGAGATAAATGGAACAAACTGTGTACCATTTCCCAACAAAGATACGAGCAGCAGAACAATGGAGAGGCAAAGGAAAAAGTAAAGGAACAAAGGGAACATCAGCGCGAATCAAGAGAGCAGAAGAATTAGGAGCCCCAGCAGGCTGGGGGGGGGGGAAAGGAATAGCCACGAAAACGACCAGGACGAGCACCAAGCATCGGCTCCTGGAGACAGACACAAAGGGGCGAAAACCGCGAAATCAGAAGTTGGAGTTCGAGGAAATTGGCGTAATAACCTCGAACGTTCCATTGAAGAATAGACATCGACGAGAAGAGAAAGGACAACAACAGAGAACAAGGAAGAAACAAAGGGGAAAGAGCAACACAGCACGTTAAAGATATCAGGGTCGGGATCAGGGTCAGCAAAGTCAGGGTTAGGGGGCATGGGTAAACTGAGCAAAGACGGAGGGAAGGAAGCGGGAGAACAGACCAGAGGTGGGCGGGCGGGGTCCGGAGGAGGAGGAGGAGGAGAGACAACGGAGAGGAGCAGTCAAGGACAGCAGCAGGAAGGAGGAGTAGAAAGAGGGGAGCGCACCTCAGCAAGAGCAGCAACCGAAAGGGAAGCAGGGCCAAAGAAACCTCCATAGCAGGAACAGGGGGTGCAACCACTGAAATGGGAGGGGAAGGAGCAACAGAGCCAGAAGGAGGGGCTGAGGAAGAAAGCGAAGCCTTCTTACCCGCCGGGGAGGAGGAAGGAGAGGAGCCAGGCTTACGCTTCTGACTTAAAGAGACCGGTGTCCCAGCAACTACGTACCGGCAACGGATTCCAGTGTCTCAACAGGAGAAGCTGAACGAGAGCACACACGACGGCCGTTAGGAGAGCGATGGACATCCGCCTGCACTGACAGGCGGCGGGAGAGTCAATAGATGGAGGAAAAGAAGGGAAGGAGGATCGGAGGGAGACGAGGAAGAAGACACAGGAGACACGACAGACCGGGTAGAAAGAAGGGGAACCCAGACAGAGGACCAGGAGGGGACCCTCGGGACAGAACTCAAAGGAACAGAGGAGGGGCAGTGGGCGTATCAGGGTCCAAGGCCGGAAACGGTTGTGTTCTGAGGAAGGAAGAAGGACGAGGAGAGGAAGAGCGCAACACGCGAGCATAAGAGACGTTAGCATAAGGCGGGAGCCGGCGAACCTGGCGCCTCGCCTCAGGAAAAGATAAACGCTCCCGGTGCTTCAAGTTGAGGACGGCTGCCTCAAGCTTGTAATGGATACAGGCACGGGAGAAGGTAGGATGGGCCTCACCACAGTTGAGGCAGCGAGCTTGGGGAGAAGTGCACTCCGACTTAGAGTGACCTTCACCCCCACACAAAGGACAGAGAGAGACAGTCCCAGAGCAGCGGAGGGCACCATGCCCAAACCTCCAGCATACAAAGCCGGGAGAAGAATATACTCCTGGACAGAGCACCTGGCACCAGCAAGAATGACAGAGGATGGAAGGGTCCTACCATCAAAGGTGATCTTCACAACACGAAGGGGTTGACGGCGACGACCACGAGGGGGACGAGTAAACGAGTCAACCTGGAGGACAGAATGGCCTTGAGCATCAAGGATATGCCGAATATCATCGTGGCAATCCTGCAGATTCCGAACACCGGTTGCAACATGGGGCGGGAGGAGAATAGTGCCAACACTGGCATTCATCCGAACGTTCTTGGAGACCCGAACAGGGATCTCGCCAAGGCAAGATAAGGCAGCCAAGCGGGAAGCTGCATCCTGAGAAGGAGCAGCAACGACACGTGTACCGAGACGAGTGGGGTTGAAGGTAACGGATGCATCCACGGAATCAACAAGATGCCGATGGAGGGAGAAATCGTCAGGAGGCGCAGAATCAAGAGGGAGGAGATCAAAGTATTTGGACCATGAAGCGGGACCGAACAAGGCCTGATACGCGTCAGTACGGGAAGGAATCGAGCGAGTGCGGTCGGGCGCCAACGGCGTTGAGAAACCCCCAG
>WNGS01113158.1:21394511-21413962 GCA_020271785.1 Procambarus virginalis | reverse complement strand
ATCGCTCGATTCCTTCCCGTACTGACGGTATCAGGCCTGTTCGGTCCCGCTTCATGGTCCAAATACTTTGATCTCCTCCCTCTTGATTCTGCGCCTCCTGACGATTTTCTCCTCCATCGACATCTTGTTGATTCCGTGGATGCATCCGTTACCTTCAACCCCACTCGTCTCGGTACACGTGTCGTTGCTGCTCCTTCTCAGGATGCAGCTTCCCGCTTGGCTGCCTTATCTTGCCTTGGCGAGATCCCTGTTCGGGTCTCCAAGAACGTTCGGATGAATGCCAGTGTTGGCACTATTCTCCTCCCGCCCCATGTTGCAACCGGTGTTCGGAATCTGCAGGATTGCCACGATGATATTCGGCATATCCTTGATGCTCAAGGCCATTCTGTCCTCCAGGTTGACTCGTTTACTCGTCCCCCTCGTGGTCGTCGCCGTCAACCCCTTCGTGTTGTGAAGATCACCTTTGATGATAGGACCCTTCCATCATCTGTCATTCTTGTTGGTGCCAGGTGCTCTGTCCAGGAGTATATTCCTTCTCCCCGGCTTTGTAAGTGCTGGAGGTTTCGGCATGGTGCCCTCCACTGCTCTGGGACTGTCTCTCTCTGTCCTTTGTGTGGGGGTGAAGGTCACTCTAAGTCGGAGTGCACTTCTCCCCAAGCTCGCTGCCTCAACTGTGGTGAGGCCCATCCTACCTTCTCCTGTGCCTGTATCCATTACAAGCTTGAGGCTGCCATCCTCAACTTGAAGCACCGGGAGCGTTTATCTTTTCCTGAGGCGAGGCGTCAGGTTCACCGGCTCCCGCCTTATGCTAACGTCTCTTATGCTCGCGTGTTGCACTCTTCCTCTCCTCGTCCTTCCTTCCTTCCTCAGACTCACAACCGTTTCCGGGCCTTGGACCCTGATACGCCCACTGCCTCCTCCTCTGTTCCTTTGAGTTCTGTCCCGAAGGGTCCCCCTCCTGGTCCTCTGTCTGGGATTCCCCTTCTTTCTACCCGGTCTGTCGTGTCTCCTGTGTCTTCTTCCTCGTCTCCCTCCGATCTTCTTTCCCTTTCTTTTCCTCCATCTTTTGACTCTCCCCGCCACCTGTCAGTGCAGGCGGATGTCCATCGCTCTCCTAACGGCCGTCGTGTGTGCTCTCGTTCAGCTTCTCCTGTTGAGACACTGGAATCCGTTGCCCGGTACGTAGTTGCTGGGACACCGGTCTCTTTAAGTCAGAAGCGTAAGCCTGGCTCCTCTCCTTCCTCCTCCCCGGCGGGTAAGAAGGCTTCGCTTTCTTCCTCAGCCCCTCCTTCTGGCTCTGTTGCTCCTTCCCCTCCCATTTCAGTGATTGCACCCCCTGTTCCTGCTATAGAGGTTTCTTCGGCCCCTGCTTCCCTTTCGGTTGCTGCTCTTGCTGAGGTATGCTCCCCTCTTTCTACTCCTCCTCTTCCTGCTGCTGTCCTTGACTGCTCCTCTCCGTTGTCTCCTCCTCTTCCTCCTCCTCCTCCGGACCCCGCCCGCCCACCTCTGGTGTGTTCTCCCGCTTCCTTCCCTCCGTCTTTGCTCAGTTTACCCATGCCCCCTAACCCTGACTTTGCTGACCCTGATCCCGACCCTGATATTCTTTAACGTGCTGTGTTGCTCTTTCCCTTTGTTTCTTCCTTGTTCTCTGTTGTTGTCCTTTCTCTTCTCGTCGATGTCTATTCTTCAATGGAACTTTCGAGGTTATTACGCCAATTTCCTCGAACTCCAACTTCTGGTTTCGCGGTTTTCACCCCTTCGTGTCTGTCTCCATGAGCCGATGCTTGGTGCTCGTCCTGGTCGTTTTCGTGGCTATTCCTTTCCCCCCCCCCCCCAGCCATTGCTGGGGCTCCTAATTCTTCTGCTCTCTTGATTCGTGCTGATGTTCCCTTTGTTCCTTTACTTTTTCCTTTGCCTCTCCATTGTTCTGCTGCTCGTATCTTTGTTGGGAAATGGTACACAGTTTGTTCCCTTTATCTCCCCCCGAGTGTCCCGCTTTCTCTTCCTGATTTGAAACACCTCTTGGACTACTTGCCGGAGCCTGTGCTCCTGCTGGGTGACTTCAATTGTCGTCATTCTCTTTGGGGTGACGTTCTGACGAATACCTGGAGTCGCCTTCTTGAGCCGTTTCTCCTCTCTTCTTCCCTGTCTCTTCTGAATTCTGGTGAGCCCACTCATTTGAACTCTCGGACTCGCACTCTTTCCTGTCTTGATCTTTCTCTCTGCTCTTCTTCTCTTTACTTAGATTTCATGTGGCAGGTTCTTGATGACCTCCATGGCAGTGATCATTTCCCCATCCTTGTTCCCTTTTTCTCTTTTCGCCCTTCCCTCTCTTTTCCTAGGTGGCTGTTTGCTAAAGTGGACTGGAACCTATTTACCCTCAGTGCTGCTCTCTCTGACCTCTCCCTTCTGCCTGTCCCTCGCGCTCTCCTCCTTTTCATGACACTGTCTTCGACGCTGCCCTCCGCTCTATTCCTCGCTCGTCTTCTCGGGGTCCACGGAAGTGCGTTCCTGGTGGAATGCGGACTGTGCTCGTCTGTTCGCTGTGAGCGTGCAGCCTGGAAGAGGCACCANTTGCACCTTTTCCAGTTTGTTGATGTGCTTCTTAAGATATGGCACCATACACCGCTGCATATTCTAGCTTTGGCCTAACAAAAGTCGTGAACAATTTTTTTAGTATATCGCCATCCATGTATTAAAAAGCAATTCTGAAGTTAGAAGCGTGGCATAGGCTCCTCGCCCAATATTCTTCATGTGGTCCTCAGTGATAGTTTTCTATCTAGAACCACCCCTAGATCTCTTTCTTTATCAGATTCTTTAAAGAATTCTCACATAAATATATAGGTTGTGTGTGGGTCTATGTTCTCCTATTCCACATTCCATAACTGGCATTTTTAACACTAAATTCCATTTGCTAAGTGGTGCTCCATATACTTATTCTGTCCAGATCATCTTGAAGGGCATGACAATCATCTAAGTTTCTTATCCTTCCTATTATCTTAGCAATTTATTGTAGACATTTTATTGTAGACGATCATTTATTGTACAATAAGTCATCACTGGTGAATGAACTGACCCCTGTGGTACTCCACTTGTGACATTTCTCCAGTCCGATACATTGCCTCTGATCACTGCCCTCATTTTTCTATCAGTCAGAAAATTTTTAATCCATGTTAGAAGCTTACCTGTCACCACTCCAATATTTTCCAGTTTTCCAGAACACCTCTTATGTGGAACTCTGTCGAAAGCCTTTTTTAGGTCCAGATAGATGCAGTCAACCCAACCATCTCTTTCCTGTAATATCTCTGTTGCTCGACCATAGAAACTGAGTTAATTCGATACACAGGATCTTCCAGATCGAAAACCATACTGTCTGTCTGATATTATATAATTTCTCTCCAGGTGTCTACCCATCTAGTTTTAATTATTTTTTCCAATATTTGACTATTACACTTGTCAATGATACAGGTCAATAATTAAGGGGGTCTTCCCTGCTTCCACTTTTGTAGATTGGAACTATGTTAGCCGTTTTCCACACATTAGCTACAACTCCTGTAAACAGGGATGCCTGAAAAATCAGTTGAAGTGAAATGCTAAGCTCAGGTGCACATTCTCTCAGAACCCATGGTGAAACTCCATCTGGACCAACTGCTTTGTTCTTATTTAGCTCCTTGAACATTTTTTCCACTTCCTTTCTAGACACCTCTATGTGCTCTATGTTGTTCTCTGAAATTCTTATTGTGTCTGGTTCCCTGAAGATTTCATTTTGTACAAACCACACTTTGGAACTTTTCGTTTAATGTTTCACACATTTCCTTTTCATTTTCCGTGAATCTATTTCCTATTTTCAACCTCTGAATATTATCCTTTACCTGCATTTTGTTCTTTATGAATTTATAGAATAGACCTGGTTCTGTTTTACATTTGTCTGCAATCCCTTTTTCAAAATTTCTTTCTGCCTCTCTCCTCACTGCCTTGTAGTTGTTTCTCACATCTTTTTATCGCTGGTATATTTGGGGGTTTGGCCTCTTCGTGTATTCATTCCATTTTTGTGTCTTTTGGTCTCTGGCCCTTTCCCAATTTCTGTTGAACAAATCCAGTTTCCTAGTTCTGCATCTCTGTGTTGGTATAAAAAAATTTGTGCCTTTATCATATATTTCACAAAACTTGACATACATCTCATTCACTTCCTTGCCTAGTAACAAGTCTGTCCAATTATACTCACTAAAAAAATTTCTACGGTTGCCATAATGTTCTCTCCTAAAGTCAGGTTTTTCAATTGCATTAACCTTCTTATTTTCTTCCAGATTAAAGCGCATTGCATACTTTATTTCCAAAAAGACATGGTTACTTTTACCCAAGGGAGGAAGGTAATGAATGTCAAATATTTCTTCCTCCTTCCTGGCAAATATCAAATCTAGCATGGAGGGAACGTCCCCTTCCCTCATCCTCGTAGCTTGTTTAACATGTTGATACAAGAATGTTTCCAGGATGAGGTCTACAAATTTACAGGTCCAAAAATCTTCTGTTTTAGCTTCATATGCTTCCCAGTCCATGGATTTCAAGTTAAATTCGCCGACTATCAACAGTCGTGATCTATCGTTATCCGCTCTCGCTATGATCTCTCTTATTATTGTTATAAGACCTCCTCGTTTACTATCTAGCTCCTCCTTTTACCATGTGCTGCTTGGCGGTGGACTATATGCATTTATGATCATTAGTTTATCATCCTCATGGCAGATCTCTAGTGCTATTATGTCAACTTCTTGTGGATTGGCAGTCATTATTTCGTTCACCTTTAGGTGTTCTTTCACCAGCACAGCAACGCCACCGCCTTTCCTAATTTTTCTGTCCCGTCTCCAAATTGAGTAGCCCCTTGGAATATGACCTCCCTTAAAATAACATCTTCAAGTTTTGTCTCCGTGAGTGCAACAATGTCTGGTGTCTGCAGCTGTATTACATCACTTAACTCCAGTATCTTCGATGTTACTCCATCTATGTTGGTGTATGCAATCTTCAGGAACTTGTTCCCAGTCTTCTTATTTTTCACTCCCCCTCTCTCTAATGATTTTGTTGGTTTGCCTTTATGTACCACTTTACTGGTCTACCTACCCAGTAGAAAACACTTCGTAGAAAAAAGAAATGATTTCTTCTTCATTCCTGCTCTCATTTAAACGTTGTGCCTCGGCGAGGTTCAGTTTCAGTTTCTCCTTATTTTCTTTTGAAAGATCTCGTCTCAACGACCACACTTTCCCTTCCTCATCACTTTGTAACTTTCTAGCATTCCTTAGTACTTCTTCCATCTGTTTGGCACCATTTAGGGTGATCCTCAAAGGTCGATCTTTCCCTTTTACATAACTGCCTATTCTCCTGTAGTCGCACACATTCTCTATGGTTGTAAGACCTTCCTCGAGGCCAACAATTTTATCTACTACTTTTGCTTCTTCTACAGCTCTTTCTGACCTAGATGTTACCTCCTTTTCTTTGCAGCCAAAAATCATCAGGGACTTACTCCGATCAACTGTGTTTTGCACCAACTTCGGGTTAGATGCCAATTCTTTTCTCACTTCCAGCCTAATGTTTGTTTTATCTTGGTTGCTGCAGTGTTTAACTTCCTTTACTGCTTGTTCAATTTTTTCCTTCTCCTTGGCCACTTGTGCGTAGGTGAGTTGCATATCTTTCTTGCACTGTTCTATTCCCTTCCTCCATCATTGCTGACAAAAGCTGTTTCTCCTGTTGAATTTCCTTACCTAACCTATTGTAGTCATTTATGTTTAAATTTACTTTTAACTTCTTCCATAGCTATTTTTAAGAGTTTATTGTCTTCTTCCATGGCTTTGCAATTTGTTTCCAATTGATTCTTATCCTTGCACAAGTCTTTCACTAAACCCTTAAGACATACAACTTTGCTATTTAAATGGTCATTACTTTTTTTCAATTTACTAATTATTTCTACATGAGAGTTCACTATAGTATTTAATTTTACCAACTTGTTGTATAGACTGGCTATATCAATGCTTTCTTCATTGACTCCAGCAAAATCAAGGTCTGTTTTGTATTTCCTCTTGCTGGCGGCCATCTTGAATGTTTTTCTCTGCACTGGAAACACTAGGGCAACTTCTTCTCATCCAATTTTTCACTTCCCTTGGCACATTCCTGTTATCTCACCTATTTTTCAAAAGCACTATACCTTTATGTTCTCTGGGACACCACTCACTATCATCATCCTGTACTACAATACTTAGGATTGTTGAAATATGCTGGAGCTCCTCTTGTCTGCCTCTTGGGAAAGAACTTCATGTCCTTGTGTGTGCTTGTGTGTGTGTGAATGTGCGCGTGTGCGCGTGAGTGTACTCACCTATTTGTGTCTGCAGGATCGAGCATTGACTCTTGGATCCCGCCTTTGAAGCATCGGATGTTTACAGCAATGACTCCGGTCCTATTTCCCTATCATACTTGGTTTTACAATTATGAATTGTATTTGCTTCCACAACCTGTTCCTTAAATGCATTCCATTTTTCCACTACTCTCACACTAAAAGAAAACCTCCTAACATCTCTGTGACTCATCTAAGTTTCCAGCTTCCACCCATGTCCCCTCGTTCTGTTATTATTCCGTGTGAACATTTCGTCTATGTCCTCTCTGTCAATCCCCCCTGAGTATTGTATACGTTCCTGTCATGTCTCCCTCTCCCTTCTTCTTTCTAGCGTCGTAAGGCACAGTACCTTCAGGCACTCCTCATACCCCATCCCCCGTAACTCTAGGACGAATCTCGTTGCAAACCTCTGAATCTTTTCCAGTTTCCTTATATGCTTCTGTGTGTGTGTGCACGCGCGTGTGTGTGTGTGTATACTCACCTATTTGTGCTTGCGGGGGATGAGCTTTGGCTCTTTGGTCCCGCCTCTCATCTGTCAATCAACTGGTGTAATGTCCCTGGTGTAAAAGTCCCAGGTGTGTAACACACACCTGGGACACAGGTGTGTGTGTGTGTGTGTATACTCATCTATTTGTGCTTGCGGGGGTTGAGCTTTGGCTCTTTGGTCCCACCTCTCAACTGTCAATCAATTGGTGTACAGATTCCTGAGCCTAATGGGCTCTATCATATCTACATTGGAAACTGTGTATGGAGTCAGCCTCCACCACAACACTGCCTAATGCATTCTTTCCGTTAACTACTCTGACACTGAAAAAGTTCCTTCTAACGTCTCTGTGGCTCATGTGGGTACTCAGTTTCCATCTGTGTCCCCTTGTTCTCGTCCCACCAGTGTTGAATAGTTTATCCTTGTTTATTCGGTCGATTCCCCTGAGGATTTTGTAGGTTGTGATCATGTCTCCCCTTACTCTTCTGCCTTCCAGTATTGTAAGGTGCATTACCCGCAGCCTTTCCTCATAACTCATGCCTCATAGTTCTGGGACTAGTCTAGTGAAAAACCTTTGAACTTTTTCCAGCTTCGTCTTGTTCTTGACAAGGTACGGAATCCATGCTGGGGCCGCATACTCCAGGATTGGTCTTACATATGTGGTGTACAAGATTCTGAATGATTCCTTACACAGGTACCTGAACGCTGTTCTGATGTTAGCCAGCCTCACATATGCCGCAGACGTTATTCTTTTTATGTGGGCAACAGGAGACAGGTTTGGTGTGATATCAACTCCTAGATCTCTCTCTGTGTCCGTTTCATTAAGTACTGCATCTCCTATTCTGTATCCTGTGTCTGACCTCCTGTTTCCACTGCCTAGTTTCATTACTTTGCATTTACTCGGGTTGAACTTCAACAGCCATTTGTTGGATCATTCACTCAGTTTGTCTAGGTCATCTTATAGCCTCCTACTATCATCCTCTGTTTCAATCATCCTCATATTTTTTTGCTTCATCAGCAAACATTGAGAGAAACGAGTCTATACCCTCTGTGAGATCATTATATTACATATATCAGAAACAGTATATATATATATATATATCAGAGAACAGTATATACATATATCAGAGAACACTGTATAAACATCAGAGGTCCACAGTTGTTCAACACCCTCCCAGCAAGCATAAGAAATATTGCCGGAACAACCGTGGACATCTTCAAGAGGAAACTAGATTTATTCCTCCAAGGAGTGCCGGACCAACCGGGCTGTGGTGGGTATGTGGGCCTGCGGGCCACTCCAAGCAACAGCCTAGTGGACCAAACTCTCACAAGTCAAGCCTGGCCTCAGGCCGGGCTTGGGGAGTAGAAGAACTCGCAGAACCCCATCAACCAGTTATCAACCAAGTATAGGTCCAAAGACTGACCCCTGCGGGACTCCGCTTGTAACGTCTCTCCAATCTGAGACCTCACCCCTCACACTGACTCATTGTCTCCTGTTGCTTAGGTACTCCTTTATCCATTGGAGTACCTTCCCTTTCACTCCAGCCTGCATCTCCAGTTTTTCAGTAGCCTCTTGTGTGGTACCCCCCGTCCCCTCAGCTCGTTGATGCCGTGAGGGGGCTTAGTGGGCGGCTGCCGGAGTGTGATGCTCCATGGGACAGTTCTCTGTCCTTTTCTAGCCTTGTGCTCCTGCTGCCGTCCTCTCCAATTATGCTGAGCACCTTTTCCTTTTCCTTCTGTTCGTTTTTCTCCCCCTCTTCTCCTATCTGCTTGTCGTTTCCTGCCGACCTTTTGCTTGCTTTGGTTCTTTCTTTGAACTTCTTCTATTTTGACACCCGGGTGCTTGAGGAGGCATACTCTTGCACCAGTAGAACTGTAGTACCCGACGTCTCGAGCGAGAGGAAACTTTTTTTTATCAATCCCCCTTTCGTCGCTGAACCCGATCTCGACGGACTGACAGTTCTTAAGGTGGCGTTTGTGGGGCGTATACTCACGACGCACCCCTAGGGGGCCCTGGCATGATCGGCGATAGCTTCCTGTTGGGTGTCCTGCCTCTAATTGTGGCTCCATGGTGGGTATGGGGGCACATTCGTGGATGAATTCCTTTCTCTTCGTATACATGTCGATAAATGTTTCTGTTGTACCCTCTCAGGCTCGTGGGATGGGCGACCAAGCCCCCGAGTCGGCCTGTATTGGAAGACCAGGCTCTGTAGCTCCCGCTGCATTGGGCCCCGACCTTGCTCCTCCTTTGACCATCCTGACTTCTTCCCCCAGCTCCCCTCCCTCCTCTGTGGTTGAGTCGAGCCTCCAGCCCCCAGTGGTGACCACTTCGTCCCCTGGTGCGGCTAAGTCTCTCGTTGTGACTACTGCGCCTTTTGACCCCTCTCTCTCTGGGGGTTCTCAACGCCGTTGGCGCCCCGACCGCACTCGCTCGATTCCTTCCCGTACTGACGCGTATCAGGCCTTGTTCGGTCCCGCTTCATGGTCCAAATACTTTGATCTCCTCCCTCTTGATTCTGCGCCTCCTGACGATTTCTCCCTCCATCGACATCTTGTTGATTCCGTGGATGCATCCGTTACCTTCAACCCCACTCGTCTCGGTACACGTGTCGTTGCTGCTCCTTCTCAGGATGCAGCTTCCCGCTTGGCTGCCTTATCTTGCCTTGGCGAGATCCCTGTTCGGGTCTCCAAGAACGTTCGGATGAATGCCAGTGTTGGCACTATTCTCCTCCCGCCCCATGTTGCAACCGGTGTTCGGAATCTGCAGGATTGCCACGATGATATTCGGCATATCCTTGATGCTCAAGGCCATTCTGTCCTCCAGGTTGACTCGTTTACTCGTCCCCCTCGTGGTCGTCGCCGTCAACCCCTTCGTGTTGTGAAGATCACCTTTGATGATAGGACCCTTCCATCCTCTGTCATTCTTGTTGGTGCCAGGTGCTCTGTCCAGGAGTATATTCCTTCTCCCCGGCTTTGTAAGTGCTGGAGGTTTCGGCATGGTGCCCTCCGCTGCTCTGGGACTGTCTCTCTCTGTCCTTTGTGTGGGGGTGAAGGTCACTCTAAGTCGGAGTGCACTTCTCCCCAAGCTCGCTGCCTCAACTGTGGTGAGGCCCATCCTACCTTCTCCTGTGCCTGTATCCATTACAAGCTTGAGGCTGCCATCCTCAACTTGAAGCACCGGGAGCGTTTATCTTTTCCTGAGGCGAGGCGTCAGGTTCGCCGGCTCCCGCCTTATGCTAACGTCTCTTATGCTCGCGTGTTGCACTCTTCCTCTCCTCGTCCTTCCTTCCTTCCTCAGACTCACAACCGTTTCCGGGCCTTGGACCCTGATACGCCCACTGCCTCCTCCTCTGTTCCTTTGAGTTCTGTCCCGAAGGGTCCCCCTCCTGGTCCTCTGTCTGGGGTTCCCCTTCTTTCTACCCGGTCTGTCGTGTCTCCTGTGTCTTCTTCCTCGTCTCCCTCCGATCCTCTTTCCCTTTCTTTTCCTCCATCTATTGACTCTCCCCGCCGCCTGTCAGTGCAGGCGGATGTCCATCGCTCTCCTAACGGCCGTCGTGTGTGCTCTCGTTCAGCTTCTCCTGTTGAGACACTGGAATCCGTTGCCCGGTACGTAGTTGCTGGGACACCGGTCTCTTTAAGTCAGAAGCGTAAGCCTGGCTCCTCTCCTTCCTCCTCCCCGGCGGGTAAGAAGGCTTCGCTTTCTTCCTCAGCCCCTCCTTCTGGCTCTGTTGCTCCTTCCCCTCCCATTTCAGTGATTGCACCCCCTGTTCCTGCTATGGAGGTTTCTTTGGCCCCTGCTTCCCTTTCGGTTGCTGCTCTTGCTGAGGTATGCTCCCCTCTTTCTACTCCTCCTCTTCCTGCTGCTGTCCTTGACTGCTCCTCTCCGTTGTCTCCTCTCTCCTCCTCCTCCTCCGGACCCCGCCCGCCCACCTCTGGTCTGTTCTCCCGCTTCCTTCCCTCCGTCTTTGCTCAGTTTACCCATGCCCCCTAACCCTGACTTTGCTGACCCTGATCCCGACCCTGATATTCTTTAACGTGCTGTGTTGCTCTTTCGCCTTTGTTTCTTCCTTGTTCTCTGTTGTTGTCCTTTCTCTTCTCGTCGATGTCTATTCTTCAATGGAACGTTCGAGGTTATTACGCCAATTTCCTCGAACTCCAACTTCTGATTTCGCGGTTTTCGCCCCTTTGTGTCTGTCTCCAGGAGCCGATGCTTGGTGCTCGTCCTGGTCGTTTTCGTGGCTATTCCTTTCCCCCCCCCCCCCCAGCCATTGCTGGGGCTCCTAATTCTTCTGCTCTCTTGATTCGTGCTGATGTTCCCTTTGTTCCTTTACTTTTTCCTTTGCCTCTCCATTGTTCTGCTGCTCGTATCTTTGTGGGGAAATGGTACACAGTTTGTTCCATTTATCTCCCCCCGAGTGTCCCGCTTTCTCTTCCTGATTTGAAACACCTCTTGGACTCCTTGCCGGAGCCTGTGCTCCTGCTGGGTGACTTCAATTGTCGTCATTCTCTTTGGGGTGACGTTCTGACGAATACCCGGGTCGCCTTCTTGAGCCGTTTCTCCTCTCTTCTTCCCTGTCTCTTCTGAATTCTGGTGAGCCCACTCATTTGGACTCTCGGACTCGCACCCTTTCCTGTCTTGATCTTTCTCTCTGCTCTTCTTCTCTTTACTTAGATTTCACGTGGCAGGTTCTTGATGACCTCCATGGCAGTGATCATTTCCCCATCCTTGTTCCTTTTTCTCTTTTCGCCCTTCCCTCTCTTTTCCTAGGTGGCAGTTTGCTAAAGCGGACTGGAACCTATTTACCCTCAGTGCTGCTCTCTCTGACCTCTCCCTTCTGCCTCTCCCTCGCGCTCTCCTCCTTTTTCATGACACTGTCTTCGACGCTGCCCTCCGCTCTATTCCTCGCTCTTCCTCTCGGGGTCCACGGAAGTGCGTTCCCTGGTGGAATGCGGACTGTGCTCGGGCTGTTCGCTGTAAGCGTGCAGCCTGGAAGAGGCACCGCCGTCGGCAGAGGACCGATTCTTTTCTTTTCTTTCGGAAAGCGAGTGCGGTGGCCCGTAGGGCCATCCGTACGGCTAAACGTGAATGTTGGGCTTCTTATGTCTCCACAATTACGTCCGAAACTCCCCTGCCACAGATCTGGAAGCGTATCCGCAAGATAGCGGGTAAGTTCGTTCCCGATGTTTCCCCGGTCCTTCACCTCCGTGGTACTCTTGTGGCGGACCCGTTGCAGGTTGCTACCGAACTGGGTTCTCACTTTTCTTCTGTTAGCTCTGGTCTTCATCTTCCCCAATCTTTCCTTCTTCGTAAACCTGTCCTTGAGTCTCGTCCTTTAGATTTCTGCACTCGTCTTCGACTTTCCTATAATGATCCCTTCTCTCTCTCTGAACTTCGTTCTGCCCTGGCCCTCTGCGGTTCTACGGCGGCGGGCTCCGATGGTATTCATTATGAGATGCTTCGCCATCTCCCTCCGTGCACGTCTCAGTATTTACTGAGTCTGTATAATCGGATCTGGGAGTCGTTTTCAGTCCCTGAGGACTGGCTCGATGCCGTTGTCCTCCCTGTTTGCAAACCAGGGTCTCTGGGTACTTCCCCTAAGGACTTTCGCCCTATTGCCCTCACAAGTTGTGTCTGCAACTCTTTGAACGTATGGTTAACGTTCGTCTGATGTGGTTCTGGTACACCATCACCTCCTTCCCCTTCTCAATTTGGTTTCCGCAAGTGCTGCAGCACGACAGATGTCCTGGTGAACTTGGAGGTCTATATTCGTACTGCTTTTGCTGCGAGGACCTCCATTGTTGCCGTTCTTTTTGACCTGGAAAAGGCTTATGACACCACTTGGCGATATCATATTCTATCCCAGCTTCATTCTTTTGGCCTTCGTGGTCATCTCCCTCTCTTTCTCTGCAGCTTCCTCTCTCGTCGTTCCTTTCAGGTGCGCCTTGGTACCGCTCTCTCTGCCTCTTTTCAGCAATACGAAGGTGTGTCCCAGGGTAGTGTTCTGAGCACTAATCTCTTTCTGGTTGCCCTCAATGGTCTTCTTTCCTCTCTTCCTTCAGGTGTCTTCTCCACTCTCTATGTCAATGATCCTACCCTTTGGTGTTGTTACGTACTCATAGCTGGCTACGTAATAAATTTATATAAACTTTTGTGATTCAACTGTATATGTGTATATATATTATGTAATCATCATGTGAGTTGCAATGTCAGGATACAGGAGCGGTGGCGTCTCCACACGTATTTGACCTGTTAGATTCGGGAAAGAGAGCTTGCTGGACCTGTTCAGTTAAGAGTTCCAGATGTGACATTTTATATATTCATTGATTACGTATATACAGTAATTACGCAGTTAGCATTGTACTTGTTATTTTGGGAAATACCTATTATGTTATTTTATATTCTGAATGTACTTTGAGAACCAGTGGTGGTTGAATTAGTCTCATATATTAAAAAGTCATTGTTTTCCAACCCTCATCCTTGAGGCGGAGGGGGGAGAGAATTTTGGGTTGAGTAGCCGCGCAGCGAGTCAGTCGCTGGCTGGTACTCGGAGGCGTAACATGGGAGATAAGTCTGTGTCTTTTGTTTTCTAGCTTTTAGTAGTTATTTGTTCTGGGAGAGACATTTTTATTTGTTATTTGTAATATGTGAAATAGTGATCATCTGTGAGTATATATGTTGCAATTATAATCATTTTAAACTTATGCATATTTCTTCTTTCCTAAAAGAATATTTTACTTTTTATGCTCATTACCTGTTATGGAGTTATACTGGTGACCCGCTTATACAACCTCAGTGATAAATACCCTAGACTAGTTGATTTCAGGTTGTAGGTTCACGAGCATTAACATACGATAAGTAACATAGAGATATGGGGGCCTGTGCCGGGAGATATTGTTCCCACTTAAACTTAACTGTGCTAATCTAACCTGCCTTCCTAGGTACCAGTGTCTTGTGTGTTTTCTGCTATTAACTATTCCATGTGCCATGCAAGCCTTCCTGTGTGTCAAGTAACAACGTTTCACGATTTTGAGGTAAGTCATCCTATAAATTTTGTTTGTGCATTGAGGCCAAGCGAATTTTCAGTGTGGTACAATTTTACAGTGAAGTGAAGTGCAGTGCCAGTGTGTAATTATTATTATTGTGAATCAAGTGCCAAGTGTTAGTCACGATGGAGGATCAAGTGTGTTGTTGTTGGCTCAACCAAACTTTGAGGGAATTAAAAACCTAACAAGTCTGCGTTAGTAAATATGGCCAGTAAGCTAGAATTAACCGCCAGAAATAGCATGACTAAGCACAAATTCTGAGAGTCATAGTGACACATTTTGTTGAGAACCAAGAATTAGGAGAAGAATTTCTGGAGGAAGTACGAGAGGAGTCGAGTGATCAGATGACGTTAAAGCGTCTTGAGTTAGAAGCTCATCATTAGAGCTTGAAGCTCAAAAGAACAGAAATTATTAGAGGCTGAAGCTCAGCAGAGGGAGCTTGAGACTAGGCGTTTAGAACTTACGGCACAAAACCAGAGAGTTTTAATTGAGTTGCAACTAGAAGCAACAAAGAAGGAACAATTAGAGATTCAACAACAAATGGCTGAAACAAACTTCAGGCTTGAAACACAGCGTATGGCAGCTGGCATGGAAATACTAGTAATGTTTCAGCTAATAATGATAATAATCCCATAAGGATGAATAAGTATATAGAATTACCTAGTTTAATGAGGAGCTTCAGCTTCAGCTTGATGTCCAAAGGCTTGGAAAGGATGGGGGGGGGGGGTTAGAGGGATGGGGAGATGAAATTCAGGAAGAGGATGCGGNGGTGCATTCCCCGCAGCCTTTCCTCGTAACTCATGCCTCTTAGTTCTGGGACTAGTCTAGTGGCATACCTTTGGACTTTTTCCAGCTTCGTTTTGTGCTTGACAAGGTACTGGCTCCATGCTGGGGCCGCATACTCCAGGATTGGTCTTACATTGTGGTGTACAAGATTCTGAATGATTCCTTACACAGGTTCCTGAACGCTGTTCTGATGTTAGCCAGCCTCGCATATGCCGCAGATGTTATTCTTTTTATGTAGGCTTCAAGAGACAGGTTTCGTGTGATATCAACTCCTAGATCTTTCTCTCTGTTCGTTTCATTAAGTACTTCACCTCCTATTCTGTATCCTGTGTCTGGTCTCCTATTTCCACTGCCTAGTTTCATTACTTTGCATTTACTCGGGTTGAACTTCAACAGCCATTTGTTGGACCATTTACTCAGTCTGTCTAGGTCATCTTATAGCCTCCTACTATCGTCCTCCGTTTCAATCCTCCTCATAATTTTTGCATCATCGGCAAACATTGAGAGAAACGATTCTATACCCTCTGGAAGATCATTTACATATATCAGAAACAGTTTAGGTCCAAGGACTGACCCCTGCGGGACTCCACTCATAACGTCTCGCCAATCTGAGACCTCACCCCCTCACACTGACTCGTTGTCTCCTGTTGTTTAGGTACTCCTGTATCCAACGGAGTACCTTCCCTTTCACTCCAGCCTGCATCTCCAGCTTTTTCACTAGCCTCTTGTGTGGCACTGTATCAAAGCTTTCTGACAATCCAAAATATGCAGTCTGCCCATCCTTCTCTTTCTTCCCTTATTTTGTTGCCTGGTCATAGAATTCAAGTAACCCTGTGAGGCAGGACCTGCCATCTCTGAATCCATGTTGGTGCTGTGTTACAAAGTTCTTTCGCTCCAGATGCTCCACTAGCTTTCTTCGCACAATCTTCTCCATCAGCTTGCATGGAATGCAGGTTAGGGACACTGGCCTGTAATTCAGTGCCTCCTGTCTATCCCCTTTCTTGTATATCGGGACTACGTTAGCTGCTTTCCAAATTTCTGGCAGTTCCCTGTTGCCAGTGATTTGTTATACACTATGGAGAGTGGGAGGCACAGTTCTTCTGCTCCTTCCTTTAGTATCCAAGGGGAGATTCCATCTGGGCCTATAGCCTTTGTCACATCCAACTCTAGTAAATACTTCCTTACTTCCCCGCTGGTAATCTCAAACTCTTCCAGTGGTTTCTGGTTAGCTATTCCCTCTCTTATCTCTGGGATTTCTCCTTGCTCTAAGGTGAAGACCTCTTGGAATTTCTTATTCAGTTCCTCACACACTTCCTTGTCGTTTGTAGTGAATCCTTCTGCCCCTATCCTTAATTTTATAACCTGTTCATTTACTGTTGTTTTTCTCCTGATGTGGCTATGCAGGAATTTAGGCTGAGTCTTTGCCTTGCTTGCGATGTCATTTTCGTATTGTCTTTCTGCCTCTCTTCTCATCCTGACATATTCATTCCTGGCATTCTGGTATCATTCTCTGCTCTCCAGTGTCCTGTTATTCCTATAGTTCTCCATGCCCTTTTACTTTGCTGCTTAGCTAGCCTACATCTCTGATTAAACCATGGGTTTCTCATCTACATTTCACTGTTTTCCTTTTGGGCTGGGACAAACTTGTTTGCGGCGTCCTTGCACTTTTGCAGGATGTAGTCCATCATATCTTGGGCCGTCTTTTCCCTGAGCTCTGTTTCCCATGCTATATCTGTTAGGAATTTTCTTATCTCCTCATAGTTTCCCTTTTGGTATGCTAACCTTTTGGTTTCAGTACCCCTCCTCGAGTTCAATAACCTTCTTCAATCAGGTACTCAAATCCACTGTGTGTGTGTGTGTGTGTGTGTGTGTGTGTGTGTGTGTGTGTGTGTGTGTGTGTGTGTGTGTGTGTGTGTGTACTTACCTAGCTGTACTTGTCTAGTTGTGCTTGTGGGGGTTGACCTCTGGCTCTTTGGTCCTGCCTCTCAACTGTCAATCAACTAATGTACAGATTCCTGAGCCTATTGGGCTCTATCATATCTACACTTGAAGCTGTGTATGGAGTCAGCTTCCACGAGATCACTTCCTAATGCATTCCATTTGTCTACTACTCTGACACTGAAAAAAATATTTCTATCGTCTCTATGGCCCATTTGGGCACTCAGTTTCAACATGTGTCCCATAGTGTGTGATCCTTGTGTTAAATAGTCTGTCTTTATCTACCATATCAATTGCTCTTAGAATCTTGTATGTGGTGATCATGTCCCCTCTAACTCTTCTGTCTCCCAGTGGCGTGAGGTTTAATTCCCGTTGTCTCTCCTCGTACCTCATACCCCTCAGTTTGGGTTATGTGTGTGTGTGTGTGTGTATGTGTCTGGTGGCAAACCTTTGAACCTTTTCCAGCTAAGTCTTATGCTTGACTAGACATGGATTCCATGCTGGAGCTGCATACTCCAGGATTGGTCTGACATATGTGGTATATAAAATTCTGAAAGATTCCTTACCCAAGTTTCTAAAGGCCGTTCTTATGTTAGCCAACCTGGCATATGCCGCTGATGCTATCCTCTTGATATGGGCTTCAGGGAACAGGTCTGGCGTGATATCAATCCCCAGGTCTTTTTCTCCCTCTCTGACTCTTGAAATATTTCATCTCGAAAATGATACCTTGTATCTGGTCTCCTGCTTCCTACCCCTATCTTCATTACATTACATTTGCTTGGGTTAAACTCTAACAACCATTTGTTTGACCATTCCTGCAGCTTGTCCAGGTCTTCTTGGAGCCTCAATCTGTCCTACTCTGTCTTAATCCTTCTCATAATTTTGGCGTCGTCAGCAAACATTGAGAGGAATGAGTCTATACCCTCTGGGTGATCATTTACATATATCAGAAACTGGATAGGTCCGAGTACAAAGCCTTGTGGGACTCCACTGGTGATTTCACGCTAATCTGAATTCTCACCTCTCACTGTAACTCTGCTTCCTATTCCTTAGGTACTCACTTATCCACTGGAGCGCCCTACCAGTTACTCCTGCCTGTTTCTCCTGTTTATGCATCAGCCTTTTATGGTGTACTGTGTCAAAGGCTTTCCGACAGTCCAGAAAAATGCAGTCCGCCCATCCTTCTCTTTCTTGCTTAATATTTGTCTCCTGGTCGTAAAATTCTATTAAGCCTGTAAGGCAAGATTTACCCTCCTTGAACCCATATTGATGGGATGTAACGAAGTCCCTTCTCTCCATATGTGTTACTAGGTTTTTTTCTCACAATCTTCTCCATCACGTTGCATGGTATACAAGTTAAGGGCACTGGCCTGTAGTTCAGTGCCTCTTGTCTGTCACCATTTTTGTATATTGGGACCACATTAGCCGTCTTCCATATTTCTGGAAGGTCTCCCGTTTCCATTTACCTACTATACACTATAGAGAGTGGCAAGCAAAGTGCCTCTGCACACTCTTTCAATACCCATGGTGAGATTCCATCTAGGCCCAAAGCCTTTCTCACGTCCAGATCCAACAGATGCCTCTTGACCTCATCTATTGTAATTTCGAACCCTTCCAAGGCCGCTTGGTTTACTGCCACCTCTCCTAGAGCAGTGATCTTTCCTTTTTCTATTGTGAAGACCTCCTGGAACCTCTTGTTGAGTTCTTCACACATGGCTTTGTCATTCTCTGTGTAACTGTCCTCACCTGTTCTAAGTTTTATAACCTGTTCATTCACTGTTGTTTGCTCCTGATGTGACTGTGGAGTAGCTTTGGTTCGGTTTTGGTTTTATTAGCTATATCATTTTCATAATTTTTCTCAGATTGTCTTCTTATACTAACATACTCGTTTCTGGTTCTTTGGTATCTCTCTATTTTCTGGTGTTCTGTTATTTCGGAAGTTCCTCCACGCCTTTTTGTTCAGTTCCTTTGCTTCCACACATGCCCCATTAAACCATGGACTCTTCTTTTGCTTCTCGTTTTTTTCCAGTTGGGCCGGGTAAACTTGTTTACTGCCTCCTGAAACGTTTGGATGACATAGTCCATCATATCTTGTACGGGCTTAGTTCTGAGTTCTGTGTTCCATGGTATCATTTAGGAATTTTCTCATCTCCTCGAAATTTCCTTTTTGGTATGCCAGCCCTTTGTTTCCCAGTTCTTTTTTGGGGAAGATAATTCCTAGCTCTACCAGGTGCTCAAAGATTATTACACTGTGATCACTCATTCCCAATGGGGCGTCCAACTAAACTTCCCTCATATTCGACTCATTTAGGGTAAATATCAGATCAAGCATTGCTGGTTCATCCTCTCCTCTCCTCTCATTCTTGTCGGTCCCTTGATGTGTTGGCTTAGAAAGTTTCTTGTTGCCATGCCCAGCAGCTTAGCTCTCCATGTGTCCGGTCCTCCATGTGGGTCTCTGTTCTCCCGATCAATCTTCCCATGGTTGAGGCCTCTTATGATAAGTAGTCTGGATCCATTCCTGCTAGCTACAGAAGCTGCTCTCTCTTTTATATTGATGGTGACCATGTTGTTTCTATCATATTCCTGTCTGGGTCTTCTGTAGTTTGATTTGGGGTAACATATGACTTCAACTATAATTTGTTGTCCTTCAGTTACTGTGGTGCCTGGTATGTAGTCACTGAAATCTTCACAGCCCTGAATAACCATCTCTTCAAAACTCCAACCTTTTCTTATCAGCAGAGCTAATCCACCTCCTCCTCTTCCTTCTTTCTCTTTCCTCATTGCATAGTAGTCCTACAGAAACACTGTATGTGTTATGGTTTT
>WNGS01113158.1:21373185-21391990 GCA_020271785.1 Procambarus virginalis | reverse complement strand
CAATAAGCAAACAGGACATTTTTTATCACACATGGCTGTAATGAGAGAATCAAAAATGACTCCTTTACAGATAGTTTTTAATTGTAGCTCTAAATCTCGACCCCAAGGAACCAGTCTAAATGATTGTTTGCAAACAGGTCCAAGTCTAACTCAGAAATTGTATGACATACTGTTGAAGTTTAGACTTAACAAATATGCATTTTCAGCAGATATAAGTAAGGCCTTTCTAAGAGTTGGCTTGCAGGAAGAAGATAGAGACTTCACTAAGTTTCTATGGGTAGAGAACCCAGAAGATATCAATAGTCCTATAGTGACTTTCAGATTCTCATCCATACTTTTCG
Organism: Procambarus virginalis; assembly: GCA_020271785.1. NCBI lineage: Eukaryota > Metazoa > Arthropoda > Malacostraca > Decapoda > Cambaridae > Procambarus > Procambarus virginalis. The sequence continues at coordinate 21,391,649 of WNGS01113158.1, read as the reverse complement.
GCGCGACTTCAAGTCCATTTCTGTTGCAAGCAACTCTAGATACTCATCTGAAGAAATCATCAAGTCCCTATAAGGCTGAAATCAGTCAGAATCTATATGTAGATAATTTTCAAGGGACAGTTAACAGTACTACTGAACTATTACAATTATATCAAGAGGCCAACAAGGAGCTACAAGGTGCCACCATGCTACTACAATCTTGGGCCTCTAATAATGCAACATTGAATAATCAAATAGCAATAGATTACCCTGAATATCACGTACCAGAATCACAAAAGGTGTTAGGTATGGAGTGGAATCTAATCTCGGACACAATTTCAATCAGATCTGTACCAGTAAATTATTGCATTGTTACAAAAAGGGATTTGCTTTCACAAGTTAGCAAAGTATTCGACCCACTTGGTCTACTAAATCCTTAAACTATCAAGTGATGTTTATTGGTGCAAGAAGCTTGGAAGACTAAAGTTGGTTGGGATGATCCACTACCACTCCAGTTACAAAAAGCTTGGATGGAAGTGGCTCAAGAACAAACTTTAGTCGAAAAGATAATCTTTCCAAGACACATAGTCGAGGAACATGATGAAGTATCACTACATGTATTCGCAGACTCATCAGCCAAAGCGTTTGGAGCTTGTACTTAGTGACTTCTAATCAATCATATCTTATCATCTCAAAGGCCAGAGTCGCTTCATTAAAAAAAGAGGACTTTGCCTCAGATGGAACTAACTGCATTGCTAACTGGCACACGCTTAGCAGTGCATATCAAACAAGTCTTGTCTACCATGAACATCAAAGATGTCATTATATGGTCTGACAATGAAGCTGTCTTACAATGGGTACGAAACGACAACTGTCCGACTCCATATGTAAAAAATCGCGTCTCAGAAATTAAAGAAATTTCTGCAGACTTTCAATTGTTGCATGTACCAACAAAAGATAATCCAGCTGATCTCTTATCAAGAGGTATGACGTTTAAACAGTTTGCAAAGGCAGATATTTGGTTTCATGGGTCTAGATGGTTAGTGAATGGTAGTTAGCCTGAACAAAAGCCACACATCATCACAACACAAACCATAACTACCACCAGGCAGCAAGCTCAAATATCAGTCTTGGATTGTACTCGTTATGCCTCGCTCATGAAATTAATCAATGTAACACAGAACATGTTTCATTATCTCAGGAGAAAAGGTATAAAATACACCTTTCCAGATGCACTTATCTATTAGGTAAGACAAGCTCAGAGAGAAACTTATGGGAATATCTATGAAAATCTTCCGCATAAGTTAAAACACAATCTCGGTCTGTGGATAGACCAAGAAAATCACAATATTCTGCATTGTGGAGGGAGACTTAAACACGCAGATATCAATCTAGATACCGTGCATCCATGGCTTTTACCAAAAAATCATTGGATCACAAGGTTGATTGTGTTACACACACATCAACAAATCATCAAACATGGAGGAGTGTTAGACACACTCACACAAATCAGACAGCAGTATTGGATTCCTCAGGGAAGACAGTCAGTCAAATCAATCTTGAAGAATTGCATGATATGCCAAAGGTAAGATGCAAGAACTTGCTCTTATCCAGGGCCACCACCCCTACCAAAGGAACAAGTAGTCCATCTACATCCTTTCGAAACGACAGGAGTAGATTATACAGGAGCAATATATCTAACAGGGACTGCAGATAAGCAACCTATCAAGGCATACATCTGTTTGTTCACCTGTGTAGTAGGGCAGTACATTTAGAGGTAACACCTGATATGACTGGTCAATCATTTATTCAAGCTTTCTGCAGATTCGCAGCACGCCGATCATGCCCTAAGCTGATGATTTCAGACAACGGAGCAAACTTGGTAGCTGAGAAGCATGTCTACGAGAAATCTGTTTCCATCCTGCAGTTACTTCCACACTGGAACAGCGTGATTGCAGATGGAAATTTATCCCTCCGAGAGCCCCATGGCATCGAGGATTTTATGAACGGTTAATAGGAACTGTCAAAAGATCCTTGAGAAAATCTCTACACCGTCAGAAAATCAATCTTCAAGAACTCCAGACAGTAATCACAGAAATAGAATCAAGGGTGAATAACCGGCGGTTGATTTACTTGTCTGATGATCCTACTCAACATGAGCCATTAAGTCCTGCACACCTAATGTATGGAAGACTTCTGACTACAGTACCATCTCTAGTGGATGATGAGATCAGAGATCCCTCATATGTGGGTCAGAGCGAGTTGGTTCAGGGGTATAAACATCTGTCCAGCATAATCCAAAAATGGAATAATGTTTGGACAAAAGAATATCTTACATCTCTACGAGAACATCACTATGGGGCCAATGTCCCACATAATATATCTAATCTCCAACCTGGCAATATTGTCTTGGTAGACAGTGATGGCCCTAGGGCTGACTGGCCATTAGGTAAAGTTGTCTCAGTCCATCCAGATAGCCAGGGGATTTTGAGAATAGTCAAAATCCTGTCTAAAGGAACAACTTCCCTAAAGACATTGGACAAACTCATCCACATGGAATCAGTGAGCCAGCTGCAGTTAGATCCTGAGAGACCTCAAGACACTCTAATTCCACTTGACCCACAGACTCCTAACAGACACATTCGTCCACAAAGGACAGCCGCACAAAAGTGCAAGCAAAATTTGCACTTGTATTATCAATCCGATGGAGAGTAAATAAATACATAGGGTTACTATTGTCCTTAGTATTGGACACTGTGCCAGTTCTCTCCCTCTGGAAGATGTGGGAAATTTTACCCACCATATCTAATAATCATCTAAGAAAAGTATCATATCTATATCATATCAAAATCAAATCAAAATGGTATCAAAAATCATATCAGAATCACAATAGATTCATTAAACAGCTTGATCCTAGATGATAATGCCACTAGGATCACATACACCATAGGGCCCTATAGGTGCCTACGTGACTTTGTGCATGATCTCTCAAGGATCCAGGAGCTTCTAGAAGGATTTGTTAATTAAAAAACTATTGGAACATTGATTCAATTTCCGGTAGGGATTATTAATCGAATCCTTAATAAGAATCAGTGGTACTATCAAGTACTACTTATAATCTTTAAATCCAATATCTAATTTGATTATAATCACATCTTATCTCAATCATAAGTCTAGACTGTAAAAATAATCAATCAATATTCATTGAAAGCTACCCCCTCTCAAGGAAGAGGGAGGGGCATGTCGGGAACAAGAAGCACCCACGACCCCCCGCGGCACTACGGGTTTGTTGACAAAACAGTGAACAAGTGTGACGGATCCTTAGCGAACATTAGCAGCTCAAGGACACCTTATCTAATATCATTATCACCAGTGAACACTCTCTAGAACTGGGGGAGTACGTTGACAATATATCTACAAGGAAAATCCAAGAACATTTATATAAAATAACAGTGAATAATGGAGCACACAGTGACACTGTCTCCACCACCTTCATTCCTAATCTTCATCAACTATCATCCTTCTGCAACTGCAAGGACAATCACGTAGCAACGCTACAAGATCATCATACAGCAATGCTGTGACATAAAATATCATGCCTAAACTCGCGACAAGAGAGTTATCAAGTCTGGCACACTGTCAGACAGGCATCCGGCATTCAGAGAAGTATATTGAGGTTATTAAGTGTAGTAATTGGCCACTTGTATGCTTGTGTGACTTTAATATACCCTATAAGTCTGTCTGTCGGTTATAAAGAGAGGCAATGCCTCATATCTCAGTAAGTTTATTAATATTGTAGAGCAGAAGTAGAATCTTATCCAAGCACTAGACCTCATGAGTGTCCATTTTGTAAGAAGAACTCAGTCACGATAAATAAACAAGACCTCATATATGTCCATGATGTGGGAAAAGATTCAGTCAGGTTGATTGTACCTCATCATATAAATTGAATATAAATACATTGCAGATATACTTGAATATATAAATTAAGTTAACAATTGCTTGCTTAGTTATTTTTTAAGTAATCATATAAGTTCATTTAATTGAATATAATTTTTAGTACTTAGTAACAGTACATAGACTACATTTAAGGTCATTTAATATCATACTTTTACAATTTCAATTGTTGTGTTGTTTATAGTATAAGTGTATTGGCTGTTAATACATAGTCTGTACATAGTCTAGCCTATGGTGCTAGGCTAGACTATGTACATGTTTAAATCTCTGATTTAAACAGAACCAGTGTTCAGTTATATAACTGAATATATTAAATCTTATCCTTGTATAAAATACAAGCTGATGTGAGATACCTGTTGGCAGGTGGACTGTGGATCTTCAATCAGCCTATCAACTAAATCATTCACCCCACCTGCCCCTTACAGCCCACAATCTGTCATTAGGAAAAGAGGAGCTATGATTTACAACCCTAGCTAGAGATTTTAGTTGAATTAATTTGCAGACAGTAATTTTCAATTTATTTCAGTACAAGTCCCTGGTAGTCTCCTCTTATATCAATCCCAGCAGGTTTTTCCCACATTTGCTGGTTTGCGTGTGGGTATGCATGCGTGTGTTTATATGTATGTGTGTTTGTTGTATATGTGCACTTGCGTGTGTGAAAATGTCCGCTTTCGTGTGTGTGCGTGTGCGTGTTTGTTTGAAGGGAGGATGCGTGGGGAAATTGAGGGATGGGGATGGTCACTTCACACCTAGTATCTGAGTCTGTATTCACCTAGATGTGTTTGCGGAGGTTGAGCTTTGCTCTTTCGGCCCGCCGCTCGACTGTCATTCAACTATTTAACTAACAGTTGATTGACAGTTGAGAGGTGGGCCGTTTTTTTTCCACGCCACAACACACAACTGAGAAAGCAGCCCGTGACAGCTGACTAACTCCCAGGTACCTATTTACTGCTAGGTAACAAGGGCATTCAGGGTGAAAGAAACTTTGCTAATTTGTTTCTGCCTGGTTCGGAAATCGAACCCACGCCACAGAATTACGAGACTTGCGCGCTATTTACCAGGCTACCAGGAACCTTGATATGGCTGGCTGACCACCCAGGCTACCAGGTCTCTCTGTGTGTGTGTGTGTACTCACCTATTTGTGCTTGCAGGGGTTGAGCTTTGGCTCTTTGGTCCCGCCTCTCAACTGTCAATCAACTGGTGTACAGATTCCCGAGTCTACTGGGCTCTATCATATCTACATTTGAAACTGTGTATGGTGTCAGCCTCCACCACATCACTGCCAAAAGCATTCCATCCGTTAACTACTCTGACACTGAAAAAGTTCCTTCTAACGTCTCTGTGGCTCATGTGGGTACTCAGTTTCCACCTGTGTCCCCCTTGTTTGCGTCCCACCAGTGTTGAATAGTTTATTTTATAGCAGAGGCTGCCCTCTCAATTATAGTGTTAACTGCCATGTTGTTGTTTTCGTATTCTTGACTGGGTCTTCTGTCATTTGGTGGACGGTTATATATTACTGCTACTACTATCCTTGGTCCTCCCATTGTCATGGTGCCTGCTATGTAGTCTCGGAAACCCTCACAGCCTGGGATAGCCATCTCCTTAAAACTCCATTCCTTTCTCATGAGTAGGGCCACTCCGCCTCCTCCCCTACCTTCCCTCTCTTTCCTTATTACGTGTGTGTGTGTACTCACCTATTTGTGCTTGTGGGGGTTGAGCTTTGGCTCTTTGGTCCTGCCTCTCAACTGTCAATCAACTGGTGTACAGATTCCTGAACCTACTGGGCTCTATCATATCTACATTTAAAACTGTGTATGGAGTCAGCCTCCACCACATCACTGACTAATGCATTCCATCCGTTGACTAATCTGGCATTGAAAAAGTTCCTTCTAACGTCTCTGTGGCTCACGTGGGTACTCAGTTTCCACCTGTGTCCCCTTATACGCGTCCCACCAGTGTTGAATAGTTTATCCTCGTTTACCCGGTCGATTCCTCTGAGGATTTTGTAGGTTGTGATCATGTCTCCCCTTACTCTTCTGTCGTCCAGTGTCTTAAGGTGCATTTCCCGCAGCCTTTCCTCGTAACTCATGCCTCTTAGTTCTGGGACTAGTCTAGTGGCATACCTTTGGACTTTTTCCAGCTTCGTCTTGTGCTTGACAAGGTACGGGCTCCATGCTGGGGCCGCATACTCCAGGATTGGTCTTACATTTGTGGTGTACAAGATTCTGAATGATTCCTTACACAGGTTCCTGAACGCTGTTCTGATGTTAGCCAGCCTCGCATATGCCGCAGATGTTATTCTTTTTATGTAGGCTTCAAGAGACAGGTTTCGTGTGATATCAACTCCTAGATCTTTCTCTCTGTTCGTTTCATTAAGTACTTCACCTCCTATTCTGTATCCTGTGTCTGGTCTCCTATTTCCACTGCCTAGTTTCATTACTTTGCATTTACTCGGGTTGAACTTCAACAGCCATTTGTTGGACCATTTACTCAGTCTGTCTAGGTCATCTTATAGCCTCCTACTATCGTCCTCCGTTTCAATCCTCCTCATAATTTTTGCATCATCGGCAAACATTGAGAGAAACGATTCTATACCCTCTGGAAGATCATTTACATATATCAGAAACAGTATAGGTCCAAGGACTGACCCCTGCGGGACTCCACTCATAACGTCTCGCCAATCTGAGACCTCACCCCTCACACTGACTCTCTTGTCTCCTGTTGCTTAGGTACTCCTGTATCCAACGGAGTACCTTCCCTTTCACTCCAGCCTGCATCTCCAGCTTTTTCACTAGCCTCTTGTGTGGCACTGTATCAAAGGCTTTCTGACAATCCAAAAATATGCAGTCTGCCCACCCTTCTCTTTCTTGCCTTATTTTTGTTGCCTGGTCGTAGAATTCAAGTAACCCTGTGAGGCAGGACCTGCCATCCCTGAATCCATGTTGGTGCTGTGTTACAAAGTTCTTTCGCTCCAGATGCTCCACTAGCTTTCTTCGCACAATCTTCTCCATCAGCTTGCATGGTATGCAGGTTAGGGACACTGGCCTGTAATTCAGTGCCTCCTGTCTATCCCCTTTCTTGTATATCGGGACTACGTTAGCTGCTTTCCAAATTTCTGGCAGTTCCCCTGTTGCCAGTGATTTGTTATACACTATGGAGAGTGGGAGGCACAGTTCTTCTGCTCCTTCCTTTAGTATCCAAGGGGAGATTCCATCTGGGCCTATAGCCTTTGTCACATCCAACTCTAGTAAACACTTCCTTACTTCCCCGCTGGTAATCTCAAACTCTTCCAGTGGTTTCTGGTTAGCTATTCCCTCTCTTATCTCTGGGATTTCTCCTTGCTCTAAGGTGAAGACCTCTTGGAATTTCTTATTCAGTTCCTCACACACTTCCTTGTCGTTTGTAGTGAATCCTTCTGCCCCTATCCTTAATTTCATAACCTGTTCCTTTACTGTTGTTTTTCTCCTGATGTGGCTATGCAGCAATTTAGGCTGAGTCTTTGCCTTGCTTGCGATGTCATTTTCGTATTGTCTTTCTGCCTCTCTTCTCATCCTGACATATTCATTCCTGGCATTCTGGTATCTTTCTCTGCTCTCCAGTGTCCTGTTATTCCTATAGTTTCTCCATGCCCTTTTACTTTGCTGCTTAGCTAGCCTACATCTCTGATTAAACCATGGGTTTCTCATCTACATTTCACTGTTTTCCTTTTGGGCTGGGACAAACTTGTTTGCGGCGTCCTTGCACTTTTGCAGGATGTAGTCCATCATATCTTGGGCCGTCTTTTCCCTGAGCTCTGTTTCCCATGCAATATCTGTTAGGAATTTTCTTATCTCCTCATAGTTTCCCTTTTGGTATGCTAACCTTTTGGTTTCAGTACCCCTCCTCGAGTTCAATAACCCTTCTTCAATCAGGTACTCAAACACCACTGTGTGTGTGTGTGTGTGTGCTCACCTAGTTGTGCTTGCGGGGGTTGAGCTCTGGCTCTTTGGTCCCGCCTCTCAACCGTCAATCAACAGGTGTACAGTTTCCTGAGCCTAATGGGCTCTATCATATCTACACTTGAAACTGTGTATGGAGTCAGCCTCCACCACATCGCTTCCTAATGCATTCCATTTGTCAACCACTCTGACACTAAAAAAGTTCTTTCTAATATCTCTGTGGCTCATTTGGGCACTCAGTTTCCACCTGTGTCCCCTAGTGCGTGTGCCCCTTGTGTTAAACAGCCTGTCTTTATCAACCCTGTCGATTCCCCTGAGAATCTTGAATGTGGTGATCATGTCCCCCCTAACTCTTCTGTCTTCCAACGAAGTGAGGTTTAATTCCTGCAGTCGCTCCTCGTAGCTCATACCTCTCAGCTCGGGTACTAGTCTGGTGGCAAACCTTTGAACCTTTTCCAGTTTAGTCTTATGCTTGACTAGATAGGGACTCCATGCTGGAGCCGCATACTCCAGGATTGGTCTGACATATGTGGTATATAATGTTCTGAAAGATTCCTTACACAAGTTTCTAAAGGCCGTTCTTATGTTAGCCAACCTGGCATATGCTGCTGATGTTATCCTCTTGATATGAGCTTCAGGGGACAGGTCTGGCGTGATATCAACCCCCAGGTCTTTCTCTCTCTCTGACTCTTGAAGTATTTCATCTCCCAAATGATACCTTGTATCTGGTCTCCTGCTTCCTACCCCTATCTTCATTACATTACATTTGCTTGGGTTAAACTCTAACAGCCATTTGTTCGACCATTCCTGCAGCTTGTCCAGGTCTTCTTGAAGTCTCAAGCTGTCCTCCTCTGTCTTAATCCTTCTCATAATTTTGGCGTCGTCAGCAAACATTGAGAGGAATGAGTCTATACCCTCTGGGAGATCATTTACGTATATCAGAAACAGGATAGGTCCAAGTACAGAGCCCTGTGGGACTCCACTGGTGACTTCACGCCAGTCTGAGGTCTCACCCCTCACTGTAACTCTCTGCTTCCTATTGCTTAGGTACTCCCTTATCCACTGGAGCGCCCTACCTGTTACTCCTGCCTGTTTCTCCAGCTTATGCATCAACCTTTTATGGGGTACTGTGTCAAAGGCTTTCCGACAGTCCAAAAAAATGCAGTCCGCCCACCCTTCTCTTTCTTGCTTAATTCTTGTCACCTGATCGTAGAATTCTATCAAGCCTGTAAGGCAAGATTTACCCTCCCTGAACCCATGTTGATGGGTTGTCACGAAGTCTCTTCTCTCCAGATGTGTTACTAGGTTTTTTCTCACAATCTTCTCCATCACCTTGCATGGTATACAAGTTAAGGACACTGGCCTGTAGTTCAGTGCCTCTTGTCTGTCACCCTTTTTGTATATTGGTACTACATTAGCAGTCTTCCATATTTCTGGTAGGTCCCCCGTTTCCAGTGACTTACTATACACTATGGAGAGTGGTAAGCAAAGTGCTCCTGCACACTCTTTCAATACCCATGGCGAGATTCCATCCGGCCCAACAGCTTTTCTCACATCCAGCTCCAATAGGTGCTTTTTGACCTCATCTCTTGTAATTTCGAACCTATCCAAGGTCACCTGGTTTGCTGCCACCTCTCCCAGCGCCGTGATATCTCCCTGTTCTATTGTAAAGACCTCCTGGAACCTTTTGTTGAGTTCTTCACACACCTCTTTGTCATTCTCTGTGTACCTGTCCTCGCCCACCCTAAGTTTAATCACCTGTTCCTTCACTGTTGTCTTCCTCCTGATGTGACTGTGTAGTAGCTTTGGTTCAGTCTTGGCTTTGTTAGCTATATCATTTTCATACCTTTTCTCAGCTGCTCTTCTCACACTGACATACTCGTTCCTGGTTCTCTGGTATCTCTCTCTACTTTCTGGTGTTCTGTTATTACGAAAGTTCCTCCATGCCCTTTTGTTCAGCTCTTTTGCTTTCATACATTCCCTATTAAACCACGGATTCTTCCTTTGCTTCTCTGTTTTTTCCTGTTGGGCTGGGACAAACCTGCTTACAGCCTCCTGACATTTTTGGGTGACATAGTCCATCATGTCTTGTACGGACTTGGTTCCGAGTTCTGTGTCCCAATGTATATCCCATAGGAATTTATTCATCTCCTCATAGTTTCCCTTTCTGTACGCCAGCCCTTTGGTTCCCAGTTCTTTTTGGGGGTGATAATTCCTAGCTCAACCAGGTACTCAAAGCTCAATACACTATGATCACTCATTCCCAAGGGGGCTTCCAACTTAACTTCCCTTATATCCGACTCATTTAGGGTAAATATCAAATCCAGCAAGGCTGGTTCATCCCTCCTCTCATTCTTGTCGGTCCCTTGACGTGTTGACTTAGAAAGTTTCTTGTTGCCACATCCAGCAGCTTAGCTCTCCACGTGTCTGGGCCTCCGTGTGGGTCTCTGTTCCCCCAATCTATCTTCCCATGGTTGAAGTCTCCCATGATTAGAAGTCTGGATCCGTTCCTGCTAGCCACAGAAGCTGCTCTCTCTATTATATTGATGGTGGCCATGTTGTTTCTATCATATTCCTGTCTGGGTCTTCTGTCATTCGGTGGGGGGTTATATATGACTACTATTATAATTTTCTGTCCTCCAGTTGCAATGGTGCCTGATATGTAGTCCTGAAACCTTCACAGTTCTGAATTACCATCTCTTCGAAACTCCAACCTTCTCTTAGTAGCAAAGCCACACCACCTCCTCCTCTCCTTCTCTCTCTTTCCTCACTACATAGTAGCCCTGTGGAAACACTGCATTTGTTATGATTTTCGTTAGCTTTGTTTCTGTGAGTGCTATTATGTCTGGGTTTTCTTCTAGTGCCCACTCTCCAAGTTCACTAGTTTTATTTGTAATCCCATCTATGTTAGTGTACATCGCCTTGAAGCTCACTTTCTTCTGTTCATTTACATATCCCTTTCTTGGCGAGTATTCTACTGGTGTGGAAGCTGTTCCGTGGGTGAGAGGATCTGTGATGGTGGTTGCAGGGGGTGGTCGCAGAGGGTTTTTGGGGGGGGGGTGGGGTTANCCATGCCCTTTTGTTCAGCTCCTTTGCTTTCATACTTCCCTATTAAACCACGGATTCTTCCTTTGCTTCTCTGTTTTTTCCTGTTGGCTGGGACAAACCTGCTTACAGCCTCTTGACATTTTTGGGTGACATAGTCCATCATGTCTTGTACGGACTTGGTTCCGAGTTCTGTGTCCCAATGTATATCCCATAGGAATTTATTCATCTCCTCATAGTTTCCCTTTCTGTACGCCAGCCCTTTGGTTCCCAGTTCTTTTTTTTTTTTTTTTTTTTTTTTTTTTTTTTTTTTTTTTTTCATCCACCTGTGTGGATGTGAAGATGGTGGCTGTGTCTGCGGCGGGGCCTGCTGGGCGTGGTGTGGTGCGGCCTGTCTCGAAGCGTTCGCGGCGGGCTCGGAGTGTCTCCCCCCTTCGTGGTGTGCCTTGGGAGGAGGTAGGGGAGTATGGTGATCTGGCGCCCCCCGCCGTGGATGATGGTGCTGTGCGAAGCTCAGAAGTTGCTACCTGTGTCCCCCTCTGCTGCGTCACCTGGTGTTGGATCTCCGCAGTGGGGGTTGTCCCTGATGTTCGAGACCTCGTCGTGAAGTTGCGGAAAGATGTGCACCAGGGGGGCTCGGCTCCTGTGCCCGGTGGTGGGGTCGATGCCGCGCCTGCTTCCCCTGCTGTATGCCCTCCTTCCTTGCCCGGTCTGGGGGTTCCCTAGTCCCGTCTGCTGGGGTCGTGCCCTGTGAGGGTCCGTAGTTGGGCCCTTATCGGGATACCCGGGTGCTTCCGATCCCGTGGTGCTCGTCCACTATCTGGGTGTCGCGGGTGAAGGAGTTTGTGTATCGGGTGCCGGATAGGATGTCTCAGCCGAGGGCGCCGCCTGGTGGCCGGCTGCCAGCTGACGAGCGGGTGATTTGGGAAGCGTACTGCTTGCGCTTTCCGTTATACAATTTTCCGGAGAAGTATTAGTTCCCGTCTTGTGCACACTGCTACGCCGTGCATGATCAGCTGCCGCCGTGACCACGTCACCCCGCCCCCCGGTGCGGGGTGTCTCCCTCTAACGTTCGCCTCTGTTTTCGTCGCCACTCCTCGCTCTACGGCCCATCACATCTACCGCTTTTGACTTTCTTCTCCTCCTGACCGTCAATGCGTCTCCTTACATCTGTCCTGGTGCAGTCATCGGGAGGGTTAACCCTTCATGCAAACTGCACCTATTCTCAAGAAGAGGTTATTAAGTGTAGTAATTGGCCAATTGTATGCTTGTATGACTTTAATATACCCTATAAGTCTGTCTGTTGGTTATAAAGCGAAGCAACGCCTCATATCTCAGTAAGTTTATTAATATTGTAGAGCAGAAGTAGAATCTTATCCAAGCACTAGACCTCATGAGTGTCCATTGTGTAAGAAGAACTCAGTCACGATAAATAAACAAGACCTCATAAATGTCCATGATGTGGGAAAAGATTCAGTCAGGTTGATTGTACCTCATCATATAAATTTAATATAAATACATTGCAGATATACTTGAATATATAAATTAAGTTAACAATTGCTTGCTTAGTTATTTTTTAAGTAATCATATAAGTTCATTTAATTGAATATAATTTTTAGTACTTAGTAACAGTACTTAGATTACATTTAAGGTCATTTAATATCATACTTTTATAATTTCAATTGTTGTGTTGTTTATAGTATAAGTGTATTGGCTGTTAATAGCTATGGTGCTAGGCTAGACTATGTACATGTTTAAATCTCTGATTTAAACAGAGCCAGTGTTCAGTTATATAACTGAATATATTAAATCTTATCCTTGTATAAAATACAAGCTGATGTGAGATACCTGTTGGCAGGTGGACTGTGGATCTTCAATCAGCCTATCAACTAATTCATTCACCCCACCTGCCCCTTACAGCCCACAAACTGTCATTAGGGAAAGAGGAGCAAGGATTTACAACCCTAGCTAGAGATTTTAGTTGAATTAATTTGCAGACAGTAAATTTTAATTTATTTCAGTACAAGTCCCTGGTAGTCTCCTCTTATATCAATCCCAGCAGGTTTTTCCCACATTTTTGGTCCTTCGAACCTAGATAATAATTCTTTAAACCTAGATAGTCTAGAAACTAAGATTATATTTCAATAGCAAATAAATAAGAAACTTCTTGATTTTGCATTGGAATAATTTTTACATATTCCAGCCTAACCTAGCATAACAGGCAATATTTATCATAGCTATATATCTAAGTAAACAAACTGTTTGCAGTAGCCACCATATCCATTAACTAGTAAGCATTCATAGCATATTAATACTGTTGTGTGTTTAAAAACCACAGTACTTAACTTTATCAGTGTCAAAGATACAACTACATCTTAATCATATATACCATTATCTACCTCACTTGTGGTAACATTACATACATATGTAAGTGTATTATCTAGCATTATCTCTAATCAACTGATTTTCAGAGCTGCTCATTACATAATATTCTTTAAAAAAGTGTTTTATCACTGAAAGAGCATTTCATTACAAATTAACCATAATCAACTGTATCAAACCCTATTACAGTTAAAACCAGTAGGCGTTCTATTGTATTTTATCAAACTATTAGGGTAACAGATCTTGTAATAACTTTGCAAAAATAGTGCCATTTACTATTTTTAAAAAATTATTACAGGATTTACAAAGTTGGCGCATTCGTGCATTCGGATCACAAACCAAATTATTACAGTACTTTTGATAATTGAGCACCTACTACATCCAGATTCCTGGAGGAAATGAAGGACGATCTTTGGAATCATTACCTAACTAGACAGGGAAGCTCATTTATCAAAATACATTAACATCATACATATTTATCAAAAAAGAGAAAATATCTCGGAATCTCCGAAACTCGGAAAAGGTCAAAATGGCTGACAGTGTTCCACCAGCAGCTGAAACAGGAAATAGGAGGACACTTATTGGTCTATAAAATCACCTAACTCAACTGATTGACAAATGTCAAAATTAGCTAGACAACCATCTCCTGATTTAATAATTCTGAATATCAGAGTAAAAACAGCTGTTGATAAGTATGAACAAATCAAATGCCATGCAGAGATTTATCTAACAAAAATGGCTACTGCAGATTTAAACTGAAGAGAACTTCAGGAAATCGTTGCTGAAATGACAATGTATGAAGATAAAATCCAAGATCAACTTGATCCTTTAATCAAACAAATATCTCAATCAGGAACCCAATCCAATGTGAGCTCATCCACTCAGCAGGGCAATGCAACTATCACACATATAGCAGCAGAGCTCCCAAAGGTACATTTACCATATTTTGAGGGTAAGGATGAAGACAATTGGTATACCTTCTGGAGAGCCTTTGATTCTATAATCAACTCCAAAGCTTCTCTCAAAAAGGCGACAAAGCTTCAATATTTGCAAGGCCAGTTACGGGAGAGGCTAGGCAGGTCATTGCTAATTTGTCATTAACAGATGATGATTACGACCATGCCTTACAGTTGTTACAAGATAACTACAGTGATAAGGAGACTGCAATTGCCCATCTCTCATACAAATTATTGGATTTACCCTCTCCAAATAAAAGCTATGAATCACTGCAATCATTTCCATTGTCTATAGAATCAATCATCAAAGCCCTCAGTACAAAAGTACCTGTAGGAAATGCAGAGTGGCTTACAAAGTTAATCAGTCAAAGGAAACTTCCTAATGAGGTCATAGACAGCCTATGCACTCATTATAACACCAACATCTTATCACAGAGACAAATCTTTGATGGACTTCGAGCTTACGTACAAAGATTATGAAGCCGAGGAAAACTTAGATCACAAGAAAAAATCACTAAAAGTGAATCCATGGACAAGAACAAAAATATCCAAACTGGCAGTCAAAAATCAAGGCAACAAAACTCCTCTTCTGCAAAGTGGAAACAGAGTAATGTTGGCTCTTATGCTATATCCCCCACAGTTAACAGAACTGTAGGAAATCAAGCTCCCAAGACAGATAAGACAAAAGGAGCTGCAAGTGCCCCAATATGCTTATTCTGTCAAGAAGCACATGCTATTTATCAATGCACAGTTTATGAAGACCGTGCCAGTCGAATCAATTGACTGAAATCTCTGAACAGGTGCATCCGGTGTCTATGGAAGCACGATACAAGTGAATGTAACACTCAATTACAGAACTGCCAATATTGTCATAAAAGTGTACATCACACATCACTCTGTGGTGATATCAACATTCAATACAGATCACAGACATCCAATATCAACCTGCATCTCAGGCAAAGCCAAAAGATGATAATACCACAACAGCCGTACAATTTTGTACAGTAATGAGTAATGTCAATGTCTTAGATACAGAAATTGTTACAACAGCCATATTGCCTACTGCACCGCTAGAACTATTCAATTAAGGAATTTGTATTCAAACTAGAGGCTTTTTTGATCAAGGGTCACAGAAAACCTTTATCAGTAAAAATATGGCAGAAGATTTACAACTTAAATCTTCAAAGCAAGTATCTACATCCATATCAGGTTTTTTTTTACCAATTCAGGGCGTAGAACCTTTCTGGAAGTACAACTCAATGTCTGTCTAGGTACATCCCAAAGGACAGTTGAAGCCATAGCAGTTGATAAAATTCCTACTGAAATGGAAGTGACTGGTCTGGCAGCCACAATTAAATTCCTAAAAGAGAAAGGAATCCAATTAGCAGATCCTCTGCTCGATTCTGACTACATATGGGATATCGGAATCCTGATTGGCGCTGACTACAATCATCGATTCATTCTGGGTTCAGAAGAATCTATGGGTATGAATATACTCAAATCAGCAGGAGGCATATTGATGACAGGACCTATACTAGATCTTGAGCCTTCAACTCCTGAAAAATCACATCATATAGAAACTAATCGTGGCATGACTAGGCAAAGAACAGTCACCACTTAATATCCACCACATGATTGATGATGGATTGAAATCTGTACATCAATTGTGGGAACTTGATGCCATAGGAATAATTCCTGAACAACCAAGTCCTGATGATGTCTGTGCATACAATCAGTACTTAGAAACTATACAGTACCATGATGGACAGTACTGGGTAAAGCTACCATGGAAAATTAACCATAAAACCTTACCTACCAACTATCACATGGCTTATAGTCAATTTAAATCTCAATTAGCAAGCTAAGAAAAAGGCCTGAGCATTTAAAACTCTATCATGAGATTATTGCTCAACAATTGAAGAATAAATTCATCGAAGTCGTGAAACACGACAATAAGCAAACAGGACATTTTTTATCACACATGGCTGTAATGAGAGAATCAAAAATGACTCCTTTACAGATAGTTTTTAATTGTAGCTCTAAATCTGGACCCCAAGGAACCAGTCTAAATGATTGTTTGCAAACAGGTCCAAGTCTAACTCAGAAATTGTATGACATACTGTTGAAGTTTAGACTAACAATATGCATTTCAGCGATATAATTAAGGCCTTTCTAAGAGTTGGCTTGCAGGAAGAAGATAGAGACTTCACTAAGTTTCTATGGGTAGAGAACCAGAAGATATCACTAGTCCTATAGTGACTTTCAGATTCTCATCCATACTTTTCGGGCGCGACTTCAAGTCCATTTCTATTGCAAGCAACTCTAGATCTCATCTGAAGAAATCATCAAGTCCCTATAAGGCTGAAATCAGTCAGAATCTATATGTAGATAATTTTCAAGGGACAGTTACAGTACTACTGAACTGTTACAATTATATCAAGAGGCCAACAAGGAGCTACAAGGTGCCCCATGCCACTACAATCTTGGCCTCTAATAATGCAACATTGAATAATCAAATAGCAAGAGATTACCCTGAATATCACGTACCAGAATCACAAAAGGTGTTAGGTATGGAGTTGGATCTAATCTCGGACACAATTTCAATCAGATCTGTACCAGTAAATTATTGCATTGTTACAAAAAGGGATTTGCTTTCACAAGTTAGCAAAGTATTCGAACCCACTTGGTCTACTAAATCCTTAAACTATCAAGTGATGTTTATTGGTGCAAGAAGCTTGGAAGACTAAAGTTGGTTGGGATGATCCACTACCACTCAGTTACAAAAAGCTTGGATGGAAGTGGCTCAAGAACAAACTTAGTCGAAAAGATAATCTTTCCAAGACACATAGTCGAGGACATGATGAAAGTATCACTACATGTATTCGCAGACATCTCAGCCAGCGTTTGGAGCTTGTACTTAGTGACTTCTAATCGCTACTCGCTGCCCACATCCTGCAGATCACCCACCTACTAGTCTGCCCACATCCTGCATGATCCCCCACCTACTCGTTGCCCACATCCTGCATGATCACCCACCTACTAGGCACATCCTATGACACCACCACTATGCCAACACTGCATAATCACCCACCTACTAGTTGCCCACATCTCATGCACCACCTACAGTGCAACTCATGACCCCACCGTAGTTGCCCCTCTGCATGTACACTGTGCCCACATCCTGCATGATCACCCACCTAGTAGTTGCCCACATCCATTATACCAATATTTCCTCTGATATAGTTGTCATATTAGGATTACTGCTATTATTTGTAAGTGCCCTTTGACAGGTGTAAGAGAAGAGGAAGGAGAATTAACACCATAACCTGGTACTCTAGTACATAAGTTGGAGGCCAGCACACCCACGAAGTGTATCGACTGGCGTGTTAATCTGTGTTCATACTGGTTGTCTAGGATATAACAACAATACAGATAAGGCCTCCCCATTTTTGTTAATAATATATATAGTCTAATATTGTAGTGAATGTCTACTAATCAATAACTTATATTGATTACGTAAATAAACCATAAACCCCCCAATAATGTGTAAGGTTAGCGATTTGTGAGAATTTTAAACTACAGTCCACTTTAAACATCAAATAGGTTGCCATCGAAAATATAAATTAATATAAAATATAAATTACTGTATAAAATATATAAATTTAATGAACATGAATCTCACAGGACAATTCCCCACAGTCACGGGGTCACATCTCACCAACACACACACCACATTCATCGTACACATACTCCAAACTCAAGTGCCTTCAACTTCTTTGTGTATATATAGCATCTGTTTCATCGTGTGGATAAAATTAACTATCTAATATATTCATGATTTTTTAATGTATAAAATAACATGTGGTATGTATATAATATGTGTTTCCATTATAACTAGTCAAACGTGTATTGTAGATAAAATGTTGGTAATGTAATTTATACTTCATGGTGATCAAATATATAATGTAAAGTATATGTGTTACAGAGTCCAGTCGCACACCAAAAACACAACTGACAAAAACACAACCGATAATGATAAACGACTCTCTAGTACCAAGCACCGCCATGGGGTTATATACAAGGCAGACAGGCTAAGCTTCATTCTACATTGTCAGACCCCACTCCCATCTTGGTACAATATACCTAGGAGAGACGGTAGACAATCTCCAGTGATGCGGTAGTCATAGAAAGATTAACCATCATCATG
>WNGS01113158.1:21344573-21371956 GCA_020271785.1 Procambarus virginalis | reverse complement strand
TTTTACCGCATCAAAGACCGGTTTCAGGGGAAAACCAGATTCACTGGGCCTCAGTTACTGAATAAAATCGTCGATATCACGAATGCTGCACCATTGGACATCCGCTACGATGCCGATGGCGAAGGTGCCGTACTCCAATATTCAAGTGAGGAAGCTCTGGAACAACTGTTTGTCCCAGAACAAACAGTAGGACGCCTACTCAACTCCTGCCTCATCATTGTACCTCCCCGACGCTACCTGGCTACCCGAACCATCTTCGACAGCCACACATGTGTCTACATCACCACCCAGGACCCTGACACCATGTTGGCTTGCATCAACTCAAGGAACTCAGCTCTGACTGCAGTTAAAGTCATAAAGAACAACGACAGCCCACGCCTACTCTCCAGGTTACCTTCTCAACAGCTGCTGCAGCAATCCAAGCTGTGGAAAACGGCTTCAGATGCCTGGACATATACATTACACCTGTTCGAGTAGCGTGTGGGGAGGGGAAGCACATGTGAGCACGATATCTCAGTGATACAAGAACTAAACACAGTCAGATATCTCATAAATTGAGTCTCAACTTATTAACCAATACACCATAGTGATTGACATCCGACTTCTGTGCTTTAAGGAAATAACAAGTGAATTTCGTGTGGAGTCCACCTCGTGGTGCCAGAACCCACCACATAGACCCACGTCCCGTGTGCCCACCGTGTGTGTATGCTTACTAGAAATTTGTTTCCAACAAGTGTAATAGGGGAATGTGGATCGAGAAATTAGTAATAGAGAAAGTGAATACTATTGCAAGTCGGAAAAAAGCAGAAAATCCCTTATTGTAATACAGGCGAATTAATATATCAGTGTTATAACTCAAGTAACTGGCAACTGAAGGCCTCCAGCCACGGCCTGGGACAACAACGTGTCAACTGTACAGCCTCTGGGAGCTTCACCCTCCACCGTGCGATAAGTACTGACCATACAGTAGAACAAATAAACATATATATTATTACAAATATACGGTATACATATAATATTATAAATATATAGATATATACAACAAAACAAGGCAAAATGGGAGTAAATAAACAAATTTGTGGCCACTTAAAGTCGAAGGCAACGGGAATTGAATGTTGTTTCTGTAAGAATAGATTTCATTCGGCTTGTACAGGAGTGAGTAATACCACGGCACTGAGAGCTGGCCACTTGCTCTGGGTGTGTAAACATGACCGGCCAACTTGGAATATCCTAAAAAACCTTCTAGATAACATGATGCATGAACAGAAAACATCGTTCATTGAAAGCCTACCAGCCATCCAGGAGTGGGAAAGGAACAACAACAATTCTAATGTACCAGGGGCGGAAGCTATAGTCAGGGATGAAACTGAGGCTGAAACTCAGGAAGTTGTAAACTTTGACTCAGTAGGCCCGGATGTAGATGACAATAAACTAGAAAGTGTAACAGACAGCACTGACAGCTCGATAGGTACAGACACTATGACGGTTCCCGATAAAGCGAGTCAGTAAAGAAGGACAGACTTATGCAAATTTTATGCAAAGGGCATATGCAGACATAGATATGCTGGTAATAAGAAAGGATTAGAATGCAGTTACCAACATCCCAAAAAATGTTTAAATATGCTTAGGAAAGGTGAGTGTCGATTTGGATCAATATGTAGGTTTTTCCATCCTGACATGTGCCAAACCTCACTGGAGGACAGAAAATGCTATGACCTTAGCTGCCCATACTTTCACGTGAAAGGCACGGAAAACTACATAAAGAGTGGCAAACAGGATAATGAATTTGGAGGAAACTCGATAATTTTTTTATACCAGACCGAAAGAGAATTCAAAAGGAGGAGCATGGAGAATGTATGGAACTGGATGCCACATCCACTTGCATTCCAGAATTACAGAAACAATTACACACCGAAAGGGAACTACAACTACGACAGGCAACTGCCCTACAACAATCAACACTGGTCAGAACAAACTCAATATGTCAACGCATAAGGAGCTTGCCGAAAAATTCTCCCAGTCAAACTATCACTAATAGAGTAACCTCATTCATCTTTGCCAACATACAAGGACTGAAAACAAGAACAAACAACAAAGTACTGTTCATAAATGGCCTCACAGAGTCAAATGCAGTATTTGGAGCTTTCACAGAAACCCATGCAGGGGAATTCTTAGACAGTGAGATCTGGATTCCAGGATATAACCTATACAGGTGTGATAGGAAAATTAGGTCACATGGAGAAGTGGGTCTGTATATTAGGGAAGACCTTGTATGCTCGGAGCTCCTTTCCGTTACAAATGAGGTGGTAGAGGTACTGGGGTTAAAAATAGAGAAAATAAATTTAGTGATTATTCTAATATACAAACCGCCAGATGCAACGGCTGAGGAATTCACAGAACAGATAAACAAAATAGAAAATAGCCTTGATAATTTGGAGAACCCGATACCTGATATTATCTTCCTAGGTGACTTCAACTTGCCTAGTCTCAGGTGGAGAATAGCAAACAATAATATTATACCAGGAAATCTATCAGGACCTAACCAACCACAGATTAGAGAACTACTTAGATTCTGTGACAAATTTTCACTCAATCAGCAGAAATCGAAGCCAACGAGAAATGAAAATACTCTAGATGTGGTCTTTACGAACAATGAAGACATTATCAGAGACATTATGATATCAGATACCACATATTCCGATCACAAGCTCATTGAAGTGCAAACGACCATCAATACTCAGAATAGACCTAAAACGTTGATAAAGCGAGAGGGGCTATTCAGTAAATTCAATTTTAATAATAAAAGGATAGACTGGGAGATAATAAACAGGGAACTTACAAACATTCCATGGGAAACTGTTTTAAGTAATACAAGTCCTACAGAAGGGATAGAGAAACTGACTTCGGAAGCATATCAAGTCTGTCTGAAACATGTTCCTTTGAGGAAAGCCAGAAAGAGATCCAACGTAGAAAGAGAACGCAGACGACACTATAAACGCAGGAAAAAAATAACGGAACTGCTTATGCAGACACGAATTTCCCGTCAAAGAAGGAATAATTTAAATAGGGAGATTGAAGAAATCGAGCGGAAATTGAAACACTCATATGAAACTGAAGAAAGGCAGTTAGAACAGACAGCAATTCAGGAAATAAAGAAAAATCCAAAATATTTCTTCACATATGCGAAATCAAAAGCAAAAACCACTGCGAGTATTGGACCTATTCGTACAAGTAAAGGTTCATACACGGAGGATGACAAAGAAATTAGTGAAATCCTAATAAAGCAGTATGAGGACATGTGTAGCACTCCAATAAACAACATGAAAGTAGAAGATCCAGACAATTTCTTTATGCAGGATATTCAAACCCCTGTAAATATAACTGATATCAAGACGAGCGCACTAAATTTTGAAAGAGAAATTGAAAACATGCCCATGCACTCGGCCCCAGGTACAGACTCATGGAATTCAATATTTATAAAGAAATGCAAAGTGTCAGTAGCACAGGCACTCAGTATAGTGTGGAGGAAGAGTTTGGACAAAGGGGAGATACCAGATGCACTTAAAGTAACAGACATAGCCCCTCTACACAAGGGAAGGCACAAAGCATTGGCAAAGAATTATAGACCAGTTGCACTAACATCGCACATAATAAAAGTATTTGAGAGAGTGATTAGGAGTCAGGTTACCAAGTTCATGGAGACCAATGACCTTCACAACCCAAGCCAACATGGATTTCGAGCAGGAAGATCGTGCCTCTTACAGCTACTGGAGCACTACGACAAAGTTACTGAGGCATTAGAAGAAAAACAGAATGCTGATGTGATATACACGGACTTCGCAAAGGCTTTCGATAAATGTGACCATGGCGTGATAGCACACAAAATGAAGTCAATGGGAATAACCGGTAAAGTAGGACGTTGGATACTCAGTTTTCTGTCAAACAGGACTCAGTGAGTAACGGTCAACCATATAAAATCTAGTCCAAGTGCAGTTAAAAGCTCTGTACCTCAGGGTACAGTCCTTGCACCGCTGCTTTTCCTTATTCTCATATCAGATATAGACAAAAATACAAGTCACAGCTTCGTATCATCCTTTGCAGATGTCACAAAAATCAGTATGAAAATTACCTCGGCTGAAGACATTGAAAAACTTCAAGCTGATAATAATAAAGTTTTCGACTCGGCATCAGAAAATAACATGATGTTTAACAGTGATAAATTCCAGGTACTCAGGTACGGTAAAAATGAGGACCTTAAACATAATACAGGGTACAAAACACAATCAAATGTACCCATAGTAGGAAAAAGCATGTAAAGGATTTGGGAATAATGATGTCTGACGACCTAACGTTTAGGGAACATAACCAAGCAAATATTGCGACAGCCAGAAAAATGATAGGATGGATTACGAGAACTTTCAAATCCAGGGATCCCATCACAATGGTTGTACTCTTCAAGTCACTTGTGTTGTCCCATCTTGAGTAGTACTCACTTCCCCCTTCAGAGCAGGAGAGATTGCTGAAATAGAGGGAATACAGAGAACATATACGGCACACATAGACGCGATAAAGCACCTAAATTATTGGGATCGTCTCAAAGCCCTCCAAATGTACTCACTAGAAAGAAGACGAGAGAGATATCAAATAATATACACCTGGAAGATTCTGGAGGGCCAAGTACCAAATTACACAGTAAAATAACAACGTACTGGAGTGAACGATATGGAAGAAAATGCAGAATAGAACCAGTGAAGAGCAGGGGTGCATAGGCACAATCAGAGAACACTGTATAAACATCAGAGGTCCGCGGTTGTTCAACGTCCTCCCAGCAAGCATAAGAAATATTGCCGGAACAACCGTGGACATCTTCAAGAGGAAACTAGATTTATTCCTCCAAGGAGTGCCGGACCAGCCGGGCTGTGGTGGGTATGTGGGCCTGCGGGCCGCTCCAAGCAACAGCCTAGTGGACCAAACTCTCACAAGTCACCTGGCCTCGGGCCGGGCTTGGGGAGTAGAAGAACTCCCAGAACCCATCAACCAGGTATCACCAGGTTNATATATATATATATATATAGGCTGCTGCTAAAGCAGTTAGTCAGGCAGCAGCCGACATGCTGAAGCCAAAACAGCTTGAGTTTGGCATTCCCCAAGGGTGTGAGGCAGCGGCTCATGCAGCAAGAGCTTACATTGCCAACATTACGGATGAAAAAGCTCTGATAAAGCTGGACTTCAAAAATGCCTTCAATCTGGTTAGAAGGGATGCAGTACTCAATGCGGTTCATCGCCTTTTTCCTTCCCTCTACCCGTTTGTAAACTCATGCTACAGCAAGAATCTAACTCTGCTCTTTGGGAACATGAAATCGAATCACAAGAAGGTGTCCAACAGGGTGACCCCCTTGCTCCTTTTCTTTTCTGCCTAGTCATCAAGGAAGTCACCGATAACCTGTCCAGTGAGCTCAACATTTGGTTCTTAGACGATGGTACTCTAGCCGGCTCCCCAGACGCACTCTTGGACGACATAAGAATAATTCAGGAGCAAGGAGCAAGTCTAGGACTCACCCTGAACCCTTCCAAGTGCGAAATAACCTCCACCAACCAGCACATAATAGAGCAAATAAAGGTTGTTTTGCCTGACATTCATACAACCAACCCTGAGGACAGCACACTCCTAGGTGCTCCTCTTGGAAGGAATGCCATCGACGTGGTCCTTGGTAAGAAGATCACTGACCTGAAGAGAATGAACGAGAGGATTGAAGACATCGATGCTCATGATGCACTTTACCTCATCACCAGATGCTTGTCCCTCCCCAGGCTGACCTACTTTCTAAGATGTTCGCCATCTTTCAACAATATTAAATTAGAAGAGTACGACAGCTTGCTGAAATCAACACTAGAAAAAGTCCTCAATCTTTCCCTCAGCAACTCGCAGTGGAAACAGGCCTCCCTTCCTGTCAGACTCGGGGGCCTTGGCGTGCGCACAGCAACACAAATTGCTGTACCAGCGTTCCTGTCCTCTTCAGTGGGGTCTGACAACTTGGTGAAGGAAATCCTACCTGAGCACCTAGTTCAACAGGCAGGGGTACATGATCCCAGCTTCACAGACTGTACAACCAAATGGGTCTCTCTCGCAGGACCAGCACCCCAACCACTGCCTTCTGAAGCCCATAAGCAATCCAGCTGGGATCGCCCCATTGCCGACCAAGAAGCTGCGACTTTGCTAGAAGCTGCGACAACACCACATGACACTGCCCGACTTAGAGCAGTAGCAGCTCCCCATGCAGGTGATTTCCTATTAGCAATCCCAATGTCAGCAACCGGCACTCGTCTCACACCGCAGGCCCTTCGAATTGCCGTGGCTCTCCGTCTCGCTGCCCCAATCCACACCGAATACAGGTGTATTTGCGGCGAGGCAGAGGCCGACAGGTACGGACGGCATGGCCTTCTCTGCCAAAGGACAGGAGGATGGCATGCAAGACACGGCGAGGTCAATGACATTATTAAGAGAAGCCTTACCACAGCCGGCTGTCCAGCAGAGAGAGAGCCCCGGTACCTAATGTCCCACAACTCTAATGAGCCTGTCAGTCGCCCAGATGGAATCACGGTGAACCCCTAGAAGAATGGTAGACAGTTGGTGTGGGACTACACTTGCGTCTCAACTTTAGCCAATACCTATGTTGACTTCAGTGCTACTCAAGCAGGAGGAGCTGCCAATCACCGGGAAGCGGCCAAGTCACGTAAATACAGAGACCTTGAGCACCACTACAATTTTGTCCCCATTGCCTCAGAGACACTTGGTGCCTGGGGTAAAAGTGCTGCTAGCTTTTTGAAGGAGTTGGGGTCTAAGCTAATCGAAACAACTAGAGACCCTAGAGCTGCCAGTTTTCTTTTTCAGCGCCTCAGTGTGGCAATCCAGAGAGGAAATGCTCACTGCATCCATGGTTCCTGCCCGCCATCTGAGGAGCTGGAGGAGCTTTTCAACTTGTGACAAGCAGGCTTGTACCCTGCATGTAATCAATACTGTAACTTTTTTGTGTAATGACATTTTCAAATAAAGTTAGATAAATATACACACATACCAAAAGAATAGGGGTGGTAGGAGAAGAAAATATCAAAGTGTTCAGTGAGGATCCACAAGGTCTTCTCTGAGTACTCCTTATTTTCTTCTCCGAGGCTATGGGTCCCTACACTTGCACCAGAGGTGGTACCCCTTCTAGGTTTAAAAAAAAAAAAAAAAAAAAAAAAAAAAAAAAAAAAAAAAAAAAAATATATATATATATATATATATATATATATATATATATATATATATATATATATATATATATATATATATATATATATATATATATGTGTGTGTGTGTATATATATGTGTGTATGTATATATATATATATATATATATATATATATATATATATATATATATATATATATATATATATATATACATGTCGTACCTAGTAGGTTGCATGGCGTTTCACCTTCCTTCTTATGATGTTTTCAACGAAACCGTTGGAGAAGCCATTGTTGAGTAGGACCTGCCTTACCCTACAGAGTTCTTCATCGACTTGCTTCCTCCCTGAGCTGTGGCTGAGAGCACAGTCGACATAAGCGTTAACAACACTCCTCTTGTACCTGTCTGGGCAGTCACTTTTGGCATTGTGGCACATTCCTATGTTTGTTTCCTTAGTGTACACTGCAGTGTGGAAACCTTCGCTCCTTTCCATGACTGTTACATCTAGAAAGGGCAGCTTCCCATCCTTCTCCATCTCATAAGTGAAACGCAACACAGAATTTCGCTCAAATGCCTCCTTCAGCTCCTGCAGATGTCTAACATCAGGTACCTGTGTAAAAATGTCGTCAACATGCCTGCAGTATATGGCCGGTTTCAAGTTCAAGTCGACTAAGACTTTTTTCTCGATAGTACCCATGTAGAAGTTCGCAAACAGGACACCTAGGGGAGAACCCATGGCGACCCCATCTACTTGCTTATACATGTGCCCATCCGGGCTCAAGAAGGGTGCTTCCTTAGTACAAGCTTGGAGTAGTTTCCTCAGCATATTTTCTGGTATGTCAAGAGGAGTACAGGCCGGATCACGATACACTCGGTCCACTATCATCCCGATTGTTTCATCCACAGGTACGTTGGTAAACAGTGATTCTACGTCCAACGAGGCTCTTGTCCATGTGGTCCGTGTTCCCCGCAGTAAGTCAACAAATTTATTTGGAGACTTCAGGCTGAAGGTGCAAAGGACATAAGGAGTCAGCAAGCCGTTGAGTCGCTTCGCCAGTCTGTACGTGGGTGTGGGTATCTGGCTGATGATTGGCCGAAGTGGGTTTCCAGGCTTGTGTGTCTTGACATTTCCATACGCGTATCCAGGATTGTATTCCCCAATAATCTTTGGCAGGTGGAGTCCAGATTTCTTGGCGTTCACAGTTTCGATCAATTTGTTGACCTTTGCTTTCAATTCGGCTGTAGTGTCCTTCGCTACCCTTTGGAATTTAGTTTGGTCAGAGTATGAGGTTCATTTTCGCCAGATACTCGTCTTTTTTAAGAATGACGTATATTGGCGACTTGTCACCTCTCCTGACGACTATCTCCTTGTTCTCACGAAGGCTCTTAGTTGCCGCTTTGAGCTCGGGGGACAGTATGGTGCTTCTGTAGTTGCCTCGATTCTTTCCTCCTTCTGCAATAAGTTCTGCGTGTAAGGTGTTTTTGGTGGTGACCTACTTTTGCGTCTCAAGGTTGAATATGTCGTCCAACAGGATCTCCAAACTCCACTTTCCAGGCCATCACACTTGGTCTGGACATAACGTGACAGTTTATACCCAGATTTAGGAGAGTGACTTGGTCTTCAGTGAGGTTGATTCCAGCAAAGTTTAGGAAGCCATTTCTTGGTCGTGGAATCGCAATAGGTCCTCCATATAATGTTGTTACATTATATGCGACTACAATATTTTGAGATGGACTATGAATATAGAAACCCATATAAAGGTCAATAATGATGAATTTCTAGATTACCAGCGAGGTGACTATCAGGAAATTATAGTCACCACTAAAGCCTTTGATAAGGTACCATATGGAAGATTGGGAAGGAAATTACAGGTCCATGGAATAAATGGTAATATATTTGAACGGATAAAACAATGGTTGAAGAAAAGAAAACAAAGGTTCGTGCTAAACGGAAACGAATCTGATTGGAGAAATGTGACAAGTGTGGTTCCACTGTTATGGTCTGTTATGGGACCGACCCTTTTTGCTATATACGTTAATGACATAGATGAGTATATTACGAACCATATCATCAAATTTGTAGGCGACACAAAGATTTATGATAAAGTTGGAAATGATAATTATATTGAAGCTTTACAAAGATATCTACATGAACTCCACAAATGGTCAGGAGACTTGCAAATGCTATTTGTTATCGTCAGATGCAAGGACATGTATGTGTGGTATAACAATCCACGCCACAACTTTTTAATTAATATCATTACATTACAGCCAATTGATGATGAAAAAGACCTTTAAGTCAAAATCCATCACTCATTAAAGGATGTACTAGTTAAAAGGTGGGAGCAGCAGTCAGAAACGCTAACCAAACTCGTGGGATAATCAAGCGTACGTTTGACTATTAGGAAAAGAAAGTAATTCCAGTTCATGATTCTGAATAGACGGATTGATGATAGATTTCTGAGCTAAATTATAAAACTTTTACTGGGAATTGTAAAACTGTGTGTTCTGCATGTACTCTGTAAGTTGTATGTGAAATGCTTGGAAATTGAGCAATTATTATCCCAATGAAGTTGTAAAAACAAACAGTGTCTCGGAAATCAGAAAGTAAACATTCCGGCAATTTTTGGGGGCGCTTCTAATTAGTTGATTTCCTTGTAAATTGGCGTACATGGTGGGTGTGATATGTACTTTATTATGTAAACATTTCATCTATATATCTTGTGAACGAACTGAGGAAAAAAAGATTTATCCACTTACCAATAATTAATTTCCGAAGATTTCTTGCGTTTTTCTATGTAAATTCACATATATACTTGCGTTTTGAATTTGTTTTATATCCTATAGCATTACTAGCCCTGATATATGGGTTTTTCACTTGCAAAACAGATTCTTGTAATATCACTCAATTGATATTGCAATAATATTTAATTCGTTCGATTCCTCATTGTTGTTCGAAGATATCCTTTGCTTACAAGGCGTAAATTTTCATAAAGCACTCCAAAATAAATATGTAATACAAGAACAGTTATTGCAAATCTATATAAATAAAATTGTAAATGTTCCTTTGTTCATAATTGCTAATCTCCAAAAGCTCTTCACCGATTGCTTTGAAATTTTCACACAACGTGCCATCTGATCAGGTTTTTATATACATAATATATACATGTCACCTCTGTGACGGTAAAAAATCATGTTTTTTTTTAAACTGTGTTTTTCATGTGTTTCTCACCAGGGAAATCTTTGAAACCTCTTTACCGATTGCTTTGAAATTTTGAGACAACGTTGCATTCCAATAGGCGCGTCTTTTTATATATCTACTATATACATGCCTTACCTGAGACAGGAAAAAACACGCTTTTTAAAAAAAACAGCGCCATCTGTTGGACGTAGGAGCAACACACACTGTAATCTCCGAAAGTTCTTCACCGAATGCTTTGAAACTTTGACACAACGTTGCATTCGAAAACGTGGGTGTTATTTATATACCTACTATATAGATGCTGTTACAAACCGTTCATTAATGCTCGTGACCTGTACAGCAACAAAATCTTGTAGTCTAGGAACATTTACCGATGCTGCAATCTCAAGGTGGGTCTCCAGTATAATCCCATGCTTTGTACAGGCAATAATTAAAATTAAACACCCTCTTAGGATTAAGAAATTACTCAATTAAAATTAAATATATATTATAAATATACTTAAGTTAATTATCAATATTATAGGTAAATCAACAAATGGGAAATCATATGTAAATCAAAATAAAATTATGTCTCCACAGACTAACATATTACAACAGAACAGAATAGATATAATGTTACAGACTTTACTCCTAGATGTGATCCCTCCAGTGTCCAAACAGTTACTGAATAATGTTCTCACGGCAGGAGCCGATGTCGCTTCTGCACAACGTTTTAATTGACAGTTTTTACTTAATATAAAGCTTACTTACATGGAGCCATATAATGGGAATTACTTAACTAAATTAAGGAATGATCAGATTTACATGTATAAACAGAAATAATGTAGTTACTAATATAATAGACACATATTTATAAAATAAAAGAATGTGTTGGCAACTGCCAACATTGCAGGCATTAATATCCCACAACTATTGCCGTCTTGGTGAACAATAATAATGGTTTCCCGCAGTCTTGCCAACAAGGGATCAGCACAAAACTATAACTTTCTCACGGGAAGCTGACACACACAAAAATATAATAACGGTTTCCCACGATTCGGTCTGCCCACGGATCACCACCACAATATAACATATTAGCACATACAAGTAATGATATAAGCATACAAGATCATACAAGTACTGATATAAGCATACAAGTAATGATATAATATTCATACAATTAATGCTATAATATATATGCACATACAAGTAATGATGCATGGAAATAGTACTTATTTTATATTTATATACGTATCCAATAGGGGTACGTAACAGATGCCACCCCTGTGATAGGTAAAAACATGCGTTTTTTTTCTAAACAGCGCCATCTGTTGCACATATGACTAACATATGCTATACTAAATAAGTTGTGATTCCATTTCAATGTTTCCGTTTGCATTGATAAATTGAATTTTCATAAATTTTGATATATTTTCATTTTGATTTAATTATTTTGTGTGACATTGCGTTCGAATTGAGGTGTGTTGCTTACCATACCTTCATTTCATGAGTATAGCTTATTTTTTATTTTTATTATTTTTCATTTCATTTTTTTAATTGTTTTTCTTATATTTCAGTGATGGGAACTTCTGGGGCCAGATTCACGAAGCAGTTACGCAAGTACTTACAAACGTTTACATCGTTTTCAATCATTGATGGCTTTGGTTATATTTATTAAACTGTTTACAAGCATGAAAATTTACCAATCAACTGTTGTTATTGTTATAAACAGCCTCCTGGTGCTTCGGAGCTCAGTAACTGTTAATAATTGTAAACAAAGCCTCCAAAGATTGAGACAAGAAGTACAGACTCGTAAGAGTTTGCATAACTTCTTCATGAATCTAGCCCCAGATCATTTGATGTTCCCAATTATCTGATGGGAATATCAGATCATTTGATCATCTGACGAGGGAGTGGGGGAATGGAGGGAAGAACTAGGGGACAGGAGTGGGGGATGGTGGGGAGGACGAGGAGACAGGCGAGGGGGTAATGGTGGTGGATGACGAGTGGACAGGGTAGTTGGGGATGGTGGGGACGAGGGGAATGGAGAATTGTGGGGAGGAAAAGGGGACGGTGGAGTGGGGAATGGTTAGGAGGACGAGGGGGATGCTCGAGTTTGGGATGATGAGGATGAAAAGGGACGAGGAAGTGAGGAATGGTTGGGGGGGGGGACGGGGAAGAGAGGAATGGTTGGGAGGACGAGGAGACGTGGGAATGGTGGGGAGGACTGGGGACAGGGAAGGTTGCTGTGGCTCAGCAACACACATGCGATGCTGAGCCACAGCAATGCGTGGCCGGGTACAGCTATTATAATAATATTCGTGAAATTCATTAAAGAGTGAATTTAGTTGTGCCGCAGTAACGAGGCAGCAGAGAAAGGCAAGCTATGTCATCTATATGGTGACGGCATAACGGTTCGTGTTCTTATACCTATAAGAATGTGACGGTTCTTATAGGTATAAGAACCTATGATTGTCTCTAATTCGTTATCTCCTCTTGCTAACGAAATATTAATTTTCTTATATGCTAACAAGTAACAATGTCTATAAAATAAGAGCATTATATAATGAATTATAGGGCCAGATTGAAGAAAACGCAACGTCATGGAGTCATGTGGAGGCGTAACTCGAGTTATGGGTAATGTAAGGCGGGGAGGGTGGAAGTCTTACATTACCCATAACTTTATTAATATAAATGATAGAAACATGAGCAATACACAATGATGTAGCCAGAAAAAGCCAAATTAAGCAAAATATTTCTCATAATTTTCTATTTGTATAGAATATTTTCGAAAATTGTGCTACTTAAGAATCATTATACTATAGTTGTTGCGGTATAGTTGCTTTTCTTAATTGTAGCTTTGTATTTTCATTTGTTATTAACGTTAACTACTTTACTGTTACTGGACCTACTGACTCAATATTGTAATAATCTGTGCCTGTTATCACCTCTTCACTCCATTCATTTGTTATTTTTCTAGAATGTCCTCATCTTTGTTAGCTTGCTCTTACTATTAAGAGTTTACTCATTCTCACCTTTAAATAATTTTGTGTCCATAAATTATTTTATGTTTTGGCTAAAAAACTTTTCATAATAGTGGCTACATTAGTATGTTTAACTCCTGTCTCCACAATTGTACATTAGTCCCATGTTCTTTCTACACACATTTTTTTTTATGTGTGTAGAAATACAATAAAAAATTTAATTTAAATTTTAATTTGAAATTTGAAGTATTACACCTTATTATGTCTGTAAATATTATAAGGCATTGATGAGCCTAACAAATAATAACTACACATAATTAAAATCCACCAGGACAACAAGAAATTAAACAACCAATCAAAACAATGTAGCCTACTCCTGTATCTAGTAACACAGACTTATAATCATACATATCAACTAAGCAATGGTTAAATTAAGACTTACACATAATACAAATTTGTGCACTGTAATTTGAAAGTAGCCATACCTAAAAAAAAATGGTAAATGTAAACAACCGACATAAACACTATTACTAATTCAATTTTGAGTACATATATTTACACATTATAATACATCTCGAAAGAATACAGTCGCTTAGGCTATTTCTATCCTACAATAACTAATTAGGCCTATGCTTATTATCTTGAATAAAATATTTAAAGAAATAATGAATGTGCAAAATCCTATTTTTTAACAAATCAGCTAACATAATTTCCAATCAGGTTAATATAATTGACAATTAAAATAATATAAATACCAGTCAGGCTAATATAATTGTCAGTCAGGCTAATATAATTGGCAAAGGCAGGCTAATATAATTGGCAAAGCCAGGCTAATATAATTGGCAAAGGCAAGCTAATAAAATTGGCAGAGCAAATCTAATTTTGAGATTCTGTAATGTGTCGATTTAAAGTTACTGTAATTACCGGAGCATTTATAATATGCCAAATAGAATTATTCCATTTCTAATTGGTTACAGACGGGAATTATGATAGATTAAAGGCTGGCTCTAGAAAGTCCTATGAAAATACTTATGAATATTTATTTCATTTATTTATTTATATATATATATACAAGAAGGTACATTGGTATTGTGAGGATATATAGCATAGTAATTACATTCTTGTAAAGCCACTAGTACGCGCAGCGTTTCGGACAGGACCTTAATCTAAGAAACTTATAAGTAGGTAAATACTTGCAAAATTTATAAAAATGATAACAGTTACATAGCATGAAAAAAACAAAAGATGAGAGAAAATTTGTAGGTATATTAAAGCACATAGGTAGCTCAGAATGATTGCAATGACAGCTTGAATTGTTGTTTAAATAACAAAACTTAGCAGGCACAATACAGCATATGGCTAGCACATAAAAGAAGACAGCAATGAACACAATGATAGTTGTTTGGATTAAGTACATAAAGATTGGGAGATTGGGTAACACTAGATACAGAGCAAATTTAAAGCTCAGTGTAGGAAACTACGAAGATGAAATTAGGTATTTTTTGTTTTTGGTTTTAAATGAAGCAAAAGTTTGACAGCTTTTAAATTCACTAGGGAGTGAGTTCCATAGACTAGGTCCCTTAATTTGCATAGAGTGTTTACACAGATTAAGTTTGACCCTGGGGATATCAAAGAGATATTTGTTTCTGGTGTGGTGATAATGGGTCCTAATACATCTATTCAGGGAGGTTTCAGAGCATGGTTTGCATTTAAGAACAGGGTTTTGTAAATGTAGTTGACACAAGAGAATGTGTGGAGGGAGTTAATATTTAGCAAGATAAGGGATTTAAACAAGGGAGCTGAGTGTTGTCTGAAAGCAGAGTTTGATAATATTCTGATTTTTGATTGGGTGATGATGGGCTTAAGGTGGTTTGCAGTGGTAGACCCCCATGCACAGATACCATAATTAGATAGGGATAGATTAGTGCATAATATAGTGAGAGGAGAGCAGAGTTAGGAACATAATATCTAATTTTGGAGAGTATTCCAACTGTTTTAGAGACTTTCTTAGTTATGTGTTGAATGTGGGTGCTGAAGTTAAGTCTCTTGTCTAGGAATAGGCCAAGAAACTTTCCATCATTTTTGTTACTGATGTTAATGTTGTCTATCTGTAGCTGAATTGCATTCGATGATTTGCTTCCAAATATGATGTATTAGGTCTTTTCTATGTTTAGTGTTAGTTTGTTAGTTGATATCCATAAGTGGACTTTTTTAATTCATTATTCACAACATTATTTAGTGTATGTGGGTTGGGGCCTGAATAGATGAGGGTAGTGTCATCCGCAAACAATATAGGTTTAAGAATATTAGAGACATTAGGCAGATCATTGATATATATATATATATATATATATATATATATATATATATATATATATATATATATATATATATATATATATATATATATATATATATATATATATAAGAAATAGAAGAGGTCCTAAGATGCTGCCCTGTGGCACTCCAACGGTTATTGGTAGAGTGGAAGAGGTTGAATCATTGACGGTTACACATTGGTGTCTGTCACTAAGATAGGATCGGATTTAGTCCAGGGAATGGCCTCGGATTCCATAATGCTGGAGTTTAAGTAAAAGGTAGTTGTGATTAACAGTATCAAAGGCTTTTCTTAGGTCAATGAAGAGTCCAATCGGAAACTCATTTTTCTCAAGGGCTGAGTAGATTACGTCAAGGAGACTAATGATTGCATCATTGGTGCTCTTTTGGGACCGGAAGCCAAACTGGCAGGGGCTGAGTATGTCGAATTTTACGAGGTAGGAATAGAGCTGTGTGTAGATAATTTTTTCAAATATTTTTGATAGAATGGGTAGATTTGATATTGGTCTATAATTGTTTATGTCCGCCAGATTGCCTCCTTTATGGACTGGTGTAACTCTTGCCTTTTTAAGAATATCAGGGAAGGTGAGACACTATAGATTTGTTGAACAGTAGAGCTATGGGTGGCGCAAGGGCATGGGAGGTGCTCTTGTTTACAATGGACGGAATTTCACTGGTGTTCCCTGGCTTGGGTTTAGAGAGTGTATGATGGACACAACATCTGCCGGGCTGACTGGTGAAAGGAGAAGAGAGTTTGGATAGCTGCCTGAGAGATATGTGTTAATATGTGTCTGAGTCTGTGGGATTTTTCTGGCAAGATTAGCACCAACCGATGAAAAGAAGCTATTAAATTCATTTGCCATTTCAAAATCAGTTGACGGTGTAAACACATCCTTATAGAGTTTTATTTGGTTATGTGAGTGTTGTTTAGTTCCTAGAATACTAGAGATGATTTTCCATGTGCTTTTCATGTTGCCTTTTGCTTCATTGAATCTATTCACATAATATGAAAGTTTTGCCTTTCTTATGATACTAGTAAGCATTGATGAGTACCTTTTAACTACTTCCTTTGTAACTAGGCCAATCCTGAGTTTTTTTCATATTCATGTTTCTTGTTGATTGAGTTGAGAATGCCACTTGTGAGCCATAATTGTTTAATCTTTCGTCAGTTACTTGCTTGGTAAGAAGGGGGCAATGAAGTTTGTAGAGGCTTAAAGTTTCGGAGAGGAAGAGGATAGCTAATGAATTTATATCATTAGAATTATTGAATTCAGAATCCCAGTTAATATTGTGAAGTGCACTTGTAAGATTGCCTAAAGCTGATTCACTGTGTAACCTGAATGTAAGTTTCTTGCTTTTTGGTAGTGTTATGTCCATGTTCGCTATGAGAAAAGTAGGATAATGGTCAGTTGTTCTGTCGTAGATTATACCAGATACAAGGGGAGCTGTTATGTTAGTCCATATGTGATCCAAGGTAGTGGCTGGTGTTTGAGTGACTCGGGAAGGTTTTGTGATTGTGGGGATTAGCATACAGGAGTTCATGCTGTTAAGGAAATAGTGAACTTGAGAGAAATTTTGTTGACCCAGGTCAATATTGAAGTCTCCTCCCAGAATGATGTGGTTTTTGTTGAGATTGTTGTTTATAATGAGATTCCTTAGGTTATCTGAGAATGAAGCTATGTTAGTATTGGGAAATCTATAGATGGCTCCAATAGTCAAGGAGGATTTAAGGGATTTAATTGTAAACTGAGCAAAAGTATATTCACAGTAGTCATCTCTATCACTAATGACACTGTTACAGATAAATGTATCTTGGTAATATATAGCTGTGCCGCCACTTTTTTCATTAGGCCTACAGTTGTGAATGGCTTTATAACCAGCTAAGTTGTAAAGTCTTTATTTAGCCATGTTTCTGTTAAAATAATGAACGATAAGTTAGTACCTAGTGCTGTGAGTAATGCATTTATATCGTCAAAATGTTTACCATGTGATCTTACATTTTGGTTGTAAACTGATAAGTAGGTGCTATTTTGGAGTTTGTTTTTTGCCTGGTGTGCTGTGTAATACTTGCAATAATGATGATCAATGTGCTGATTGGTATAGATATGAGACAGAGGATTTAGATCAGGATCAATATCAGTGTGCATGGAAATGCAGAGGGATCACGATACAATAAGACAAGCAATTACAGAAACAGATAAATACTAAATCTGCTGTAAAAACAAAGTAATTATAGCAAAACACAAGAGTATTAGCAAATACACATAAAATAGTAACAAATTAGAAGTATAATAAAGATCCAATAGATAGCCAGGAAGGACATAGAAGTTAGATAAAAGAAGAAAAACAAAAAATCGTGAAGACTGACAATATAAATGTAAAATAAAAAATAATAATCATAAAGTAAAATGATCTTAAAGATAATTAGCTTAGTAATGGTTAGTTAAAATCCTATAATAAGTATGAACCTAAGAAAACAAAGTGAGCTCAAATAGATAATTAAAAAAAAGATATAAATCTAAGTGAATCTAGAAATTTACTCTATTATAAATCTAAGTGAAAAATAAACAGGGTGAGATTATATTTATGTGGAAGATTTTACTATGATACTGAGGTAGATGCTTATATAAACAATTATACTATTAATTAAATCCTATAAATGATTACTAAGAAACAAATCTCAAGATACTTTAATTATTACAGGGTAATAAAGAACCCTAGGTATAGTGACAAGGGGATTAACTAAGAACATATAATTAAGAGTACAAAACAAGAAATGTTAACAACATAGATGACAAAAATAAAAGAAAATAAAATTAAAAACCTTTGGAAAGGAAAGGCAGAGCTTAGTACGCTTAGGTAGTATATGAGACTACAATTTATGTTCTGGTTATTCCGCTGTTATCCCACAGTCATCCAGGAAAGAAGTGAGGTGTGCCTCAGTGGTTATGACATAAGTTTTTCCAGTGTCAGTCTTCCTAGCTATTATTTTACCATCTAGCACAAAACAATGTTTGATTGCAGTGAATCTTTTGCAGATTCCACGTAGTTTAAATAGGAGATTTTGTCTGAATCTGGTTAGGCATTCGTTCACATAAACAGTGGATTTCTTAGCGACTGCAGCACTGATTGATTTGTCTTGCGGGAGCAGCTATCTAATTTTACACGAATTTTTCTGTTGTTGGTACCAGATGATTTGGTACCCACTCTATAAGCTGACTTGACGTCACTTGCTTCGATTGAATAATTCATCTTAGTACGCAATTCCTGGATCACGATGGCAGTACAGTCTTCTCCGTCAGTTTCCTGGGGAAAATCATGTGATAAGATGATGGCAGAAACAAGAAGCTGGTGTTGGTCTGATTCGTCTTGGGTTGCAGTGTGTTGCTGTTGTAGGGAGTTAAAATGGTTCTCAAACTTTTGTAACTTCTCTTCTTGCTTCCTAGAAGTTTCTGCTGGTTTAAAGTTAGTAACCGAAATCTGAAGAGAGCTTAATTCCTGTTCGAGGTGGCCGACTCTGGCAGACGGATCTTGATTAATCTTGAGCATGGCCAAAGCATCACTCTGTAGTTTCATTATCAAGTCCGACTGCTCACGGATTACAGACATTTGGTCATCATATATCTGAGTCAATAATTTGAGCCATGGGTTATCAGCGAAACGCTTGATGTCGGAACATGGGGAGGCAGCTCGTTTAAGTTGCTCCATATGGTTACATAAATGTTGCATCGCTCGAGTCGGTGACGACACTCCACTCAGTTGGGATGGTTTGTTATTGTTGTCGAGGGGAGACTCGGTACCCCCACCCCCCCCCCCCCGGCGGCCACTAAGGGGGAGACAGCAGCATTATTCCTGTTGCTAGCTTGGCTGGTTGGGTTCATCCTGATCGGTGTGCTATCTTTCTTTGCAGCCTTGCCGAGCTTAGGTTTGTTTTGCATGGTAGCAGGAGGAATGTAGACAGGCAAGTGGGGTAGACTCGATGTGGCAGCAGCGAACGTCAGGTTCAGCTTCCTCCAGGGAGCAACACTAATGTGATCGAGAAGAGCTAGTAGGTCGGTGTTGTCGTATATTTCGGTCACATTTAGGCCACTGGGCACTTAGCTGCCTTCTGTGGATGTTACATCATGTTTGGGTTGTTGTGGGCTCAAGGAGCAGCTGATAAAGTTGGAGGGGCAGCAGGATCGACCGGAGCGGACGAGCGTTTGAATTAGCTCAGTATCAACTCATTACCTTCCAATCTAAAGTTTTGACACCTGAATACCCAGTACCTTTTCTTAATTTCCCTCAGGATTACATGCTTACACTCTTGCACAAGTGATAAATTCTAGTAAATAGATAATTTAGCTTCAATTGCGATCAACAGTGCTGTCGACTAAACCAATATCAAAATTATCAAGCCTTAAAAGAATAAAAAATACTCAAATAAGAAGCGATAGGTTTTAAACATTAACTATATATAATTGTGTAATCTACCACAGGCAATATAATCTACCACAATATAATCTACCACAGGCAAACTTTGAGTGTTCCCAGTATAGGTACATTAAGGGCTCTGTCTTCACTGGTACTCTGGAACTTGAGGACGGATTGCACTCACTGCCTGTGTCTGTCTCTGTGTTTGTCTCTCTCTCTCTCTCTATCTAACTATCTCCCTAAACAACCTGCATGGAAAAACATCAGAAGAATTATGATAATATCCTCAAGACTGGATAATGTAATTGCAGAGCTTCGGGTACTTAATAGCAACAGGATATGGAACCCTTTGTATAAGCTTTGAGATTTGTACATCTATGTTTATGGTGAACACGGAGGTACTAACGCAGTTGATTTCATCTGTTGGTAGGAAAGCACTAACAACAGGCAAGGCAACCATCAGCCTTTAAATATATAGCAAATGTCAGCTATTGGCCAAAAATTACACTAACGACAACAGTTGAACCTTCAAGATACATCATACGCCATCTGTTTGTCTCTTTGTCTCCGTCCATATCTGTCTCTCTCTCTCTCTCTGTTATAACAATATATACTTGCCTAGTATGGGGTCGGCAGTGGGAGCAGCTCAGGGGGTGTGAAATACAAAAACAAATGAATAGTTACCCCTAACACTGAAACACGGACTTTGCTTGAATAACCTTTGACGTTGTGTAAGAATCATCTTCTTGGTGCGAGTACGGGCAAATTATTGATAGCAGGAAATTTCTGCTATTTTTTCCAAGAT
Organism: Procambarus virginalis; assembly: GCA_020271785.1. Lineage (NCBI taxonomy): Eukaryota > Metazoa > Arthropoda > Malacostraca > Decapoda > Cambaridae > Procambarus > Procambarus virginalis. The sequence continues at coordinate 21,351,003 of WNGS01113158.1, read as the reverse complement.
CAGTGAATAATGATGCATATTACTTTCAGAAAAAAGTTTTGTTTGAAAGGTTTTTGCAAATATTTTGAAAATATTTAGTATCCATACAGCATTAATAGTATGTATTACTGCAGACTCAGCAATCTCTATATGTTCAATTCTCTTGCATCTGGTGATCGGAGAAGTATTCTCCCAATCAATTTTGTGTAATCTTTCATTAGAAAATAGAGCAAAAGATACGCGGTCACTTCTTACAGAACGGTTACATTGAAAAATTTCAAATTATTTGTTTTCCTGTAAATGATGTATCACACTTATATATTATTTTGATAATGACATCATTATCACTATGCAACCCGTCCTCTGACAATGGCCATCCAAGCGGTAGCAGACATTTAGATGCATATAAAACTTGTACAAATCCTTTTAAAAAACAAATGTAATATGCTTGTTAATTTAGCTGTAAGTCCTATGAATAAAAAACACTTCACATACGACTACATAATATCCTCAGAAGAGGCTTGTTAAAGCATTTGTGAGTGGTGTGTAAACCGGTTTTCATTCATAAACAGGGATCTCGGCAGCCGGATTACCAATCACTTGGGCTGCAGACGAGGAGTCACATAACGTGACTGAAATATGTTGACCAAACCACACACTAGAAAGTGAAGGGACGACGACGTTTCGGTCCGTCCTGGACCATTCTCAAGTCGATTGTGAGAATAGTCCAGGACGGACCGAAACGTCGTCGTCCCTTCACTTTCCAGTGTGTGGTTTGGTTAACAATCACTTAGGCTCTCTTCATGAGGATAGACTGCTCGACTTACAACTGATGTTCGTACTGTTCTTGTATAATACTTATCTGAAATCATAGTTCCAAAGCTCAGACCTGCAAATTCTTCATACAGGTACTAGAGATAATTACGGCAGAACCTATACACCAAACCTATCTTTCGCCTAATTATGAATACTATCGACATAATATAGTAATATTTGAGAAGAAAAATAATTTGAATACAAACTACATTTAAGTTAATGTGTAAGCCGTTAAAGGTTTTCTGCTCCCTGGACTAGACGGTCTATAGGACAGATAATACAAATAACTAGCAACAAAATCTAAAAACCGTAGCATCAGTACCCACCAAATTCAAATATATACATTTTGTTATTTTACGAGTTTGTCTGCGAAATTGTCAGCTATAAATACTCAGCCCACAACAAACACTGATGTTTTGAGGCAACACTAATCTAAAAGTGGACGGCAACCCACTGACACGCAATCCAAATTTTAAATGTAGTGTGTATTTATAATCAGTATATCCGAAATATAAAATAATATTATTACCTTTTAGGATTTTTTGTAAAAGTTGGCTTAGGTTAGATATTTAGGTTCTCGTTGCAATTTTTGTATGTAACGTATTTAATAACTGATGACAGGTTGTTACTCTAAAACGTCGGATTGTAATTTTTGTTGTAATACCACTTGCTCCTCTTGATGTTAAGACGATTCTTGAGAAGAAATGATTCTTTATATCATAACGTTTGTTTTTAAATATAGCCAATAAAACAATAATAAATATCAAACTACACCTCAAGCCGACGCGCTGCAGGTCGGGAGGTGTAAACAGCACCAGCTCCTGATGAAAACTGAATCACAGGACCCATCGCCGCTGATTATATTGCTGAGCCGCACCCCGCCTAGCTGAGCGCGGCTCCTCATTGGCCAGTAGCTTTAATGAAGCCACAAACATGAAGAGTGATTGGAAGAGAGGTACAGGGGGCGGGCCTTAATGAGGATGGAGCAGAAGTGGCATATTCTCGCGTTTGATGAAGCACTGAGACTTTATTACATTAAAATTTCTTGAATTTCTTGGTCATTCAGGATGTGGGCGGCTAGAGGAGCAGGATAGTGGTCATTGTGGATGTGGGCGGTCAAGAGAGTCGTCGGGAAGGCTGTGGGTGTGGAGACAGATGGGAGGTCACTCGAGTGCAGACCAGAATATGTGTAGTCAAGAGAATGGTTGTGCCAGATGTGGGCAACTAGTAGGTGGGTGATCATGCAGGATGTGGACAGCTAGTAGGTGGGTGATCATGCAGGATGTGGACAGCTAGTAGGTGGGGGATCTTGCAGGATGTGGGCAGCTAGTAGGTGGGTGATCATGCAGGATGTGGACAGCTAGTAGGTGGGTGATCATGCAGGATGTGGGCAGCTAGTAGGTGGGTGATCATGCAGGATGTGGGCAGCTAGTAGGTGGGTGATCATGCAGGATGTGGGCAGCTAGTAGGTGGGTGATCATGCAGGATGTGGACAGCTAGTAGGTGGGTGATCATGCAGGATGTGGGCAGCTAGTAGGTGGGTGATCATGCAGGATGTGGACAGCTAGTAGGTGGGTGATCATGCAGGATGTGGGCAGCTAGTAGGTGGGTGATCATGCAGGATGTGGACAGCTAGTAGGTGGGTGATCATGCAGGATGTGGGCAGCTAGTAGGTGGGTGATCATGCAGGATGTGGACAGCTAGTAGGTGGGTGATCATGCAGGATGTGGGCAACTAGTAGGTGGGTGATCATGCAGGATGTGGACAGATAGTAGGTGGGTGATCATGCAGGATGTGGGCAGCTAGTAGGTGGGTGATCATGCAGGATGTGGGCAGCTAGTAGGTGGGTGTTCATGCAGGATGTGGGCAGCTAGTAGGTGGGTGATTATGCAGGATGTTGGCAACTAGTAGGTGGGGGATCATGCAGGATGTGGGCAACTAGTAGGTGGGTGATCATGCAGGATGTGGGCAACTAGTAGGTGGGTGATCATGCAGGATGTTGGCAGCTAGTAGGTGGGGGATCATGCAGGATGTGGGCAACTAGTAGGTGGGTGATCATGCAGGATGTGGGCAACTAGTAGGTGGGTGATCATGCAGGATGTGGGCAGCTAGTAGGTGGGTGATCGTGCAGGATGTGGGCAACTAGTAGGTGGGTGATCATGCAGGATGTGGGCAACTAGTAGGTGGGTGATCATGCAGGATGTGGGCAACTAGTAGGTGGGTGATCATGCAGGATGTGGGCAACTAGTAGGTGGGGGATCTTGCAGGATGTGGGCAACTAGTAGGTGGGTGATCATGCAGGATGTGGGCAACTAGTAGGTGGGTGATCATGCAGGATGTGGGCAGCTAGTAGGTGGGTGATCATGCAGGATGTGGGAAACTAGTAGGGGGGATCATGCAGGATGTGGGCAACTAGTAGGTGGGTGATCATGCAGGATGTGGGCAGCTAGTAGGTGGGTGATCATGCAGGATGTGGGCAGCTAGTAGGTGGGTGATCATGCAGGATGTGGGCAGCTAGTAGGTGGGTGATCATGCAGGATGTGGGCAACTAGTAGGTGGGTGATCATGCAGGATGTGGGCAACTAGTAGGTGGGGGATCATGCAGGATGTGGGCAACTAGTAGGTGGGGGATCATGCAGGATGTGGGCAACTAGTAGGTGGGTGATCATGCAGGATGTGGGCAACTAGTAGGTGGGTGATCATGCAGGATGTGGGCAGCTAGTAGGTGGGGGATCATGCAGGATGTGGGCAGCTAGTAGGTGGGTGATCATGCAGGATGTGGGCAACTAGTAGGTGGGTGATCATGCAGGATGTGGGCAACTAGTAGGTGGGGGATCATGCAGGATGTGGGCAACTAGTAGGTGGGTGATCATGCAGGATGTGGGCAACTAGTAGGTGGGTGATCATGCAGGATGTGGGCAACTAGTAGGTGGGTGATCATGCAGGATGTGGGCAACTAGTAGGTGGGGGATCTTGCAGGATGTGGGCAACTAGTAGGTGGGTGATCATGCAGGATGTGGGCAACTAGTAGGTGGGGGATCATGCAGGATGTGGGCAACTAGTAGGTGGGTGATCATGCAGGATGTGGGCAGCTAGTAGGTGGGGGATCATGCAGGATGTGGGCAACTAGTAGGTGGGTGATCATGCAGGATGTGGGCAACTAGTAGGTGGGGGATCATGCAGGATGTGGGCAACTAGTAGGTGGGGGATCATGCAGGATGTGGGCAACTAGTAGGTGGGTGATCATGCAGGATGTGGGCAACTAGTAGGTGGGGGATCATGCAGGATGTGGGCAACTAGTAGGTGGGTGATCATGCAGGATGTGGGCAACTAGTAGGTGGGTGATCATGCAGGATGTGGGCAGCCAGTAGGTGGGTGATCTCTACCCTTTTGTACATTTATTCTACAATAAGGACCTGAAGCTTCTTTATGGTGAATATGAAATTAATTCGCGAGAAGGCGTCCAACAGGATGACTCCCTTGCTCCTCTCCTTTATAATAATATTATAATAATTCATTGTACCGGAAGACAGGAACCCGTAGTTTATTCATACACGTTAGGCTTTTATCGAGGCCCCGCCCCCAAGACAGAATTACTGACCCTGCCCAGGAAGCAACCATGCAACCACACAAGCTGACTACCTCCTGAGAACCTACTTACTGCTAGGTGAACAGCTGCATTAGGTTCAAGGAAATGTGCCCAATCATATCTGTCCCGCCAGGGATTCTCGATTGTGCATCGAAAACGAACCCGAGTGTATTTCCTGGACCCTTAGTCATCAAACAAGTCACAAAAGTCCTGTCCAGCGAGCTTTACGTCTGAACCCAGATTTACGAAGCAGTAACGCAAGCACCTACGAAGCTGTATATAGCTTCTCATTCCTTGGTGGTTTTGTTTTTAAATTTTAAACAGTTAATTAGCTCCGAAACACGAGAAAGCTATTTATATAAATAACAACAGTTGATTGGGAGGTGTTCATGCTTGTAAACTGTTAAAAAAAATGTAACCAAAGGCGTCAATGATTTAGGAAACCTCTTTACTTTCGTAAATACTTCTTCGTGAATCTATCCCCAGAGGTTCTTGGATGATACTACCCTAGCTGGTTCCCAAGACTCCTTCCTGGAAGGCATCAGAACAATCCAGGATCAAGGTGCAGTTTTAGACCTCACCCTGAACTCTTCTAAGTGCGAAATAATGTTCCAATCAGGACATCATAGAGAGAATAGATATTGCTCTACCAAATATCCAAATAACTAAACCTGAAGACAGCACACTCCTAGGAGTCCCCCTGGGGTTGAAAGTCATCGATGAGGTCCTTGATGAGAAGATCGCAGACCTTAAGAGGATGGATGGGAGGATTGAGGATATTGATGCTCATGATGCACTCTACCTCATCACCAGATGTCTGTCCCTCCCCAGGTTAACCTACTTCTGAGGTGTTCAATCACCATACTTCAGTATCCAAAAACTAGGTGAATATGACCACTTATTGAAATTTATGTTAGAAAAAGTCCCTGAACCGTCTCGGTAACTTACAATGGAAACAAGTCTCTCTTCCCGTAGGACTTGGGGGCCTCGAAGTACGAACAGCAACGTAAATCGCTTCACCAGCCTTCCTAACCTCCTCCCAGGCATCCGATAACCTTGAGAAGGAAATTCTACCTGCCTACTAAGTCAGCTGGCCGGCATACGCGACCCCAATTTTATACACTGTGCCACCGAGTGGCCCTCTCGTTGATGCCATTCACTTCAACCACCACCATCAAAAGCCCACAATTATATCCAGCTAGGATGGCCCCATTGTAGACCGAGTTGCTGCAGAGTGCCTGGGTGCTGTAACAACAAAATGTGACATTTCTCACCTCACAGCAGTAGCAGCCCCACATGACGGGAACTTCCTGTTAGCAACTCCAATATCAGCAACTGGCACACTTCTAACACCACACGCCCTCCGAATTGCTGTGATCCTCTCAGCAACATCGACATCCTTTTCCGATCTTGACTGGCCGTCCAATCGTCTGGCCGCCCGCATCCTGGGATAAACGCCCGCCCACTCGACTGGCCAGGATAAACGCCCACCCACTCGACTACCCAGTATAAACGGCCGCCCAATCGACTGGCCAGGATAAACGCCCACCCACTCGACTACCCAGTATAAACGGCCGCCCATGTTTAAACGCCTGGTCCCCTTACATTCTGTACGATAGCCTGGTCAGTCAACTGGCCGCCCACATCCTATGTGACCGCCTGCCAACTCATGTGGTCGCCCACATCCTGTAAGACTGCACGCCCACTTATCTGACCTTGCACAGCCTACATGACCGCCACCTACCTGCTTCTCTAGCAGCCTTACATCCTGCATGATCACCCACCTACTAGTTGCCCACATCCTGCATGATCATCCACCTACTGGCTGCCCACAACCTGCATGATCACCCACCTACTAGCTGCCCACATCCTGCACGATCACCCACCTACTGGCTGCCCACATCCTGCATGATCCCCCACCTACTAGTTGCCCACATCCTGCATGATCATCCACCTACTAGCTGCCCACATCCTGCATGATCACCCACCTACTGGCTGCCCACATCCTGCATGATCACCCACCTAGTAGTTGCCCACATCCTGCAT
>WNGS01113158.1:21319089-21340065 GCA_020271785.1 Procambarus virginalis | reverse complement strand
GCTCGATTGTAGCGGCGTTATTGTAGCAGTGATGGAGGATTCTGGAGGAATTGGTGAACTTGGTTGGGGCTCTGAGAGCAGAGGTGGATTCTTCGAAGGAGAGGTGCGACAGCTGAAGCGTCGGGGGAGGCGGAGAAGACCAAGATAAACCAGACCTCGTCGTGGAGAGTCGTTGGGGACAGGGTCTTAAGAAGACCTTGACAAGGCCGCCTACAGACGCCCTAAAGACGGCAAATTCATTTGCCGTGTTGGAGGACGAGTGCTGTGGTGAGCCAGCGGTTCACTCCGAAAAGAATCAGCAAGGAGCGGCGAAGCGCGGGCCCCTCAGGGCTCAGAAAGTTAAGGAGGTACCGAGGCGAGTTTTGGTTGTGGGAGATTCCCAGGTGAGGTATTTAGACAGAACGTTTTGTGCCAGAGATAGGGGGAACAGATTAAGAGTTTGCTATCCGGAGCTGGAATTGGTGATATTGTTGGAAACATGAAGATATTATGACGGGAAATGGGAGCAAACCCATTATTTGTATTAGTGTAGGGGTAATGATGTTGGGAGAGTTAGAAGTGAGGAACTAATACTGAAATTCAAGACAGCAATAGAATTAGTTAGGAGCAAGGGAGGAATCCCGATCATATGTGGCATTCTTCCAAGAAAGGGAGTGGGAAATGAATGGATGTCGAGGGCACTTGGTGTCAATTGCAGGCTGGAAAGATATTGCAAATCTAATGCAATATCTTATATAGACAACTGGGAACACTTCTATGGAAGAAATGTATGCTCGGGATGGGGTGCATCTATCGAGAGCTGGGGTTGTTGCTGTTGCAAATTCGTTGGAAGAAGTGGTTAGAGGTGTTTGTTTGGGTTTAAACTGTTAGTAGATAGAGGTATGGGAATTGATTTGGAGGAAGGATGTAATAAAAGTATGTGTTTGCGGGAGAAAGGAATTGGCAAAATGATCAGGGAAAGAGAAGGGCCTCAAAATAACAATTCACTTAGGGTATATTACACAAACAGTAGAAGTCTAAGAAATAAAATTAACGAATTAAATGCTCTTGTCTGCACAGAAAAAATAGATATTATTGCACTTACCGAAACGTGGATGAATGTTGATAATAGAGAACTATTAGCCGAATATCAAATAAATGGATTTAAACTATTTCACACAGATAGATATATTAGACGAGGTGGTGGAGTAGCCATATACGTTAGGGACAATTTGAAATGTAGTCTCAAAGAGGGAATCAAAACTGAGCCACACACAGAAACTATTTGGATAGAATTAAACGAAAAAGCAAATAATATTTAATTGGAGTTATATATAGGCCACCAAATTTAGACAGAATGGAAGCAAAGCATCTATGGGATGAAATATCTAGGGCATCTAGATCTAACAGTATTTATGTCATGGGTGACTTTAATTTGAGTGGAATAAACTGGTTGAACAAAACAGGGAATAGTGAAGCAGAAGATTTTCTAGAATTAATTGACGATTGCTTTCTTACGCAACACATTAAGGAACCAACACGGGAAAATAATATTTTAGATTTAGTGTTAACTAACAGGGAAACACAAATTAATGACATCGAAATAGGGAGTGAGCTAGGGAACAGTGATCACAAAGAAATCAGATTTGGCATAGAATGGAATAGACCTGTAGGAGAAAATTCTGTTAAAGTGCCAGATTTTCGAAAAGCTGATTTTAATAGCCTAAGAAATTTTTTGGGTCAAATTGATTGGAAAGTCTTGGGTATGGGGTGTGGGCCGGTCTTGGAGCGAGACATGAACCCAGCGATAGGTGATGTAAATGGGGATTTCGATGTAGATTCAATTTATAACGTATTTAAGAATATTCTAAACAAAGCACAGGAACGTAGTATACCACACAAATTGAATAGATCGATTACTAATGACCCAAAGTGGATAACAAAGAATTTGAAGAATCTTATAGGTAAAAAGAGAGCTTGGTACAAGAGGATTAAAAATGGGGAGGTCACTTTAGAACAGGAATTCGTACAACTAGTTAGAAATGTTAAAAAGAGATAAGGAAAGCAAAAAGAAACTATGAAGTTCGTATAGCAGGGCAAGCAAAGACAAATCCTAAAGGGTTTTTTCAGTTATATCGAACTAAGACTAGGGAAAGGATAGGTCCATTAAAAACTGAGACAGGTCAAATAACAGATAGTGATGAAGAGATGAGTAGTATTTTTAATAAATATTTTGTATCTGTATTTACTAAAGAGGAACTTAACAATATGCCTTCAGCCCAACAAGTCTATGTGGGTGGGGACGAGGACAGGTTGACGAGTTTAGCAGTTACCAGGGAGGATGTTCTTAAACAAATAGTAAAACTCAAACCAAACAAATCCCCAGGGCCGGATGAAGTGTTTGCCAGAGTGCTGAAAGAATGCAAAGAGGAGCTTTGTGACCCACTGTCAATCATATTTAATAAATCAATAGAGTCAGGCACAGTGCCAGAGTTTTGGAAAGTTGCTAATGTGATACCAGTTTTTAAGAAAGGAGATAGATCACTTGCGTCTAACTATCGACCAATTAGCCTAACGTCTATTGTGGGAAAGTTACTCGAATCTATAATAGCAAATAAAATTCGTCTTCATCTTGAAAAACATAAATTAATAATTGAGTCGCAACATGGTTTTATAAATGGCCGTTCATGTTTAACAAATTTGTTATCTTTTTATTCTAGCATAGTTGAGGCAGTTGATAGTGGTAAGGATTGTGATGTTGTGTACCTTGACTTTAGCAAAGCTTTCGATACAGTGCCACATGAAAGACTGATTAAAAAGATAGAGGCTCATGGTATTGGGGTGCTATATTAAGCTGGATTAGGGCATGGCTATACCAAAGGAAACAGAGAGTTAGTATAAATGGAGTCAAGTCAGAGTGGGAAAATGTTGTAAGTGGAGTGCCTCAAGGCTCTGTCTTGGGACCTCTGTTGTTTATAATATATATAAATGATTTAGATTCAGGTTTGAGTAGCAACATTTGCAAATTTGCCGATGATACGAAAATCGGTAGGGAAATTAATTCGGAGGAGGACTCACTATCACTTCAAGTTGATCTAGATAGGGTTTTGAAATGGTCAAAGGACTGGCAGATGCAGTTTAATGCTGATAAATGTAAAGTTCTGAGGCTAGGTAATGATGATAGAGTTACAAGATACGAGCTAGATGGTGTTGAGATTGCGAAGTCGGATTGCGAAAGGGATCTGGGAGTTATAATTAGTAAGAATTTAAAACAAAAGGATCAATGCATAAATGTTCGTAATAAGGCAAATAGGACACTCGGATTTATTAATCGCAGCGTAAGTAACAAGACACCTGGTGTGGTTCTCAAGCTATATCTTGCTCTGGTTAGGCCCCATTTAGATTATGCAGTTCAGTTTTGGTCGCCATATTATAGAATGGATATAAATTCACTTGAACGTGTCCAGCGTAGGATGACTAAGTTAATTCCCCAAATTAGAAATCTTTCATATGAAGAAAGATTAACAAAGCTTAATTTGCATTCACTGGAAAGGCGAAGAGTTAGGGGTGACATGATAGAGGTTTACAAGTGGATGAATGGACATAACAAAGGGGATGTTAATAGGGTATTGAAAGTATCAACACAGGACAGAACGCGAAACAATGGGTATAAATTGGATAAGTTTAGATTTAGGAAAGACTTGGGTAAATACTGGTTCAGTAACAGGGTTGTTGATTTGTGGAACCAATTGCCGCGTAACATTGTGGAGGTGGGGTCCCTCGATTGTTTCAAGCATGGGTTGGACATGTATATGAGTGGGATTGGGTGGTTATAAATAGGAGCTGCCTCGTATGGGCCAATAGGCCTTCTGCAGTTGCCTTTGTTCTTATGTTCTTATGTTCTTATGTTCTAATTGGTCGATAGTTAGACACAAGTGATCTATCTCCTTTCTTAAAAACTGGTATCACATTAGCAACTTTCCAAAACTCTGGCACTGTGCCTGACTCTATTGATTTATTAAATATGATTGACACTGGGTCACAAAGCTCCTCTTTGCATTCTTTCAGCACTCTGGCAAACACTTCATCCGGCCCTGGGGATTTGTTTGGTTTGAGTTTAACTATTTGTTTTAGAACATCCTCCCTGGTAACTGCTAAACTCGTCAACCTGTCCTCGTCCCCACCCACATAGACTTGTTGGGCTGAAGGCATATTGTTAAGTTCCTCTTTAGTAAATACAGATACAAAGTATTTATTAAAAATACTACTCATCTCTTCATCACTATCTGTTATTTGACCTGTCTCAGATTTTAAAATATGGAAACCCAGAAAAATATGGTAAACATAGCACATTCTTTGGGCGAGTTTTCTCATTGCATATATTATTAGAATATGTATGACATGCTTTGCTAAGACAAACTTAAAAAAAAACTCAGTGGATAACAAAGTTTGAGACCAATAGAATCAATAATTTTAAAGTCTTCATCTAAGAATTCTGAACTAACAACCCGAAGAGCTCTTAGATACATAAAGGAAAAAATTATTTTTTTCACATTGTATCTATGCCCTGAGAAATAATGAACATAAGATAAATTATTCGTAGGCTTTCTGTAGACACTAAACTTTAGTGAAAAATCTTCCCTATGAATAAGTATATCTAAGAATGACAAACATTTTTCAATTTCAGTCTCCATAGTCAATTTTGATAAAGTCATAAAAATCTGATCAAGTCACCTCTATAAAATTTACTATGGAGACTGAAATTGATAAATGTTTGCCACTCTTAGATATACTTATTCATAGGAAAGATTTTTGTATAGAAAAGATGAATATCTTTGCTACAAGGTTCAACATCAACAAATAACCTAACATGGAGGAGAGTTAGACACTCTGACCCAACTAAGACAAGAGTACTGGTTACCTCAGAGACAACGGTTTGTTAAAAGTATCCCGAAAGAATGTGCAACATGCCAGAGGTAAGGCGCATAAACGTGATCGTCTTTTGAAACAACTGGCATAAATCTTATTACTCTCTCAGAGGCTGCTCAGCCACATGGGCTGAACAGTAGAGTGATGGTCACGCTTCAGGCAGTCTGGCGTTCAGTCCCCGACCATTCAAGTGGCTCGGTACCATTCCTTTTTCCCGTCCCGTCCCGAATCCTTCCTAGTACTATATTGTCGTAATGGCTTGGCGATTTCCCCCTGATACTTCCTTCCTCTTCCTTTCTCTTAGGTCGTGAAGATATACGTCCCATCAAAAGATATATCTGTCTATTCATCTATGCAACAACTCGAACGGTTCATATAGAAGTAACACCTTACATGACTGCTCAATATATATACAAGGCCTCTGTACATTCTCTACTCACTGATAATGCCTTAGGCTAATGACATAAGGCAACAGCTAATGTTGTAGCCAGAGAAGCGTGTTTGCATGAAATCTGTTCACACCCTGCAGTCTGTACAACAGTGAAACAGTACAAATGGAAACTTAATCCACCAAGAGCTGAATGACACAGAGGATTTTTTGAGGCAATGGTAGGAATTATCAAACTATGTCTAAAAATAACTTTGCATTGCCAGAAAATATATCTCATGGCACTTTAGACAGTAGTCATGGTGAGAGAGTCAAGCATAAACAATCGATCTTAAACTTATTTGTTTAACAATCCTACTTAACATGGGCCAAGTATACTTAATGTATGGTGGACCTATGACATCAGAAACATCCTTTGTAGACGATCAGGTCTGAGATATCTCATGAGTGGGTGACAGTGAGTTGGTACAGGGGTATAAGCATCTGTACAACATAATATATTGGTGGAATGAAATATGTTCGATGGAACACTTACCATTATTAAGAGAGCATCATTATGGGGCAACTTTCCCTTACAACAAAGTTAACATCCAACCTGTTGAGAATGTCTTGGTCGAAAGCGATGGCCCAATGGTTGTTAAGTAAAGTTGTATCAATCCATTAAAAAGCCAAGTCGTTTTGAAGCTAGTTCAATGGCGACATTTTTTGTTAGTACATTTGTAGTCGTGCATCGAATTGATCCTGGTAAACCCCATCATCGCCTGATACAATGCAACACAAAGACACAAACTCCACGCAGAAGGTCAAATATAACCTACAAACTTTCAACCATTTAGGGATAGTGAGTACGTAAGTCAAGTGTTTTACTTGATTCAGTTCTTTAAGGTGGGCTACGAGTCAATATCTAACCCCTGGGATGAATGTGGAATATTAGCCAACTATCATTTTAGAATACATTGGAATTCTAGCATTATACGATAGACCATGTGGTTCTCATAGTCCTAATACAGAATAAGACCCAGAAGACGTTCAATTTCAACAAGGAGAATGATGACATCAACATTCTATGACATCAGATACTTTTGGGGCAACTTACACAGTCAAATCCTAAGAATATCCACTAATAGTCTTCTTTTGTTATTAATTTTGTTTTTCAATAGTAAGAAGAAATTGATATGCTGTTTGGTTAGGTTAGGTTAGGCCATATATATTTCATTTACATATTTATAGTGAGATGAGATAATTCTTAATACTTAGAGTAAGATCAAAACTGTTTTCTTAGGAGGACTCAGCCAGTCTCAGACCGATGGGTCTGAGCCAGTCTCAGACCGATGGGTCTGAGCCAGTCTCAGACCGATGGGTCTGAGCCAGTCTCAGACCGATGGGCCTGAGCCAGTCACAGACCAATGGGTCTGAGCCAGTCTCAGACCAATGGGTGTGAGCCAGTCACAGACCGATGGGTGTGAGCCAGTCTCAGACCGATGGGTGTGAGCCAGTCTCAGACCGATGGGTGTGAGCCAGTCTCAGACCGATGGGTGTGAGCCAGTCTCAGACCGATGGGTGTGAGCCAGTCGCACAAGACACCACCAGCTGGTGTGTGGACACAAAACCTCCAGAGGACACACACGGGGATTGCTCTTAAGAACATCCTTTTGGTGTTTAGAGCTTGAAATTATTAACACAAATCTGTGCTAATATTTTTTTTTAATATTCATTGGCATTTGGCAGCTAGTAAATAACGTGATCTTAAAGAGAACATTGTCAGGAGCAGACAAACGCTCTCGTCCCCACCGACACAGACTACACCATCAGGAAAATATAGGAGCTCCCAGTCGACTGTAACTGGACAAATCTTTTTAAATCAGCTGCCAGACTTGAGCACATTCGATCTAACAATTAACAATCTATAAGGAAGGTTGGTGGTATCATGATTAATTAAGATTAATTCATATTTAATGTTGTGTCCCTTTAATCTTTTTCGCAAACACCAGATCCTCTTGCAGGATAGTGATCAGCCCACCACTAGGAACGCCAATCAGTTTCGACAATTTACAAATTTATATTACATAAATAAATATCTTTGACCAATCTTATTGATTTATATATCATAAATTTGCAAATTATCTCACTATAAATTATCAATAATTAAATTTATATCTAGATATTTGTTGTTTATTAGGATAAATCTAAATAAATTTACATAAAATAAATTTATATTAAATAAAAAATTAAAGTGAGTTAGTTTAGACTTACATCAGCTCGTGTAGGATATATTTAAAGTGCAACTACCTTCATTTTGCTACACTTGTATTATTAATCGTAAATTTATTATACCTCACTAATGTAAGATTACTTGACAGGCTTGGGAAAGCAGCAGACATCAGCCAATAAAATACAATACTTGCCCTTGACCAGCTAGGAGCTAGGCACCCGACAGGCCAGCCCTGACACCATCAACTACAACAACTAAGCTACAATATAATTTTGTTTCAATAATATTGTAATTATATATTTTTTAATTTCCAAATAACTGGGGTAGGTTATATATAAAAATACCACTCTTAGGATTCCTGCGAGGAATATGATGAATAGTTGTAACTATGATGAATCTTGTAGCCGCTGTTATGTTTTTGTGATGTACTTGAGTCTCCCTTAATACCCATGATGACTTTTGATTACTCATGTAATTTCTCTGATACATTCTTTGAAAGCTGTGATGATTTTTGTCAACTGTGAGGATTTCTGATTACGCTGATTAATCTTCTGATAACTGAAATGACTTGTGGTAATTGTAATACTGTGATGATTCATGTTATAACTGTGATGACCTAATCTCATCAATCTAGTCGTGAATGGCGGATTTTTTTTTTGTTATCGGTGACAACTCATGTGATAACCAAAATTACTTGTGACAACTCTGAAGACTTGAGGTTACTTCTATGATAAATAAGATAAACATTATTACAACTGTTATGACAACTATCTTCATAATATTGATGAGTCTTTTGATTCATTATGATAAATTGAGTGATACATGTGATGGATCCTGAGATAACCGTGATTGTTCTTAACAACTGTGATCATAGGTGACCATTTCTGTCTTAAGAGTAATAAGAGTAGTGATAACTGGGATAACTGACGATAACTGATGAATCTTGGGATTGCTATGATGCCTTCTGAATTAACTGTAATAACTTGTACTCATCTATTTGTGCTTGAGGGGGTTGAGCTCTGGCTCTTTGGTCCCGCTTGTGATTAATTACACCTTTGTGAAAACTGTTATAACTATTGATAAGAGTGATGACTACTGTGATAGCCAAGAAGACTCTTGTGATAAGTGTAATTACTTCTGATATCTGAGATGACTCTTACCATAACTGAGAAGACTCCTATGATGACTGTGATGACTCTTATGTTAAGTGTGATGACTCCTGTGATAATTGAGATGACTTGTGATAACTGTGATGACTCTTGTGATAACTGTGATGACTCTTGTGATAAGTGTGATGACTTGTGATAAGTGTGATGACTCTTGTGATAAGTGTGATGACTCTTGTGATAAGTGTGTTGACTTGTTATAAATGTGATGACCTGTGATAAGTGTGATAACTCTTGTGATAAGTGTGATGACTTGTGATAAGTGTGATGAATTGTGATAAGTGTGATGACTCTTGTGATAAGTGTAATGACTTGTGATAAGTGTGATGAAGTGTGATAAGTGTGATGACTTGTGATAAGTGTGATGACTCTTGTGATAAGTGTGATGACTTGTGATAAGTGTGATGAAGTGTGATAAGTGTGATGACTCTTGTGATAACTGTAATGACCTGTAATAAGTGTGATGACTACGGTGAAAACTGAGAAAATCTCCTCTGATAACTATGATGACCTGTGATAAGTGTGATGATCAGTGATAACTGTAATGACCTGCGATAAGTGTGATGACTGAGGACGCAGGAGAGTAGCTAAGTCAAGAAAGAGTCTCAGCAATGAGCTTCTGTCAACATAGCTCCCGGTTACTTTACTATTGTTGTATTGACCATTGTCTCTGGTCACTAAAGTTAATAATGATGATGTCGTCGTGCATACAGGCACAGCTTTGTCTTAACCAGACAAGTTTCAGAAGGTTTCCAACAGCTGATCTATCAATGAATATTGACCTAAGACAGAACTCGCACAGACGAGTCGAAAGTTGTGTTGTGCTGCAAAAAGTACCAAGCACTTCGAGAAGTAGAAAGAATATGGACTAATTTGCCCTTCTGGGAACCGCTGTAAATGCGCAGCTGGAGCACAGTCAGCAGAAGAGCACACGTATTTCGGAGCAGAATCGGGAGTCGGTGATTTCTTCGTTAAAACGTTTTTATCCATTTTCAGTTTTCGTCGCTGAAGCCTCCGGTGGTGGCGCTTTGTGTCGACGTTGCCCTCACTCAGCCAGCGGTGTATCCACCTGAACACCGTTGACGCACTCACACCAGACGACTCAGCAATAGCGCGGAGGGTCATTCCGCCCGCCCACTGACACACAAACTTTGCCCGATCACACTCATCTGTCTTCATTATATTCGTCTGTGATAAGAATAAAATTGATTGCTGTTAGGAAATGAAATTGTGTAAAAATTCTCAAACTCTGTTTTGGTTGATAGACGCAAACACGCATTTCATACACGCTCACACACACACACACACACACACACACACACACACACACACACACACACACACACACACACACACACACACACACACACACACACACACACACACACACACACACACACACACACACACCACACACACACACACACACACACACACACATACCGACACACACACACACATGGAGTGTGTTCACTACATGGAGTGTGTTCAGTTTCCATGGAGTGTTCACTACCGAGCCCGAGCAGCTCCCATTGTTGGAAGGGGTTACCCTAGATGAAAGACTATCAGATATAGAGGTGACAGTAGAGGAGGTAATGAAACAGTTGACAACTCTAGATGCATTTAAAGCAGTAGGACCAGACAAAGTATCACTGTGGATACTAAAAGAAGCAGCGCAGGCCCTCAGCGTGCCTCTGGCAATGATCTTTAATGAGTCACTTATGTCGGGAGAATTGCCCATTTGCTGGAAGAAGGCAAATGTCGTGCTGATCTTCAAGAAAGGCGATAGGGAGGAGGCACTTAACTATAGACCTGTATCACTGACAAGCATCCCCTGTAAAACACTGGAAAGAATAATTAGGCTACGACTGGTTGCACACCTGGAGAACATTAGGTTTGTGAACAAACATCAACATGGGTTTTGGACAGGGAAATCGTGCCTAACAAACCTTCTGGAATTCTATGATAAAATAACGAGGATAAGGCAGGACAGAGATGGTTGGGCAGACTGCATATTTCTGGGCTGCCAAAAAGCCTTTGATACAGTACCGCACATGAGACTGCTGTTCAAACTCGAGAGGTAGGCGGGGGTGGGGGGAAAGGTCCTAGCATGGATAAGGAACTACCTAACAGGAAGGAGCCAAAGAGTTACGGTAAGGGGCGAGAAGTCGGACTGGCGAACAGTAACAAGTGGAGTACCACAAGGATCGGTGCTGGGACCAATTCTATTTCTTGTATATGTTAACGATATGTTTACGGGTGTAGAGTCCTACATGTCGATGTTTGCGGATGACACAAAGTTGATGAGAAGAGTTGTGACAGATGAGGATTGCAGGATCCTCCAAGAGGACCTGAACAGGTTGCAGCGATGGTCAGAGAAATGGCTACTGGAGTTCAACACGAGCAAATGTAAAGTTAAGGAAATGGGACTAGGAGATAGGAGACCAAAGGGACAGTACACAATGAAGGGGAACAGCCTACGTGTGACGACGCGCGAAAGAGACCTGGGTGTGGATGTAACACCTAATCTATCTCCTGAGGCACATATAAATAGGATAACGACAGCAGCGTACTCTACACTGGCAAAAGTTAGAACATCATTCAGAAACCTAAGTAAGGAGGCATTTAGGACTCTTTACACTGCCTACGTGAGGCCAGTCTTAGAGTATGCCGCCTCATCATGGAGTCCCCATCTGAAGAAGCATATAATGAAACTGGAAAAGGTTCAGAGGTTTGCAACGAGACTCGTCCCAGAGCTACGAGGGATGGGGTATGAGGAGCGCCTGAGGGAACTGTGCCTTACGACACTAGAAAGAAGAAGGGAGAGGGGGGACATGATAGGAACGTATAAAATACTCAGAGGGATTGACAGAGTGGACATGGACGAAATGTTCACACGGAATAGTAACAGAACGAGGGGACATGGGTGGAAGTTGGAAACTCAGATGAGTCACAGAGATGTTAGGAAGTTTTCTTTTAGCGTGAGAGTAGTGGGAAAATGGAATGCACTTAAGGAACAGGTTGTGGAAGCAAATACTATTCATAATTTTAAAACCAGGTATGATAGGGAAATGGGACAGGAGTCATTGCTGTAAACAACTGATGCTCGAAAGGCGAAGATCCAAGAGTCAATGCTCGATCCTGCAGACACATATAGGTGAGTACATATAGGTAAGTACACACTACACACTATTTTGCCTCTACGACCAGGCAACAAAAATCAGGCAAGAAAGAGAAGGGTGGGCAGACTGCATATTTTAGGATTGCCAGAAAGCCTTTGACACAGTACCACACAAGAGGCTAGTGAAAAAGCTGGAGATGCAGGCTGGAGTGAAAGGGAAGGTACTCCATTGGATAAAGGAGTACCTAATTAACAGGAGACAACGAGTCAATGTGAGGGGTGAAGTCTCAGATTGGTGAGACGTTACAAGTGAAGTCCTGCAGGGGTCAGTCCTTGGACCTATACTGTTTCTGATATATGTAAATGATCTCCCAGAGGGTATAGACTCGTTTCTCTCAATATTTGCTGATGATGCAAAAATTATGAGGAGGATTGGAACAGAGGATGATAGTAGGAGGCTACAAGATGACCTGGACAGACTGAGAGAATGGTCCAACAAATGGCTGTTGAAGTTCAACCCGAGTAAATGCAAAGTAATGAAACTAGACAGTGGGAAAAGGAGCCCAGACACAGGATACAGAATAGGAGATGAAGTACTTAATGAAACGGGAGAGAAAGATCTAGGAGTTGATATCACACCAAACCTGTCTCCTGAAGCCCACATAAAAAGAATAACGTCTGCGGCATATGCGAGGCTGGCTAACATCAGAACAGCGTTCAGGAACCTGTGTAAGGAATCATTCAGAATATTGTATACCTCTTATGTAAGACCAATCCTGGAGTATGGGGCCGCAGCATGGAGCCCATACCTTGTCAAGCACAAGACGAAGCTGGAAAAAGTTCAAAGGTATGCCACTAGACTAGTCCCAGAAGTAAGAGGCATGAGTTACGAGGAAAGGCTGTGGGAAATGGACCTTACGACACTGGAAGACAGAAGAGTAATGGGAGACATGATCACAACCTACAAAATCCTCAGGGGAATCGACCAGGTAAACAAGGCTAAACTATTCAACACTGGTGGTATGCGAACAAGGGGACTCAGGTGGAAACTGAGTAACCACATGAGTCACAGGGACGTTAGAAGGAACTTTTTCAGTGTCAGAATAGTTAACGGATGGAATGCATTGGGCAGTGATGTGGTGGAGGCTGACTCCATACACAGTTTTAAATGTAGATATGATAGAGCCCTATAGGCTCAGGAATCTGTACACCAGTTGGTTGACAGTTGAGAGGCGGGACCAAAGAGCCAAAACTCAACCCCCACAAGCACAAATAGGTGAGTACACACACACACACACACAAGGGACAAAAGAAGGGATATGCAAAGTTACACAAGGGATATGACAAGGGACGAGGGAATGAGGGCAGCAGCTGTGAGGAGGGAGCGCATGGAGAAAGAATGGAATCAGGGAGTCACAATCCGAGCCCTACAATCCCAGAGGAAAGTGGGGAACCTTTCACAAGTAGCTTAACAGACACAGTGAGAGAAGCACCTCCCCCATCCTCCACCCAATAGATTCCCTACCTGCCCCAACCTCTGGTGCCACCCTCCCATCCCCAGGATCTCCCTTCTCCCTCACCCCCTCAAGCCCTCCCTAATTCCCCATGATTCCACTCCTCTCCCTAAAGAGAGGAGTGGGGTCATGGGAGGTGGAGTGGCCCAACTAATGGGACGTGGAGTGGCCGAACTATTGAGAAAGAAATGGAGTTTCAAGGAGATGGCTATCCTGGGCTGCGAGGGATTCAGAGACTTCATAACAGGAACCATGGCAATGGGAGGACCAAAAGTAGTAGTAGCAGTGATATACAACCCTCCACCAAATGACAGAAGACCCAGGCAAGCATATGACAATAACAACAACACGGCAGTTAACACTATAACTGAGAAGGCTGCCTCTTCTGCTTGTAGAAATCGATTCCATCTGCTCATCACGTGGGACTTCAATCACAGAAGGATAGACTGGGAGAACTAGGAACCACACGGACGGTAGGATACATGGAGAGCCAAACTAGTGGAGGTGGTGACTAGAAACTTTCTAAGCCAACATGTCAGGAAACTCACAAGGATAAGAGGAAACGATGAACTAGCGAGACTCGACCTAGTCTTCACTCTGAACGACTCCGACATAAGGGAAATCAGTTTTGAGGCCCCAGTAGGAATGAGCGATCACAATGCACTGGTGTTTGAGTATCTGGTTGAAGAAGGGTTATTGAACTCGAGGAGGGATACTGAAAACAAAAAGCTGGCATTCCGAAAGGGAAACTATAAGGAGATAAGAAAATTCTTAACATATATAACATGGGAAACAGAGCTCAGGGAAAAGACAGCCGAAGACATGATGAACTTCGTCACGCAGAAGTGCAATGAAGCAGCAAACAAGTTTGTCCCAGTCCAGAAGGAAAACACCGAAATGAAGATTAGAAACACATGGTTTAATATAGAGATGCAGGCTAACTAAGCAGCAAAGTAAAAGGGCATGGAGAAACTATAGGAATAACAAGACACTTAAGAGCAGAGAAAGATACCAGAATGCCAGGAATGAATATGTCAGGATGAGAAGAGAGGCAGAAAGACAATACGAAAATGACATCACAAGCAAGGCAAAGACTTCAACCTAAATTGCTGCATAGCCACATCAAGAGAAAAACAACAGTAAAGGAACAGGTAATGAAATTAAGGATAGGGGCAGAAGAATTCATTACAAACGACAAGGAAGCGTGTGAGGAACTGAATAAGAAATTCCAGGAGATCTTCACCTTAGAGCAGGGAGAGATTCCAGAGATAAGAGAGGGAATAGTTAACCAGGAACCACTAGAAGAGTTCGTGATTAGCAGTGAGGAAGTAAATAAAGTTTTTACTAGAGTTGGATGTGACAAAGGCTATTGGTCCAGATGGAATCTCCCCTTGGATACTAAAGGAAGGAGCAGAAGAACTTTGCCTGCCACTCTCCATAGTGTATAACAAATCACTCGCAACAGGGGAACTGCAGAAATTTGGAAAGCATCTAATGTAGTCCCGATATACAAGAACGGGGGTAGATGGGAGGCACTGAACTACAGGTCAGTGTCCCTAACCTGCATACCATGCAAGCTGATGGAGAAGATTGTGCGAAGAAAGCTAGTGGAACATCTTGAGCGAAAGAACTTCGTATCACAGCATTAACATGGGTTCAGGGATGGCAAGTCCTGCCTCACAGGGTTAATTGAATTCTACGACCAGGCAACAACTATGTGGCAAGAAGGAGAGGGGAGGGCAGACTGCATATTTTAGGATTGCCAGAAAGCCTTTGACACAGTTCCACACAAGAGGCTAGTGAAAAAGCTGGAGATGCAGGCTGGAGTGAAAGGGAAGGTACTCCATTGGATAAATGAGTACCTAAGCAACAGGAGACAACGAGTCAGTGTGAGGGGTGAAGTCTCAGATTGGTGAGACGTTACAAGTCCTGCATGGGTCAGTCCTTGGACCTATACTGTTTCTGATATATGTAAATGATCTCCCAGAGGGTATAGACTCGTTTCTCTCAATGTTTGCTGATGATGCAAAAATTATGAGGAGGATAAAAACAGAGGATGATAGTTGGAGGCTACAAGAAGACCTAGACAGACTGAATAAATGGTCGAACTAATGGCTGCTAAAGTTCAACCCGAGTAAATGCAAAGTAATGAAACTAAGCGGTGGAAACAGGAGGCCAGGCACAGGATACAAAATAGGAGATGAATTACTTAATGAAACGGACAGAGAGAAAGATCTAAGAGTTGATATCACACCAAACCTGTCTCCTGAAGCCCACATAGAAAGAACTACGTCTGCGGCATATGCTAGGCTGGCTAACATTAGAACAGCCTTCAGAAACCTGTATAAGAAATCATTCAGAATCTTGTATACCACATGTGAAACACCAATACTGGAGCATGGAGTATCTTTCTTAGTATGTTTTCTAGTATGTCATGAGGAGTACAAGCCGGATCACGATACACTCTCTCCACTGTCATTCCGATTGTTTCATCCACAGGTACGTTGGATATACGTTGGATGAACATACTTCATGTTCTGTTCGCAAACAGGTGTCCTGTTTGCGAACAGGAAATGATGAATCTGGAATGAATAATGAAATGATAAATCTGAATAATGAAATGATAAATCTGAATAATGAAATGACAAATCTGTCCATTTCATTATCTATAAGTTAATTTGTTTAAATTTGAGTTAAAACTAACGTATATATATGACCGAACTTAACCACCCCAACCTAACCTAACATAACCTAACCTGTCTTAATCTAACCTAAACTATCACAACTAAGTCAATAAATGATGGTCTTAATATAATATAATAATAATAATTCAAATAAACTAATTGAAAATAAAGAAAATCGCTCGGCCTATTAGGCAAATCGGGCCTTGCATAGTAGGCCAAGAAGTGGGTTCTGGCTACTAGGTACAACATATATATATATATATATATATATATATATATATATATATATATATATATATATATATATATATATATATATATATATATATATGTTGTACCTAGTAGCCAGAACCTACTTCTTGGCCTACTATGCAAGGCCAAGAAGTGGCCTTGCATAGAACTATATATATATATATATATATATATATATATATATATATATATATATATATATATATATATATATATATATGTATATATACATATATATATACATATATATATATATATATATATATATATATATATATATATATATATATATATATATATATATATATATATATATGTATATATATACATATATATATACATATATATATATTAGTATATTTTGGTAGCAGTCTTTCCTGTAGACATATATTATTAAATATGACCGAAAAAGTAAGATTAATAACTGTAACACGAATTTTCTCGATCTTCCTTATGTTTCTTTTTACTGGTGACGGTAAATGAAAAATCAATTCTCCAAAATTAATTTTTATTTCTAGTCTGACGCGACACTTGAGCGTGTTTCGTAAAACTTATAACATTTTCAAAGACTTTACTTTACACACACACAACTTATAACTGAATGTTGTTGTTGTTATAGATTCAGCTACTCGGAACAAGTTCCAAGTAGCACGGGCTTTGGTGAGCCGATAACTTACCTGGCACAGGAGCTGGGCAAGAAGCATGGTCTATGGTTAGCCTCGTGGACAGGAGATATCTCCCGTGTGAATGTTGTTGTTGTTTGGGTCCATTTTACCTGCATTAGGGTGAGGTGATGTAATACACTAGTAAGGTGAAAACAAACTTTCAACAAAACACAGAACACAGAACTTAACACAGTGGGTTAAGGCGTTACCTGTCATCCCAGTGGCTGAAAGGCTTCTGTGCTGGCTAGGGTTCGAATCGCCTGGTGGGAAAGTGTTCTATAGTTGAATAACTACTCTCGCGTGTTTAGGCGAGTTGGGCATTAAGCATAGACACGGTGTATTCCCATATTCAACAGGGACTTGATGAAAAAACGTAAATTTGACCCCTCACTAGCTCTGGTGCTCTTGGGAGGTGGTGATCTTTGGAGTGTTGAAATGCCCCATAATTACCATCTCTTTTAAGGGTCTGAGCGTGGTGCAGTGGGTTGAGGCGTTACCTGTCATGCCAGTGGCTGGAAGGCTTCTGTGCTGGCTAGGGTTCGAGTCTCCTGGTGGGAAAGTGTTCTATAGTTGAATAACTACTCTCGCGTGTTTAGGCGAGTTGGGCATTAAGCATAGACACAGTGTATTCCCATATTCAACAGGGACTTGATGAAAAAACGTAAATTTGACCCCTCACTAGCTCTGGTGCTCTTGGGAGGTGGTGATCTTTGGAGTGTTCAAATGCCCCAAAATTACCATCTCTTTTAAGGGTCTGAGCGTGGTGCAGTGGGTTGAGGCGTTACCTGTCATGCCAGTGGCTGGAAGGCTTCTGTGCTGGCTAGGGTTCGAGTCTCCTGGTGGGAAAGTGTTCTATAGTTGAATAACTACTCTCGCGTGTTTAGGCGAGTTGGGCATTAAGCATAGACACAGTGTATTCCCATATTCAACAGGGACTTTATGAAAAAACGTAAATTTGACCCCTCACTAGCTCTGGTGCTCTTGGGAGGTGGTGATCTTTGGAGTGTTGAAATGCCCCAAAATTACCATCTCTTTTAAGGGTCTGAGCTTGGCGCAGTGGGTTAAGGCGTTACCTGTCATGCCAGTGGCTGGAAGCCTTCTGTGCTGGCTAGGGTTCGAGTCTCCTGGTGGGAAAGTGTTCTATAGTTGAATAACTACTCTCGCGTGTTTAGGTGAGTTGGGCATTAAGCATAGACACAGTGTATTCCCATATTCAACAGGGACTTGATGAAAAAACCTAAATTTGACCCCTCACTAGCTCTGGTGCTCTTGGGAGGTGGTGATCTTTGGAGTGATGAAATGCCCCAAAATTACCATCTCTTTTAAGGGTCTGAGCGTGGTGCAGTGGGTTAAGGCGTTACCTGTCATGCCAGTGGCTGGAAGGCTTCTATGCTGGCTAGGGTTCGAGTCTCCTGGTGGGAAAGTGTTCTATAGTTGAATAACTACTCTCGTGTGTTTAGGCGAGTTGGGTATATATATATATATATATATATATATATATATATATATATATATATATATATATATATATATATATATATATATATATATATATTATATATTTTGGTAGCTCTCCTGTAGACATATGTTATTAAATATGACCGAAAAAGTAAGATTAATAATTCTAACACGAATTTTCTCAATTTTCCTTATGTTTGTTTTTACTGATGACGGTAAATGAAAAATCAATTCTCCAAAATTCATTCTTTATTTCTTAGTCTGACGCGACACTTGAGCGCGTTTCGTAAAACTTATTACATTTTCAAAGACTTTAGTTACACACACACAGAACAACTATAACTGAACAGAGTTTAAACAGCTTTTCTTTTTTATACCTGCATTTGGGTGAGGTGACATGTTACAATGGTTTGGGGTGAGGTGAGAACAAACACAGAACACGAAACAATGGGTATAAGCTAAAGGGAAGAATAGATCTGTAACTGCAGAAGGCCTATTGGCCCGTATTTCTTGATGTTTCTATATTGGAGCGGAGTCTTGAAGTGGGTAGAATATAGTTGTGCGTTAATTGGCTGTTGATTGCTGGTGTTGACTTCTTGATGTGTAGTGCCTCGCAGATGTCAAGCCGCCTGTTGTCGCTGTATCTATCAATGATTTCTGTGTTGTTTGTTAAGATTTCTCTGGTGATGGTTTGGTTGTGGGAAGAGATTATATGTTCCTTGATAGAGCCCTGTTGCTTATGCATCGTTAATCGCCTGGAAAGAGATGTTGTTGTCTTGCCTATATATTGAGTTCTTTGGGGCTTACAGTCCCCAAGTGGGCATTTGAAGGCATAGACGACATTGGTCTCTTTCAAAGCGTTCTGCTTTGTGTCTGGAGAGTTTCTCATGAGTAGGTTGGCAGTTTTCTTGGTTTTATAGTAAATCGTCAATTGTATCTTCTGATTTTTGTCTGTAGGGATAACGTTTCTATTAACAATATCTTTCAGGACCCTTTCCTCCGTTTTATGAGCTGTGGAGAAGAAGTTCCTGTAAAATAGTCTAATAGGGGGTATAGGTGTTGTGTTAGTTGTATCTTCAGAGGTTGCATGGCGTTTCACTTTCCTTCTTATGATGTCTTCAATGAAACCATTGGAGAAGCCGTTGTTGACTAGGACCTGCCTTACTCTACAGAGTTCTTCGTCGACTTGCTTCCATTCTGAGCTGTGGCTGAGAGCACGGTCGACATAAGCGTTAACAACACTCCTCTTGTACCTATCTGGGCAGTCACTGTTGGCATTTAGGCACATTCCTATGTTTGTTTCCTTAGTGTAGACTGCAGTGTGGAAACCTCCGCTCCTTTCCATGACTGTTACATCTAGAAAGGGCAGCTTCCCATCCTTCTCCATCTCGTAAGTGAAACGTAACACAGAATTCTGCTCAAACGCTTCTTTCAGCTCCTGCAGATGTCTGACATCAGGTACCTGTGTAAAAATGTCGTCAACATACCTGCAGTATATGGCCGGTTTCAAGTTCAAGTCGACTAAGACTTTTTCCTCAATAGTACCCATGTAGAAGTTTGCAAACAGGACGCCTAGGGGAGAACCCATAGCGACCCCATCTACTTGCTTATACATGTGCCCATCCGGGCTCAAGAAGGGTGCCTCCTTAGTACAAGCTTGGAGTAGTTTCCTCAGGATATTTTCTGGCATGTCAAGGGGAGTACAGGCCGGGTCTCGATACACTCGGTCCACTATCATCCCGATTGTTTCATCCACAGGTACGTTGGTGAACAGTGATTCTACGTCCAACGATGCTCTTATCCCTGTAGCCCGTGTTCCCCGCAGTAAGTCAACAAATTCCTTCGGGGATTTCAGGCTGAAGTTGCACGGGACATAAGGAGTCAGTAAGCCGTTGAGTCGTTTCGCCAGTCTGTACGTGGGTGTGGGTATCTGGCTGATAATTGGCCGAAGTGGGTTTCCAGGCTTATGCGTCTTGACGTTTCCATACGCATATCCAGGTTTATATTCTCCAATAATCTTTGGCAGGTGGAGTCCGGATTTCTTGGCATTCACAGTTTCAATCAACTTGTTGACCTTTGTTTTCAATTCGGCTGTAGTGTCCTTCGTTACCCTTTGGAATTTAGTTTGGTCAGAGAGTATGTGGTTCATTTTCGCCAGATATTCGTCTTTCTTAAGGATGACGTATATTGGCGACTTGTCGCCTCTCCTGACAACTATCTCCTTGTTCTCACGAAGGCTCTTGGCTGCCGCTTTGAGCTCGGGGGTCAGTATGGTACTTCTGTAGTTGCCTCGATTCTTTCCTCCTTCCTCATTCTTTGTGCCTCCTGCACAAAAGAAGGTCACACCAAAGACACCTTACAAGCTGAACTTATTGCAGAAGAGGAAGAATCGAGGCAACTACAGAAGTAGTTGCTTGAGGAGGAGCTTGGGGAGCTATCAACTTGTGACAAGCAGCCTTGTACCCTGCATGTAATCAATATTGTAACATTTTTTGTGTAATGACATTTTCAAATAAAATTAGATAAATATACACACATACCAAAAGAATAGGGGTGGTAGGAGAAGAAAATATCAAAGTGTTCAGTGTGCCCTGCCCACGTGTGCCCC
>WNGS01113158.1:21280318-21293535 GCA_020271785.1 Procambarus virginalis | reverse complement strand
TGAGTGTTGTGAGGCAGGTCATGAGGGAGGTGAGTGTTGTGACCTCCCTCATGACCTGCCTCACAACACTCACCTCCCTCATGACCTGCCTCACAACACTCACCTCCCTCAAGACCTCCCTCACACACTCACCTCCCTCATACACCTGCCTCACAACACTCAACCTCCCTCATCACCTCCCTCACAACACTCACCTCCCTCATCACCTGCCTCACAACACTCACCTCCTCATGACCTGCCTCACAACACTCACTCCCTCATGACCTGCCTCACAACCACTCACCTCCCTCATGAACCTCCCTCACAACACTCACCTCCCTCATGACCTGCCCAACCACACTACCCCTCATCACCTGCCTCACAACACTCACCTCCCTCATGACCTGCCTCACAACACTCACCTCCCTCATCACCTGCCTCGCAACACTCACCTCCCTCATCACCTGCCTCACAACACTCACCTCCCTCATCACCTCCCTCACAACACTCACCTCCCTCATGACCTCCCTCACAACACTCACCTCCCTCATAACCTGCCTCACAACACTCACCTCCCTCATCACCTGCCTCACAACACTCACCTCCCTCATCACCTGCCTCACAACACTCAACCTCCATCATCACCTGCTCACAACACTCACCTCCTCATCACCTGCCTCACAAACACTCACCTCCCTCATCACCTGACTCACAATACTCACCTCCCTCATAACCTGCCTCACAACACTCACCTCCCTCATCACGTACCTCACAACACTCACCTCCCTCATCACATGCCTCTGTCACGGGGGGTGGGCCGGGGCTCTGCTAGCACTCGGCTGCTAGGGCCTCGAAAGGCAGAATACTCGGCCCCTCCGACTCCCGGGATCCACCGGAGTCTCCTTGGTCCCACAGGAGAGGACCAGCAATGCCCACCTCCGCAGGTCTTTGCTTCCACCACTGAAGGGGTGCCACTGACTCACCCTGGAAGCCCTTCAGTCAACCACAGGGAAACTGCTATCAGCAATTCCGGTCTAGACCCGTGGAGGAGTGAAGAAAGTCTCGGGCTTACTTTGTAACAATGACCTCCCTGAGTCTTGCCTGCCGGACAAAGAGGTTACAGGAACTCCTTTCCCGCCTGTCTTCTCTATCTTTTCCTCAACAAGGTCGCCAGCTGGGTTATTATATCTGCACCCCAGCAATGCAGTTCAGTGGGTGTATTATTATATTGTTTGTTGCCAGTGTGTTGCTACTCCCAAGACAATGAGAAATTCTATAGGGAACGTGATGTCCCCTAAATGGTACTATGATAACCCTCGTGTATGCTCAATAGAGAAAAATAATAATAATAATGGAGGCACACTCAAACATAATAATAAAATCTGTGAATTTACTGATAGAATACATGATCACACATATGACTATAAGTGACATAAGGAAATGAAAATAATAATAATAACTCTGGAGATTGTCAGCAACTCTTCTCTCACGTCCTCCAGGCTCCTTCAACTAGGCAGATAGACAGGAGTCACACACACTCTCACAGAAGGGCCTCTTCACCACGTCGGCTCCTCTTCTTCACTGTCCTGCCATCCACACACACTGTCCTCTCTGACAGTCCTGGACATAAGCTGCCCTGCAGCCTATTCTGCTACTAAAGCCTTAATATTCTATTTCCACATATATAAGTGAATATAATGACCTATCTAGCCTACTCTCATAAAGGGGTAATGGGAGGGAAAATGATCTACCTTAACAATCCTTGGCTCACGACGCCTGTCCCTCGATGGTGTGAGGGTCCTATGCTTCCTGAGTCGATCCCCGGTGATCCAGGAACGTTCCCACAGGTCCTCAGGTGTCGTGAAGCCTCGCGTCTTCGCCGTTCCAATCCCTGGGGTTCAGCTATCCCAATCCTGGTCCATCGATGGGCGCTGAGCTTATCACCATATTCACCCACACGTTCCTTCCACGAGGCATTGCTCCTCGCCCTAGGAACGGTGTCGTCCCTCTAACAACCTCAGTGGATGTGACCCGGTCACAGCTATGCCTGCCCGCCACACCTCTTCCAGGCCCTCACATCCAGCGTCGCCGCCCAGCGTCGTCACCGAATCTTTCCCAAGTTTGGCACTTCTCTGCTCAATCAACTTGGTTCCTTTTGCTTCCCAGAAGCGCGGGTCTCCTATATATCAGGTGGGCTGCGATGGCTAGCTCTAATCCACTGAGAAAGGCCTGTTTAGCCTCCAATCCTTGAGAGCTGACAGAGGAGCGTCCTCTCCCTTTCGCTGTCAGGTCCCATCTGACCATGGTGCCGCCCGGGTATTCGGTGACGTCACGGCGGGCTCTGATTGGTCGCCTGTGACCCGAGTCACCCAATCGGCACACGGCTTGGCGTCCATTCTAAAAGGTCATATCTGCAGTAGGGGATACTCTTTCATTTATATCCGGGCGCCTCTTTTCCCCATACCTACAGACTTATAATGTAAGTTTCTCCCTGCAGGGAGAGTCGATATGACTCTATAGCAGGCAACGAAAGAGATAGGAGAGGGCACCGTAACACTCACAACACTCACCTCCCTCATCACGTGCCTCACAACACTCACCTCCCTCATCACATGCCTCACAACACTCACCTCCCTCATCACGTGCCTCACAACACTCACCTCCCTCATCACCTGCCTCACAACACTCACCTGCTCATCACCTGCCTCACAACACTCACCTCCCTCATCACATGCCTCACAACACTCACCTCCATCATCACCTGCCTCACAACACTCACCTCCCTCATCACATGCCTCACAACACTCACCTGCCTCATCACCTGCCTCACAACACTCACCTCCCTCATCA
Organism: Procambarus virginalis; assembly: GCA_020271785.1. Lineage (NCBI taxonomy): Eukaryota > Metazoa > Arthropoda > Malacostraca > Decapoda > Cambaridae > Procambarus > Procambarus virginalis. The sequence goes on along the minus strand of WNGS01113158.1, from coordinate 21,290,706 downwards.
CCTGCCTCACAACACTCACCTGCCTCATCACCTGCCTCACAACACTCACCTGCTTCATCACCTGCCTCACAACACTCACCTCCCTCATCACCTGCCTCACAACACTCACCTGCCTCATCACCTGCCTCACAACACTCACCTGCTTCATCACCTGCCTCACAACACTCACCTCCCTCATCACCTGCCTCACAACACTCACCTGCCTCATCACATGCGTCACAACACTCACCTGCCTCATCACCTGCCTCACAACACTCACCTGCCTCATCACCTGCCTCACAACACTCACCTGCTTCATCACCTGCCTCACAACACTCACCTCCCTCATCACCTGCCTCACAACACTCACCTCCCTCATCACATGCGTCACAACACTCACCTGCCTCATCACCTGCCTCACAACACTCACCTGCCTCATCACCTGCCTCACAACACTCACCTGCTTCATCACCTGCCTCACAACACTCACCTCCCTCATCACCTGCCTCACAACACTCACCTGCCTCATCACATGCGTCACAACACTCACCTGCCTCATCACCTGCCTCACACACTCACCTGCCTCATCACCTGCCTCACAACACTCACCTGCTTCATCACCTGCCTCACAACACTCACCTCCCTCATCACCTGCCTCACAACACTCACCTCCCTCATCACATGCCTCACAACACTCACCTGCTTCCTCACATGCCTCACAACACTCACCTGCCTCATCACCTGCCTCACAACACTCACCTCCCTCATCACCTGCCTCACAACACTCACCTCCCTCATCACCTCCCTCACAACACTCACCTCCCTCATCACCTGCCTCACAACACTCACCTCCTCATCACCTGCCTCACAACACTCACCTCCCTCATCACCTCCCTCACAACACTCACCTCCCTCATGACCTGCCTCACAACACTCACCTGCCTCATGACCATGCCCACCATGCCGGACCAGGAGCCGTTCTGAAGCCTGTTGCCCCAGTAACGATCCGGAGGCCGCACGTTGGTGTACCTGGAGGGTGGAAACTGGTCCTGTACACACTGGTCCTGTACACACTGGTCCTGTATACACTGGTCCTGTACACACTGGTCCTGTACACACTGGTCCTGTACACACTGGTCCTGTATACACTGGTCCTGTACACACTGGTCCTGTACACACTGGTCCTGTATACACTAGTCCTGTACACACTGGTCCTGTACACACTGGTCCTGTACACACTGGTCCTGTACACACTGGTCCTGTACACACTGGTCCTGTATACACTGGTCCTGTACACACTGGTCGTGTATACACTGGTCCTGTATACACTGGTCCTGTACACACTGGTCCTGTACACATTGGTCCTGTACACACTGGTCCTGTGTACACTGGTCCTGTACACACTGGTCCTGTACACACTGGTCCTGTACACATTGGTCCTGTACACACTGGTCCTGTGTACACTGGTCCTGTACACACTGGTCCTGTACACACTGGTCCTGTACACATTGGTCCTGTACACATTGGTCCTGTGTACACTGGTCCTGTACACACTGGTCCTGTGTACACTGGTCCTGTACACATTGGTCCTGTACACATTGGTCCTGTGTACACTGGTCCTGTACACATTGGTCATGTACACATTGGTCCTGTGTACACTGGTCCTGTACACATTGGTCCTGTACACATTGGTCCTGTGTACACTGGTCCTGTACACACTGGTCCTGTACACATTGGTCCTGTACACATTGGTCCTGTGTACACTGGTCCTGTACACACTGGTCCTGTACACATGGTCCTGTACACATTGGTCCTGTGTACACTGGTCCTGTACACACTGGTCCTGTACACATTGGTCCTGTACACATTGGTCCTGTGTACACTGGTCCTGTACACACTAGTCCTGTACACATTGGTCCTGTACACATTGGTCCTGTGTACACTGGTCCTGTACACATTGGTCCTGTGTACACTTGTCCTGTGTACACTGGTCCTGTACACATTGGTCCTGTACACATTGGTCCTGTATACACTGGTCCTGTACACATTGGTCCTGTACACATTGGTCCTGTGTACACTGGTCCTGTACACACTGGTCCTGTATACACTGGTCCTGTACACATTGGTCCTGTACACATTGGTCCTGTACACACTGGTCCTGTGTACACTGGTCCTGTACATACTGGTCCTGTATACACTGGTCCTGTACACACTGGTCCTGTACACACTGGTTCTGTACACACTGGTCCTGTATACACTGGTCCTGTACACACTGGTCCTGTATACACTGGTCCTGTATACACTGGTCCTGTACACACTGGTTCTGTACACATTGGTCCTGTACACACTGGTCCTGTGTACACTGGTCCTGTACACACTGGTCCTGTACACACTGGTCCTGTACACATTGGTCCTGTACACACTGGTCCTGTGTACACTGGTCCTGTACACACTGGTCCTGTACACACTGGTCCTGTACACATTGGTCCTGTACACATTGTCCTGTGTACACTGGTCCTGTACACACTGGTCCTGTGTACACTGGTCCTGTACACATTGGTCCTGTACACATTGGTCCTGTGTACACTGGTCCTGTACACATTGGTCATGTACACATTGGTCCTGTGTACACTGGTCCTGTACACATTGATCCTGTACACATTGGTCCTGTGTACACTGGTCCTGTACACACTGGTCCTGTACACATTGGTCCTGTACACATTGGTCCTGTGTACACTGGTCCTGTACACACTGGTCCTGTACACATTGGTCCTGTACACATTGGTCCTGTGTACACTGGTCCTGTACACACTGGTCCTGTACACATTGGTCCTGTACACATTGGTCCTGTGTACACTGGTCCTGTACACACTAGTCCTGTACACATTGGTCCTGTACACATTGGTCCTGTGTACACTGGTCCTGTACACATTGGTCCTGTGTACACTGGTCCTGTGTACACTGGTCCTGTACACATTGGTCCTGTACACATTGGTCCTGTATACACTGGTCCTGTACACATTGGTCCTGTACACATTGGTCCTGTGTACACTGGTCCTGTACACACTGGTCCTGTATACACTGGTCCTGTACACACTGGTCCTGTACACATTGGTCCTGTACACACTGGTCCTGTGTACACTGGTCCTGTACACACTGGTCCTGTGTACACTGGTCCTGTATACACTGGTCCTGTACACACTGGTCCTGTACACATTGGTCCTGTACACACTGGTCCTGTACACACTGGTCCTGTACACATTGGTCCTGTGTACACTGGTCCTGTACAACTGGTCCTGTACACACTGGTCCTGTACACACTGGTCCTGTACACATTGGTCCTGTGTACACTGGTCCTGTACACATTCGTCTTGTACACACTGGTCCTGTACACATTGGTCCTGTACACACTGGTCCTGTACACACTGGTCCTGTACACACTGGTCCTGTATACACTGGTCCTGTACACACTGGTCCTGTACACACTGGTCCTGTACACACTGGTCCTGTATACACTGGTCCTGTACACACTGGTCCTGTACACATTGGTCCTGTATACACTGGTCCTGTACACACTGGTCCTGTATACACTGGTCCTGTACACACTGGTCCTGTACACACTGGTCCTGTATACACTGGTCCTGTAGACACTGGTCCTGTATACACTGGTCCTGTACACACTGGTCCTGTATACACTGGTCCTGTATACACTGGTCCTGTATACACTGGTCCTGTACACACTGGTCCTGTATACACTGGTCCTGTATACACTGGTCCTGTATACACTGGTCCTGTACACACTGATTCTGTATACACTGGTCCTGTATACACTGGTCCTGTACACACTGGTCCTGTACACATTGGTCCTGTACACACTGGTCCTGTATACACTGGTCCTGTATACACTGGTCCTGTACACACTGGTCCTGTACACATTGGTCCTGTACACACTGGTCCTGTATACACTGGTCCTGTACACATTGGTCCTGTACACACTGGTCCTGTACACACTGGTCCTGTATACACTGGTCCTGTACACACTGGTCCTGTACACACTGGTCCTGTACACACTGGTCCTGTACACACTGGTCCTGTGTACACTGGTCCTGTATACACTGGTCCTGTATACACTGGTCCTGTACACACTGGTCCTGTACACACTGGTCCTGTGTACACTGGTCCTGTACACACTGGTCCTGTATACACTGGTCCTGTATACACTGGTCCTGTATACACTGGTCCTGTACACATTGGTCCTGTACACACTGGTCCTGTACACACTGGTCCTGTATACACTGGTCCTGTATACACTGGTCCTGTACACACTGGTCCTGTATACACTGGTCCTGTATACACTGGTCCTGTACACACTGGTCCTGTATACACTGGTCCTGTACACACTGGTCCTGTACACACTGGTCCTGTATACACTGGTCCTGTATACACTGGTCCTGTACACACTGGTCCTGTACACATTGGTCCTGTACACACTGGTCCTGTGTACACTGGTCCTGTACACACTGGTCCTGTACACACTGGTCCTGTACACATTGGTCCTGTACACACTGGTCCTGTGTACACTGGTCCTGTACACACTGGTCCTGTACACACTGGTCCTGTACACATTGGTCCTGTACACATTGGTCCTGTGTACACTGGTCCTGTACACACTGGTCCTGTGTACACTGGTCCTGTACACATTGGTCCTGTACACATTGGTCCTGTGTACACTGGTCCTGTACACATTGGTCATGTACACATTGGTCCTGTGTACACTGGTCCTGTACACATTGGTCCTGTACACATTGGTCCTGTGTACACTGGTCCTGTACACACTGGTCCTGTACACATTGGTCCTGTACACATTGGTCCTGTGTACACTGGTCCTGTACACACTGGTCCTGTACACATTGGTCCTGTACACATTGGTCCTGTGTACACTGGTCCTGTACACACTGGTCCTGTACACATTGGTCCTGTACACATTGGTCCTGTGTACACTGGTCCTGTACACACTAGTCCTGTACACATTGGTCCTGTACACCTTGGTCCTGTGTACACTGGTCCTGTGTACACTGGTCCGGTACACATTGGTCCTGTACACATTGGTCCTGTATACACTGGTCCTGTACACATTGGTCCTGTACACATTGGTCCTGTGTACACTGGTCCTGTACACACTGGTCCTGTATACACTGGTCCTGTACACACTGGTCCTGTACACATTGGTCCTGTACACACTGGTCCTGTGTACACTGGTCCTGTACACACTGGTCCTGTGTACACTGGTCCTGTATACACTGGTCCTGTACACACTGGTCCTGTACACATTGGTCCTGTACACACTGGTCCTGTACACACTGGTCCTGTACACATTGGTCCTGTGTACACTGGTCCTGTACACACTGGTCCTGTACACACTGGTCCTGTACACACTGGTCCTGTACACATTGGTCCTGTACACACTGGTCCTGTACACACTGGTCCTGTACACACTGGTCCTGTATACACTGGTCCTGTACACACTGGTCCTGTACACACTGGTCCTGTACACACTGGTCCTGTACACACTGGTCCTGTATACACTGGTCCTGTACACACTGGTCCTGTACACATTGGTCCTGTATACACTGGTCCTGTACACACTGGTCCTGTACACACTGGTCCTGTACACACTGGTCCTGTACACACTGGTCCTGTATACACTGGTCCTGTATACACTGGTCCTGTATACACTGGTCCTGTACACACTGGTCCTGTATACACTGGTCCTGTACACACTGGTCCTGTACACACTGGTCCTGTATACACTGGTCCTGTAGACACTGGTCCTGTATACACTGGTCCTGTACACACTGGTCCTGTATACACTGGTCCTGTATACACTGGTCCTGTATACACTGGTCCTGTACACACTGGTCCTGTATACACTGGTCCTGTATACACTGGTCCTGTATACACTGGTCCTGTACACACTGGTTCTGTATACACTGGTCCTGTATACACTGGTCCTGTACACACTGGTCCTGTACACATTGGTCCTGTACACACTGGTTCTGTATACACTGGTCCTGTATACACTGGTCCTGTACACACTGGTCCTGTACACATTGGTCCTGTACACACTGGTCCTGTATACACTGGTCCTGTACACATTGGTCCTGTACACACTGGTCCTGTACACACTGGTCCTGTATACACTGGTCCTGTACACACTGGTCCTGTACACACTGGTCCTGTACACACTGGTCCTGTACACACTGGTCCTGTGTACACTGGTCCTGTATACACTGGTCCTGTACACACTGGTCCTGTACACACTGGTCCTGTACACACTGGTCCTGTGTACACTGGTCCTGTACACACTGGTCCTGTGTACACTGGTCCTGTATACACTGGTCCTGTATACACTGGTCCTGTACACATTGGTCCTGTACACACTGGTCCTGTACACACTGGTCCTGTATACACTGGTCCTGTATACACTGGTCCTGTACACACTGGTCCTGTATACACTGGTCCTGTATACACTGGTCCTGTACACACTGGTCCTGTATACACTGGTCCTGTACACACTGGTCCTGTACACACTGGTCCTGTATACACTGGTCCTGTATACACTGGTCCTGTACACACTGGTCCTGTACACATTGGTCCTGTACACACTGGTCCTGTGTACACTGGTCCTGTACACACTGGTCCTGTACACACTGGTCCTGTACACACTGGTCCTGTACACATTGGTCCTGTACACACTGGTCCTGTCTACACTGGTCCTGTACACACTGGTCCTGTACACACTGGTCCTGTACACATTGGTCCTGTACACATTGGTCCTGTGTACACTGGTCCTGTACACACTGGTCCTGTGTACACTGGTCCTGTACACATTGGTCCTGTACACATTGGTCCTGTGTACACTGGTCCTGTACACATTGGTCCTGTACACATTGGTCCTGTGTACACTGGTCCTGTACACATTGGTCCTGTACACATTGGTCCTGTGTACACTGGTCCTGTACACACTGGTCCTGTACACATTGGTCCTGTGTACACTGGTCCTGTACACACTGGTCCTGTACACACTGGTCCTGTACACACTGGTCCTGTACACATTGGTCCTGTGTACACTGGTCCTGTACACATTCGTCCTGTACACACTGGTCCTGTACACATTGGTCCTGTACACACTGGTCCTGTACACACTGGTCCTGTACACACTGGTCCTGTATACACTGGTCCTGTACACACTGGTCCTGTACACACTGGTCCTGTACACACTGGTCCTGTACACACTGGTCCTGTATACACTGGTCCTGTACACACTGGTCCTGTACACATTGGTCCTGTATACACTGGTCCTGTACACACTGGTCCTGTATACACTGGTCCTGTACACACTGGTCCTGTACACACTGGTCCTGTACACACTGGTCCTGTATACACTGGTCCTGTACACACTGGTCCTGTATACACTGGTCCTGTACACACTGGTCCTGTACACACTGGTCCTGTATACACTGGTCCTGTAGACACTGGTCCTGTATACACTGGTCCTGTATACACTGGTCCTGTATACACTGGTCCTGTATACACTGGTCCTGTACACACTGGTCCTGTATACACTGGTCCTGTATACACTGGTCCTGTATACACTGGTCCTGTACACACTGATTCTGTATACACTGGTCCTGTATACACTGGTCCTGTACACACTGGTCCTGTACACATTGGTCCTGTACACACTGGTTCTGTATACACTGGTCCTGTATACACTGGTCCTGTACACACTGGTCCTGTACACATTGGTCCTGTACACACTGGTCCTATATACACTGGTCCTGTACACATTGGTCCTGTACACACTGGTCCTGTGTACACTGGTCCTGTACACACTGGTCCTGTACACACTGGTCCTGTACACACTGGTCCTGTACACATTGGTCCTGTAAACACTGGTCCTGTACACACTGGTCCTGTACACACTGGTCCTGTACACATTGGTCCTGTACACACTGGTCCTATATACACTGGTCCTGTACACATTGGTCCTGTACACACTGGTCCTGTGTACACTGGTCCTGTACACACTGGTCCTGTGTACACTGGTCCTGTACACACTGGTCCTGTACACACTGGTCCTGTCTACACTGGTCCTGTACACACTGGTCCTGTACACACTGGTCCTGTACACATTGGTCCTGTACACATTGGTCCTGTGTACACTGGTCCTGTACACACTGGTCCTGTGTACACTGGTCCTGTACACATTGGTCCTGTACACATTGGTCCTGTGTACACTGGTCCTGTACACATTGGTCATGTACACATTGGTCCTGTGTACACTGGTCCTGTACACATTGGTCCTGTACACATTGGTCCTGTGTACACTGGTCCTGTACACACTGGTCCTGTACACATTGGTCCTGTACACATTGGTCCTGTGTACACTGGTCCTGTACACACTGGTCCTGTACACATTGGTCCTGTACACATTGGTCCTGTGTACACTGGTTCTGTACACACTGGTCCTTTACACATTGGTCCTGTACACATTGGTCCTGTGTACACTGGTCCTGTACACACTAGTCCTGTACACATTGGTCCTGTACACATTGGTCCTGTGTACACTGGTCCTGTACACATTGGTCCTGTGTACACTTGTCCTGTGTACACTGGTCCTGTACACATTGGTCCTGTACACATTGGTCCTGTATACACTGGTCCTGTACACATTGGTCCTGTACACATTGGTCCTGTGTACACTGGTCCTGTACACACTGGTCCTGTATACACTGGTCCTGTACACATTGGTCCTGTACACATTGGTCCTGTACACACTGGTCCTGTGTACACTGGTCCTGTACATACTGGTCCTGTATACACTGGTCCTGTACACACTGGTCCTGTACACACTGGTTCTGTACACACTGGTCCTGTATACACTGGTCCTGTACACACTGGTCCTGTATACACTGGTCCTGTATACACTGGTCCTGAACACACTGGTTCTGTACACATTGGTCCTGTACACACTGGTCCTGTGTACACTGGTCCTGTACACACTGGTCCTGTACACACTGGTCCTGTACACATTGGTCCTGTTCACACTGGTCCTGTGTACACTGGTCCTGTACACACTGGTCCTGTACACACTGGTCCTGTACACATTGGTCCTGTACACATTGTCCTGTGTACACTGGTCCTGTACACACTGGTCCTGTGTACACTGGTCCTGTACACATTGGTCCTGTACACATTGGTCCTGTGTACACTGGTCCTGTACACATTGGTCATGTACACATTGGTCCTGTGTACACTGGTCCTGTACACATTGATCCTGTACACATTGGTCCTGTGTACACTGGTCCTGTACACACTGGTCCTGTACACATTGGTCCTGTACACATTGGTCCTGTGTACACTGGTCCTGTACACACTGGTCCTGTACACATTGGTCCTGTACACATTGGTCCTGTGTACACTGGTCCTGTACACACTGGTCCTGTACACATTGGTCCTGTACATATTGGTCCTATGTACACTGGTCCTGTACACACTAGTCCTGTACACATTGGTCCTGTACACATTGGTCCTGTGTACACTGGTCCTGTACACATTGGTCCTGTGTACACTGGTCCTGTGTACACTGGTCCTGTACACATTGGTCCTGTACACATTGGTCCTGTATACACTGGTCCTGTACACATTGGTCCTGTACACATTGGTCCTGTGTACACTGGTCCTGTACACACTGGTCCTGTATACACTGGTCCTGTACACACTGGTCCTGTACACATTGGTCCTGTACACACTGGTCCTGTGTACACTGGTCCTGTACACACTGGTCCTGTGTACACTGGTCCTGTATACACTGGTCCTGTACACACTGGTCCTGTACACATTGGTCCTGTACACACTGGTCCTGTACACACTGGTCCTGTACACATTGGTCCTGTGTACACTGGTCCTGTACACACTGGTCCTGTGTACACTGGTCCTGTATACACTGGTCCTGTATACACTGGTCCTGTACACATTGGTCCTGTACACACTGGTCCTGTACACACTGGTCCTGTATACACTGGTCCTGTATACACTGGTCCTGTACACACTGGTCCTGTACACACTGGTCCTGTATACACTGGTCCTGTATACACTGGTCCTGTACACACTGGTCCTGTACACATTGGTCCTGTACACACTGGTCCTGTGTACACTGGTCCTGTACACACTGGTCCTGTACACACTGGTCCTGTACACACTGGTCCTGTACACATTGGTCCTGTACACACTGGTCCTGTCTACACTGGTCCTGTACACACTGGTCCTGTACACACTGGTCCTGTACACATTGGTCCTGTACACATTGGTCCTGTGTACACTGGTCCTGTACACACTGGTCCTGT
>WNGS01113158.1:21239091-21263647 GCA_020271785.1 Procambarus virginalis | reverse complement strand
CAGGTTCCCAGGGCACCAAGCTGTGGGTTGTGGTGCTGACAGTGTCCCCCCTGTGAACCTCTTCCGAGATGAGGACTTCCCCCCGCAGAAAGGCCTGAAGGATTCTATGTGTGACGCTACCGTGGATGCTGTCGGGTGGCCTGGTGGTGTCGCCGGTCTCTGCGGACCACCTGGTTGACGGTGTGGATATTGTGGCCATAGAGTGTGTGGTTCCGCCCCCACTGCCTGCTTTCTTGCCTCCTCCGCCCCCTCTGCCCGTCTCCACCTGCTGTGTCTTCAGTGCATTGTGGCGGTGCGTTGACAGGAGCTGTGCATGACCCTGTAGAAGTTCCTATAGTGGTGTGTGGTATTGTGCCTCCGGTGGAAGAGGCGGCTGCGGTGTTATGTGACCATATGATGTGTGACCATGTGCAGTCTCCCGGTGGTCTTGCTGTGGCGCCTCTGGTGGCGGATGATAGTCCATCCGGCGAGTTCCCGATGTCGAAACGTTCCTGTCGAGCTCTCAGTTTGTCTCCTCTGCTGGATGTCGCCTGGGCGGACATGGTGGTCTGAGGAGACGTCTTCTGCCGTGAGTGCGGCTCTTGCGCAGTCTGCGGGTGTTGATGCCATCATGGTGAAGGGTGCCCCTATTGCGGGGGTGGTGACTGGTGTGGTGGCCTCGCTTGTGTTTAGTGGTGATTTGAATTTGGTTTTGGAGAAAGATGCACCTTCCGTAATGCGGCCCGCATTGCCCTACCCCCTCGTGCAACTGGTCGAAGTGCCACTGACTCCCGTGTTGCAGCCCTCTGGGGTTTCACCAGCAGTGCCTCTGCCTCTTGTGCAGCCGCCCTCCGTGCTGCACCTCCCTGTTAAGTCTTCTATGCCCCATTCTTCTGTGATCCAGCTGGACTTTCCCCTGTCTGCTATGCCGCCACCCCCTGTGCTGATGGTTCGTCGCCCTGGACACCCATCGTGGTGCACCTGTTTTCAATGTGTTAGTTTTATCCGTTTTGTAGTTTTATGATATTGCATTGCTTTCCGTTGTTGTGTGTTGTTATGTTATCCTATGTTGTATTGTTGTGTTCTGATGTGGCACTTGGTGCCTTTTTTATTTATATATATGTAGCTTGGTTATATCACAATAAAAAAAAGTTGGAGACAGTGCTTCTGATTGGCAGTTCACTTAACCTGGCCACTGTTTCCTGAGTATCTTGCAACACAAAATTTTATTTAAAATGAACTTTAATGCATAACAATATGGCAAAAAATAATTGGTATAGTTAATATTTTTAAATATAAAAAATTATCCAGAATGGAATCTGAAGTGCCACCATGCAAATTATTCATCTTTGGTAGTTCATTATTTAAATAAAATCATCTCTAACATTTCATCACGATTCGATCACACGTTTTTCCAACATTTGCTCCCATCCTATATCCTGCCTCAATATAACAATATTATTGATATGAGAAAATGTAGATTATGAATTCACTATGTTAAAAATGATGAATGCGTCCTTGGGATCGGCATAGGCTTTAATGGGTCTCAGTAATAAGTAATAATAAAGTCACCAACAATGCTTGAAGCCTATGTAGCTTCGAATGACAGCATAGCTTATAAACTTTAAAATAAATTACTTCGTATTATATTTAAAAGAAACATTCAAATTTAACAAAAAATTCAAAGTCTTTAGGCAATGTTCGTGGGTACAGTAGTTTACCCAAAAGTCACGTTCGTGAAATTAGCGTAATGTACATACAAAACACGCATTTTCTTACATATGTGTTTGAATTTTGTGAATAGTTAGGTATGGGTCAGGTTTCGATAGCAATTATTTTTGCATTTGTCTATCCGTCCTCAGGTTATGCTCGTCCATGCAGATCCCGACCCAAAAACGCATTCATCAATTTTATGGCCACCATATATTTGGTGGCTGGACAACTGCCTTTATTTATCAGGATGGGCTGGTATTTTCAGTCTGAGGAGAACCAGGTGCGATTCAAACACAGAAAAAAAACTAAGCAATGTCCGATAGCAGTTGACCATACCACACACTAGAAGGTGAAGGGACGACGACGTTACGGTCCGTCCTGGACCATTCTCAAGTCGATTGTCAAGCTCCGATAGCAGTGTTCAAACGTCATCAATCTATTGAAAGTCCAACGTTATATATAATCCATCAGTCCAGCGTCATTTAATCCATTGAAAGGATTATTATTTTTCTTGCATAAAGCGTTTTAATCTATAAGTAGGGGGTTTGGCGGCGGAATTTACAAGCATTTGACAGCAATTCATGAGGAAGTCTGTGGTGGGCCGCCATCAGAGGGGCAGTTGCTACTGATAACCTTCCAATTGTTTTATTTTTATTTTTACATGAATGTATGCAAGGGAAATACAATAAATACAATAAAACAAGCTAAATAAAACAAAACAAATCATGAAAACGCCGGCAAGAAGGACCGACAGCTCAGTAAACAATTGTCAAAACAAGCAAGGGCAAGAAGGTATACATGAGAACACACAACACAACACAAAACAAAAAAACAAATACAAAAATGCAAGGAAAACAATAAAACATAGTAACAATACAAAACATTATATGAGTAAGATCAGTATGAACAAGAAAAAAGCACAACAGAAACACAGAAAGCATAAATAGAACACACAGGACAAAATAACAACACAAAAACAAACACATAAATAAAAACACTCACACCAAACCACCTACCTCTCCCCAAACAAAGAGAGAGGCATAGGCACAAACTACAAAAGGGCAAACAAACAGCCAGAAGGGCACACAGTACAAGAATTAACACAGAAGTATGGAAATCACCGGACATGCTTGCCTGGAAACATGTCCCGAGGGAACCGTACATTGAACGCCTCCCAGAGCAACCACCTCCATGGGCCTAGACCATCCTCTGGGGACACCATGTCATCCGGAACCTCGGCTACAAACACCCGCAAACAGGGAATCCAAATGGTATCACCCCGGAGGCGAGAGATCGGCACACACTCCCAAACCGAGGGAATCTTATCATTATAAAAGTCCCGCTGTTCCTCGAATTTCGGCAACGCAGCAATCTCCGACCAGTGACCCTACGGCATCACAGACGCCGGCAACACGTCTCCCAGGGTCCCAATGCGCACCCTCGGAGGAGGGACCCGGATAGAGTGCACCACCACCGGGGTACCAGCGGTCACGAGCACACCACCGGCCGACTGCCGGGAACCCGAGCGGCGCGCATCCTTCCGTAAGGTCACCACCAGGCCACACTCAGCACCAGCATCCCCACCATCCCTAGCAGCGGAGGCCACCACTCCCCACCGCGAAGAGCCCTCCGGTGGAGAAGGAGCAGAAGGCCCACCTGAGACATGGACACCATCGTGAGCAGGCACATGGACCTCCGCCACCACTACCTGCGGGGCCATCGACACATCTGGCTACACACCCGAAGACCCACAATCACTAAATTCCCCAACGTCGGCCTGGGCGGACGATGAACGCCTGGGACGTTTGGGCTCCGGCTGGAGATCGTCAGAGCCGGACGTGGACCCAGAAACACGAGCACTACCAGCCGGACAAACCGACGCCCGACGCAAAACGGCAGCAGCCTCCACCACATGGGGAACAGGAACACACACAGCAGGAGGCTCCGCAGCCACCCCAGCACAGAGCACAGCCAGGACCCGAGGTGAGGATGCAGGGCCAGGCGCAGCAGCCGAAGACGAGGGAGCAGATGGCGATGCCTCACAGGGAGCACCAGGAATGTCCACGGAAGCAGCAGGGCCAGAGACAGAAGCAGGAGTATCATCCGACGGCACCACAACATCCGGAGGAGGGTCTGCGACAACCGGGGGAACGTCGGGCGACGCAGGGGGAGCCTCAGCAACGAACGGGACGTTCACCTCCTCACCCCCGGAGTCCTCCTCCAGAGGGAGCGGCGGGAAATCATCTTTATGGAACAAATGCACGGGAGCAACCGGATCAGCAGGACACCCGGCAGCCTGATGCCCCAACATACCACACCGGAAACAAGTACGGGGTTGCCAGGCATAAAACACCCGCACGTAGTACCCTAACAGCCGGACAGAGGACGAAATGTCCGACCTCAGTCGCATCCTGAGGGTCCGAATGTTGGTCTTCACACCCAAATACTTGCCAGACGGTAGCGAGTTCATCCGCACACTAACGACGGAGCCGTACCTCTGGAAGAAACGCCGGAGGAGAGTCTCAGGAAACTCCATGGGAGCGCCATGGACACTTACATATGTCACAGCACCACTACTGCCCGAAATGGTCACAGACCCGGTGCCGTCCTGCAGCTTCAACGTACGCCCCTCGTACCTCCGGAGAAAATCATGGTACACCAGCTCACCCACAAACTTGATGATGACATGGCGAGCAGTGACCAGCTCAATACCGTAGACGTCCTGGACTGGGACCCTGTGCATGTCACTCAAGACCAAGTCTACAAGCGAGTATCCAGCACGGCCAGTAAACTCCAACACTATGGAGTGGACCCGCACGACAACTAGAACACTGCCCATCGCAAACACGCCACGTCCACACCACCAAGGAACAGCAGGGAGGGTAGAGACACCCACACCCCCTGCCGGCGAAAACGGCAACTATCACAAAACTGCCGGAGCGATCAAACGACACATCCACACTGCATGGCAGCTGAGGTGAGACTCTCTGGACTAATGGGCAACTGCCTTTATTTATCAGGATGGGCTGGTATTTTCAGTCTGAGGAGAACCAGGTGCGATTCAAACACAGAAATAAAACTAAGCAATGTTCGATAGCAGTTGACCATACCACACACAAGAAGGTGAAGGGACGACGACGTTATGGTCCGTCCTGGACCATTCTCAAGTCGATTGTCAAGCTCCGATAGCAGTGTTCAAACGTCATCAGTCTATTGAAAGTCCAACGTCATATATAAACCACCAGTCCAGCGTCATTTAATCCACTGAAAGGAT
Organism: Procambarus virginalis; assembly: GCA_020271785.1. Classification (NCBI taxonomy): domain Eukaryota; kingdom Metazoa; phylum Arthropoda; class Malacostraca; order Decapoda; family Cambaridae; genus Procambarus; species Procambarus virginalis. Next base: position 21,258,681 of record WNGS01113158.1, on the reverse strand, counting down.
TAATATTTTTCTTGTATAAAGCATTTTAATCTATAAGTAGGGGGTTTGGCGGCGGAATTTACAAGCATTTGACAGCAATTCATGAGGAAGTCTGTGGTGGGCTGCCATCAGAGGGGCAGTTGTTGCTGATAACCTTCCAATTGTTGTTTTCTTTTGTAGTGATCCAGCTGTTTCTGCCTTGGTGGCTCTCCGTTTATTCACTGCTTGATGCAGACGGCAGCTTAGGTCATTTGATTCTAAACTCCTACCTTTAGGAGGTTGTGCGGCGGGCCTAGAGTCCTCTGCGAGAATTGATTATACTCTGGTGGGGATTATGTTTGTTAATGGGCTGAACATTAGGGTAGAAGACCTACTGGGTGTTAAGCTTTTGAAGAATGGACTCATTTGGTGAAATTTAGAACGTGCAGTACTTTCAAGACCTTCTTGGCAAGATGTGAGGACGTTTTCTCGTTGCCTAACGGATTAGGTGAAGTAAGGGTTAGTAAATTAAGCAAGATAGTGGCATTTGTTGTGATGCATGATGCACTGATTTAGTTATCAAACGAAGTGCTTGCTCGTGTTCTCCGCCAGTTTGGCAAGGTTATGGGTATCTGGTGAAATAATTTTGCATTTGGCCCATTGAAAGGATCGGATCAGAACTGTGGGGAATGAAGCTGGAGGGGAATATCCCATCCTAGGTGTTCGTGTTGGGACATAGCCTTCATTGTGCTTATACTGGCCAGCCCAACATTTAATTTAAGTGTGGGTCACTTTACTGTTACCTGTCAGGTAGATAAGAACATAAGAATAAAGGTAACTGCAGAAAGCCTAATAGCCCATACGAGGGAGATAATATTTACAACCACCCAATCCCACTCATATACATGTCCACACTTGAAACAATCAAAGGACCCCACCTCCACCAATTTATGCGGTAGTTGGTTCCACAAATAAACAACCCTGTTACCGAACTAGTATTTACCAATGTCATCCCTAAATCTAAACTTATCCAATTATAACCATTCTTTCATGTTCTGTCTTGGTTTGATACTTTTAATACCCTATTAATATCCCCTTTGTTATATTCATTCATCCACATGTAAACCTCTATCATGTCACCCCTAACTCTTCGCCTTTCCAGCGAATGCAATTTAATCTTTGTCAATCTTTTTCGTTTCTCAGGTCTCTAATTTGCGGGATTAACTTTGTCATCCTATACTGAACGCGATCAAGTTATTTTATATCCATTCTACAGTAAGGCGACCAAAANTATTTAATTATCATACAAAGGCACTGGTTCTCTAGTGTCATTCTAATGATCACTATTATTCGTTTTCCCTCTTTTCTCAAAGTGGGTGGTCCTTCGATTTATTTAATACAATAATCAATTAATTTAATATATGAGTTCAAGCCCCAGATAACCAACAACCTGTTGGGTGTGAGTTTTCAGTTGCATATAGTCGTGGGGACCATTCAGGCTTGTTCGGATTTGTGTTCCTCACGTGTGCCCCAAAGAATGAGGTGATTTGATAAAATGCTATGCCCAAGATACCATCCAAGTGCCGGAGGGGAAGTGGTTCAAATAGCTTCGGCAATCACTTCCTTTTGTCCGGTCGTGATGGTCAAGCGGATTAAGGCGTCCTGTAAATACCAGTTGCGTTGCTCCTGGGAGTATGGGTTCGAGACACTTCTGGGGTGTGAGTTTTCATATATATATATATATATATATATATATATATATATATATATATATATATATATATATATATATATATATATACACAGCCTCCCAAATTGCTCTACCAGCCTTCCTTTCCTCCTCCCATGCATCGCACGACCTCGTCAGAGATATCTTACCTGCAACCTTGAGAGATTCAGCAGGAATACACGATCCTGCTTTCACTGAATGTTCAAATCAGTGGGATGTTCTGGCAGCCCCAGCAACCATTATAGAGCCAACAAAACAACACAAACAGTCCGGCTGGGACCACCCTCTAGTGGAAAAAGTAGCTGATGCCATGCTCAGCGCCGCAACATCAGACAAGGAGAAAGCCCGCCTCAGAGCAGTGCGTGCCCCCCATGCAGGAGACTTCCTCCTGGCAGTACCCATGTCAGCAATGGGCACGCGCCTAGATCCAGAATCCCTTCGTGTAGCAGTGGCCCTCCGCCTTGGTGCCCCAATTCACACTGAATACAAGTGTATTTGCAACAGGGTGGAAGCAGACCAATACGGACTGCATGGGTTGCATTGTGGAAGCACAAAGGACTGGCATGCAAGACACAACGAGGTCAATGACATCATCAAGAGAAGCCTCGTCTCAGCTAAGTGCCCAGCGGAGAGAGAACCTCGCATCCTAGGGGTCCAGAACCCGGATTTCCCCGCACTTCGCCCTGATGGCATCACCATATACTCATGGAAGGAGGGTAGACAGTTGGTGTGGGACTACACATGTGTATCCACCCTGGCTGACACCTACGTACACTTCGGAGCTGATCAAGCAGGTGGGGCGGCCAACCACAGGGAAACAGCAAAATCTCTCAAATACAGGCGACTGGCAGGCCAATACCTCTTTGTTCCCATAGCGTCTGAGACACATGGCCCCTGGGGCAAGAGTGCCTTGGGATTTCTCAAGGAATTGGGTTCCAAGCTCATCGACGTCACCAGAGACCCAAGGGCTTGCAGTTTTTTGTTTCAGCGCCTCAGTGTGGCGATCCAGAGGGGAAATGCTTGCTGCGTCCTCGGTTCCTGTCCGGAAGCGGAGGAGCTTCAAGAGATACATAACCTTTAGGCATTTGTCTTGTATGTTTTGTAACCTTTAAAGACACAATAAAGCATATATATATATATTTGTATATATATATATTTATATATATATTATATAATATATATAATATAATGTTATATATATATTATATATATATTATATAATATATACCTAACTGTTGTATGAATGATAAGTGTAGTTCTTAAAATGGCAACTGACTGACAAACGTGTTAATGATTTTACTTCTGAAAGGTTTGGAGACAAGACAGCAGACAACTACCGTGCTTCAGAAAGGAGTTATAAGGCAGCTATCTTGCTTCAGAATGGAGGTATCAGGCAACTACAGGAGCCACAGAAAGAAGACAGCAGACATCTATTTTTCTTTAGAAAGGGAAACAGCAGTTGGTTATTGTGCTTCAGAAATGAGACATCAGCCAGCTATCGTGTTTCAGAAAAGACACAGAAGACAGGTACTGTGATTCATAAAGCTGACAGCTATCGTGCTTCAGAAAGGAGATCGTTGAACATACATTACCTGTTTTTGTGAAATCTTGAGCAAAATATGATATTAAAGAATTGCCAGCATCCAAAAGAACATGATCGCCTCGCCTAACCAAAGTGTTAAGGGCTTCTGGGAACTCTTGTTGTGGCCTCCACACGAGGCGGCCATCCTTCTGCGCCTCGGCCATCTTGTGGTATATACCAGACTCCTGGGACTGAAAACAATAACGATAATGAACTAGTTACATATACTCATACAATAATAAGCCTGTAATATGATTTTGATTAGTGTTACACAGTAAAATATTGGGACATTTCCATGGCCAACCTGCAGGAAGTCTTCCAGTCCGGATCCTTTTAACCATATCATGGTAGTAGACGGGTCGTCCAGCACTTGCTGTCGGGACTGGTAAGGTTCAGAGATATGTCTGACAGCCAGGAGAGCCATGAGGTTGCCGGCGTAGCTCTGTGTCAACACCACCGTCACCAGCCCCCACACTGTCAGCATCACCCGCTCCCACCACCAGTTTGCATGCTCCATGATATCTGTAATGCAACTTGCAGTGATTACACATATAAAATATCCTTGCAGGTATTATCAATCCTATTTATAAATTAAAGATCACAACCGTCTACGGTCTTCACATTTGTATTCCATGCTCATATATAAATGTTTTTTATCTTTTTCTTAATCATTTAAGTATCTAATACTTTCTTTGCACCTCAACTTATCATATGCATAATAATTATTATGGCTGTTAGCAACATGAATTAGTTACTTTTATCTTGCTGTAATAAGATTCGAATATAGTCGAAGAAGCGCAGTAACCATATCCCTTGAGCAGCGGTCTCCTGAGAGAAGCACGAAGCCACGAGGAAGAGAGCAGCAGGCAGCACCAGTATCGTCCCCAGGATGGCTGCCCACACCAGCGGCTCCAGAGGGAAAAGGAAGCCCCACGGGTCAACCTCCGGCCGGCCTCGAGCCCCCAAGATCCTCCAGTAGTCTATGAACGCTGGCACAGTGAAGTCCACCACCCCAGTTCGCTCTCCAAGGAACATGAAGGGACCCACAGCAAGGTCCACCTCCTGTGTATACCCCCTAAGCTATTTACATTGTTATTAGAACAGACGTTTCGATAAATCAGTTAAATGTCGCATAAAAATGAAAAAAACAGTAAATAGGTAGTAAACATAATTTCCATTAATTTGTTATCGTTTGTCAATGAAGAGTACTTGTACTTGTACGGCAGCAAGGGTTCAAAACTTACATAAACTATTGGGTTTACTTTGGACCGGTCTGCCAAGGAGCGTGTGTCTAAAGAGAAGATCAGGAACTGTAACTGAACATTATAAACTGTATACATGTTGAACACTGATATCATTTTAAAAGAAAATGAATGAGGTAATTGTCTATCAGAAAAGTCTGAATAAGTTAATCATCAATTACATGATATAATATTTTGGTAGAGCAGTTATCTATAAGTCAACTAACTCATCACCAAAACATCCAGTTGATGAGCACTTGTGTATGAATAAAGAACACATTACACTTGCCAGCATTTATTGATGAGTGTTTCATTCACTTTTCATGCTTGAATGACACATCCATTAATGTTTCGTCTGCATACTACAAATACAAATAATTTCCCACAGAACAAAGCACCGAGCATTATCTCGGCCTAATTATACAACCAACTTTAATATACACAAAAATAAGTTGTTTTGATAAATATAAATATTAAATTAATTTTAAGAATTATAATAATAATTTTTTAATATAATTTAATAATTTTAAATAATTTAATTGATGTATATTTTTAAATTAATTTAAATTGTTGAATTAATTTAAATGATTTAATTTATTTAATTATTTTGTTTTAATGTAAATTAATTAATTATATTAAATTATTTAATTCTTTTAAATATGTATGACAAAACTAATTGGCTTGATGCCACCCATCCTCATGAACAATGGTTTAATGTTAATTAATACAGCCACCAAACACCCAGTTAATGCCTGAAAACTCGTTTACTAGCGACTTACAACTAACGACGTTCAAATTTTTCTCGAATATTCGTTCGTTGACATCGTCTGATTGAATTGCACCTCTGAAAAAGTTTCACCTACTTACTACAAAATCTAATAATTGCCAATACACCCAAAATTCTTCGCCTTATCTAGGCCAAACTGTACACCAAATTCTTATCTACCTATATCTATGAATTAGAGTGTCTGTCTATTCGAGGATGGAGGCCATGTAATTAGGGCTAGCCTCACACAACTTTGAACCCTGATTCCTTTCAGGTATGTACCCAACAAGGTCGGCTAAGGGTTGCCAGAATTAAAAAGGGAATAGTATGCAATGATCCAATAATCACCCCCCATTTTGTCGTTGGCCGGCGACAAAATGTCATGGCTAAATATTTTGAACAAAAAAATTTCATAGTAATACGAAACACTAATTTGATACACTGATCTCGAGAAAATTAACTTAAAGTTTCTAAACATTATTCTTAGCCCAAAGCATCTTAAACAGATGAACTGTCAGTAGGTAGCTCCTAGGCAGTCCCATACACTCACACTTTTAGTTTCTTCTTTGCTCTTGACCACAAATTCAGTTTGTACCTTTTCACAGGTCCCATATGTTTGCGGTACTACTTTCTGTTATGAGCCTCTCTTTTTTTAACTCGTAGTTCAATTGGCTTCCAAGATCATATACTGTACCTGGCCAACATCTTTTCTTACGGTTATGCTTAATACAGGTTTTGTTGCAATATTCAGAAGTTCTGGGCCACCTTTGAAAACAAGAGTTCCAGTTCGTTTGAGTTCTCTTCTCATTGTTTGAATTCTCTTCTCACATTGTTTATATTATTATCCTCTATATTCAGTGTCTTTTTAGATTTAATAGTGAGCATGTAAAAAACAAATTGCTTTGCAGAAACTCCTGCTATGCTTGATACGTTTTTATTTACTTCATCTAACACAGATGGTGTTATAAAGTATGATAAGTGATGCAGGGTGCTGTGTATGGCCAATTAATCCCCCCGTAACTTTTATCTCTTTTTTTTTATCTGCTGTTCTAATGCTTTATCTGCTTCAAGAGCAATCTGCTACTTTTTCCCACAACCAAGTTTCCTTTTTAAAAATCCATCCATATTAATAGTAACTGATGTCTTTAAACTCTTCTTTTCAGCAGGGTAGTATGACATCACACAGAATTATTGTGCATATCTAATGCAAACAGAAATGGAACAGCATAATCAAGTGATGAAATGTCATCATTCCAATTACCACAACATACAGATCATCAAATACTGAATAAAGACTCCATCGCTATCATGTAGTCTTGGAGAATTTTAAATGTTAGGTTCAACTGTTTGTGAGTTCTTTCAAATTCTTCCATTTTCGTAGATAGTCTAGAAGCTTTAAGCTCTTCAGTGTTCTCTTTGGTGATGTATTTGTTCATTTGTTTCCATTTCCTGTAAATACCTAAATGTGACTTGAGATATGTTATTTTTCAAGAACCTCTACATCTATATAAATATAAATGGAAATGCTCGTTTGTTCAAAATCGCTAATCTCCAAAAGTTCTTTACCGATTGCTTTAAAATTTTCACACAACGTTCCATTCGTATCCGAGCAGGTTTTTATAAACATACTATATAGATGTCACGTCTGTGACGGTAAAAAAAAAACATTTTTTTTCTGAATAAATGTGTTTTTTATGTGAGGGAAATCTTCGAAACCTCTTTACCGATTGCTTTGAAATTTTGACACAACATTGCATTCGAATACGTGCGTCTTTTTATATATCTGCTATATAGATGTCATCCCTGTAACAGGTAAAAACTTGCGTTTTTGAAAAACAGCGCCATCTGTTAGACGTAAAAGCAACACACCCTGTAATGTCCAAAAGTTCTTCACTGATTCCTTTAAAACTTTAACACAACGTTGCACTCGAATAGGCACTTCTTTTTATATACCTAGTATATAGATGCCACCCCTGTGACAGGTAAAAACTTGCGTTTTTGAAAAACAGCGCCATCTGTTGCACATAATAGCAACATGTACGCTATATTAAATCTGTCACGAATTCCATTTCAATGTTTCCAATTGCATTGATATATTTTATTTTCATAGATTTCGATTTATTTCATTTTTTATTGAATTAGTAGCAGTACCCGGCCACACGTTGCTGTGGCTCAGCAACACATGTACGTTGCTGAGCCACAGCCACCTTCCCTGTCCCCCAATCCTCCCGACTATTTTCCCCTCACCCGTCTCCTCGGCCTCCCAACCATTCCCCACTCCACCGTCCCCTCGTTCTCCCCACCATTCCCCACTCTACCATCCCCTCTTCCTTCCCACCATGCCCCACTCCTCTGTCCCTTTGTCCACCCCACCATTCTCCATTCCCCCAACCCCTCGTCCCGACCATCCCAAACTCCCCCGTCCCCTCGTCCTTCTCCACCATTACCCCCCTCCCTTGTCCTCTCGTCCTCCGCACCATCTCTCAATTCCATCCCCTCGTCATCCCACCATTCCCCACTCCCTCGTCCGATGCCTTCTCAAATGGTCTGATCTTCCCATCAGAAAATTGGGAACATCAAGTGATCTGATGTTCCCATCACTGAAATATAAGAAAAACTTAAAAAATGAAATGAAAATATGAAAAAATATAAAAATAAAATATACTCACGAAATGAACGGTCTGGTAAACAACGCAGCCCAATTCCAATGCATTTCACAGAAAATAATTAAATCAAAATGAAAATAAATCAAAATATATGAAAATTCCATTTATCAATGCAGTCAGAAACATTGAAATGAAATTGTAACATATCTAGTATAACATGTGTGTTGCTCTTACATGCAACAGATGGCGCTGTTTTTCAAGAAAAGCACAGTTTGACCTGTCGCAGGTGTAGAATCTATACTTATACTTACGAAATGAACGGTATGGTAAACAACATAGTTCAATTCCAACGCAATGTAACACAAAACAATTCACTAAAAAATAAAATAAATCGAAATCTATGAAAATATAATTTATCAATGCAATCGGAAATATTGAAATGGAATTCGTAACATATTTGGTATAGCGTGCATGTTACCATTATGTGCAACAGATGGCGCTATTTTTCAAAAACGCATGTTTTTACCTGTCACAGGGGTGGCATCTATATAGTAGATATATAAAAAGACACGCTTATTCGAATGCAATGTTGTATCAAAATTTAAAATTAATTGGTGAAGAACTTTCGGAGATTACAGCGTGTGTTGCTCTTACCTCCAACAGATGGCACTGTTTTTCAAAAAAAGCATGTTTTTTTCTGTCATGTATATATAGATATATATAGATGAGGCATGTATATAGTAGATATATAAAAAGACGCGCCAATTCGAATGCAACGTTGTGTCAAAATTTCAAAACAATCGGTAAAGAGGTTCCGAACATTTCCCTCACATGAAAAACACAGTTTTTCAGAAAAAGCATGTTATTTACGGTCACAAACGTGACATCTATATAATATGTGTACAAAAACCTGCTCGGATGCGAATGGAACGTTGCATGAAAATTTCAAAGCAATCGGTGAAGAACTTTCGAAGATTAGCGATTTTGAACAAACGAACATTTCCATTTTTATTTATATAGATTTTGTGTGACATTGTGTTGGAATTGACCTGTGTTGTTTACCATACCTTTCATTTCGTAAGTATAAGTATAGATGCCACACCTGTGAGAGGTAAAACTATGCTTTTCTTGAAAAACAGTGCCATCTGTTGCATGTAAGAGCAACACACATGCTATACTAAATATGTTACAATTCCATTTCAATGTTTCTGATTGCATTGATAAATTGAATTTTCATAGAGTTTTATTTATTTTCATTTTGATTTAATTATTTTGTGTGAATTGCATTGGAATTAGGCTGTGTTATTTACCATACCGTTCATTTCATGAGTATAGTTTATGATTTTTATTTTTCCATATTTTCATTTCATTATTAACTGTTTTTCTTATATTTCAGTGATGGGAACATCAGATCACTTGATGTTCCCAATTTTCTGATTGGAGCATCAGACCATTTGGGAAGGCATCGGACAAGGGAGTGGGGAATGGTGGGGATGACGAGGGGACGGAAGTGAGAGATGGTGGGGAGGACGAGGGGACAAGGGAGGGGGTAATGGTGGGGAAGGACGAGGGAATGGGGGAGTTTGGGATGGTGGGGACGAGGGGATGGAGGATTGGAAAATGGTGGGGAGGACAAGGGGACAGGGGAGTGTGGCATGGTGGGAAGGAAGAGGGGATAGTGGAGTGGGGAATGGTGGGGATGACAAGGGGACGGTGGAGTGGGGAATACTTGGGAGGCCGAGGAGACGGGCGAGAAGGGAATGGTGGGGTGGACTAGGGGACAGGGAAGGTTGCTGTGCTGCCACCCAGTTGGGTGGGTGTGCAGCAAGATTAGTAAATGTGCAACTCATCATAGATGTAAAGTGTCTTGTATAGTGAGTGTTGTGAGCCTCTTGTTGAATCACTTTTGACACAAAAGATTATTGATGTGTGTATTTGTGTGAGTGATTAAATATGTATGTGTATGTATATATGTATACACATGTATATGTGCATGTATGCATGAGTATGTGTACACGTATATATAACATTAATAATTTTGTAACTAGTGTCAAAAGATTATTATTTGCTTAGCTAAACAAACTAGAGGGTTCAGTTCTTGAACCGATTATGTGCCTCTGTAATCCTTTACATTACCGCTCACGGGATGGGTATGGGGGTGCATAATAAAGAAAGAAATTGTATTGTGGCTCAGCAACGTACATGCGTTGCTGAGCCACAGCAACGCGGGACCAGGTACTGCTATTATAGCAATAATAATGTGCAATAAGCTTGCATTCGTGGGCTCCAACTGCACGCTTGACAGGTTTTCTTGCAATGACGTATTGCACAACACATCATCACAACTTCTCCCACAATTTAAGAATAACGCAACCATCGCAAAAAAATAATCAGAGAGCACCAAGGAATGCCACAACTATGTGTAGCTCACCAGCCCTTAATACAGCCTATCATGAAGGCATTGTTGAGACATTATCAGTGGCTGCACAAGTTGATACAATCCCAACTCTAAGGTTAAAATACATTTTTCTTCTTTTCTACAAATGTTCTTTGTCAGATTTTTTAGATATATCAGGAAAGGTAACTGACTTGAACGACCAGTTGGAGACAGTGAGGGCAAGCTTGTCTGGCTGTCAGTGGGACAGATGTTTGTTGGTGGGCGCTGTTGGGGGCCTTGGGGCCGTGCTGACCGGTGGTATACCGGTGCCTTTGCCCCTTGTCCACCAGAAGGATACGATTGGACTGGAATTCACCGGGCAGGCATCTTTCCCTGCAGGTTGAAGTGGTGATGTTGGAGCTTTTGCGGGTGGATGTGGCGGTGGTCTGTGGAGTACAGATTGTCTCCAGTCTGTTATGAAGTATGAAGTTTGGCTTCTCACTAGAACTTTGTGAATCANTGGGTTCACTGGCAACCTCCAGCACCCTTCCTCAAATTAATCTTTACGTTAATGTCCATCCAGTGGCACCATAACCAACAGCTAAATAGCAACCTTGCTGTGTGGGCTGCATACTGAACTAACCTGAACACAGGTGTGCCCACTGATGACGCAATATTGCAAATCAAAGAAAAATATCACAGACTAAGTTACACCACAGCGAGTGATTTAATTACGTTAATGTCAATCCAGTGGCATTTGCAATACAGCTATTCAACAGCCCCTCGAGAAATGACAGCAGGCTCCATCCTGCTGACACTTCGGGCTGACAACATGAACTACTGACCCAAAGTTGTCCACTGATGACACAAGCAAGCAATCAATAGTGACACGACTTCCTAGTGGCAGCTACTCTAATCACAAGCTTAAGGTCCTCCCGCCCAACAGGAGCGACCCCCGTAATCAGGTGGGTAGTCTAACAGTGACTCCCCCTATCACAACTAAAGTGAACAAAGTCAGGCAAGGTGGGATTCTGGGACACAGCTCCACTCATCCCTAAGTTACTTTACCCTCGTCACTAGACGATAACCAAAAGAAATTGCCTTAATCAATTACAACATTGATTATGTGAATAATGATGGAAATTGACTGATCACAGCAGTCAGCAACAAGTACTACTTTAATCACAAACAAGTGTCTCACGCTAGACAACAACATGATAGTACTCTACGTTAACACAAGTCCTCTTGTCACAATAACTCAAACTCTTAAATTACATCACACTTGACTCCTTGCAAGTATTCAGTGAGTAATTCTTAATTAAGGTCAAACGGACCACTAATTACATCCCAATTGAGTTACGTTAACTAAGCCTACCCCAAGTGGGTGGCTTCTCAACAGTCTGTGTATCATTAATTACTTTTACTTACTAATGAGTGCTAATTACCCTAATTAACCTCGAGCAATTAATTAACTGTCACCAGGACCGATAATTAATCATACATAAATACGTCTCACTCCGCACTGCCTAAGCAGGTCTCATCAAACACTGTGAATTCACGGAAGAGGAGTTAATTACTAATTAACAATGAGTGCAACTTAATCCACTGTCACCAGACAGAATATGATTAATATAACGTATTATGCTAACCCCATGACCTCGCTTTACCGAGTCATCTGAGTCCTCAAGACTCCAGACGTTAATTACTCCACTAATTATCATGAGCCACTAATTGCCCTAACCCCGAAAGGCAGTTAGTCTCGAGCAACTGACGTTAACACTATCACTGACAGACTCTGACAGATCCTCTCCCACTACGTGAATTCATGATGAGAATGCTAATTACATAATTAGCTAGAGTGGTCAATTAATTGTCACCCGGACAATTAATTGCACCGGAACGTATTCCCACAAGCTCAAGTTCAACACTGTTCTCCCATAACAGCCCTCACTCATTCAACAACTTCAAATGTGCACCCCCTTATCCAGTTAATTACCCCTAATTAACTCACTGAATCCTCAAGTTCTCAACACAACTTAAAGAAACAAAGTAACCCTAAGGTTACATAGGTCACACATATAATGGCATGCAAAACATAAAATAGCACTGCCCACATACGGTTGCCACTACTGCAACTCGTTAATTACTATGCCCACACAGTAGTGACACACGGTTTTGCAACACTCAAGGTATACCAATCTTACTGTCCCTCTAATCTTGCAAACGTTGCAAAAGATCGCCCGATCCCGGTTGCTTCAGCAAGACAATTTACGTTAATATAAGGCACCGTCGCTCTACGCGGACAGCTGGCACTAATTCTCCCATAATTAGGCAAATTAACTAATTGCTCGCTCTCATTAAGTGACTGAGAATTTCCCTGAATACTCAAAGGGTCCCCTTAAATCCTCAACACAATTCCTAGGACAGTAATAACGTATACCTGATACACTGCACAAACCTGCACATAATGATACCGTCAGCATGCCCCCCATGCTAATGACATCATTAGGCAATCAGTCAGCGATCACATCTACTGACTCACCACACAACATCATACATGCAACATGCAAATGAAACATATGGAAATGGCCTCCATAAACAATGTAAATTAATCACCAGGACATATACAGACCTCAGGATATCCACTAATAACCCTGCCCCACGGGCCTGCTTAATTAACTCTAACCTGGCCTAATTACATAATGAGGTACCATGGCACTAACCAAGGCTGGACGATTATACAGAATCGCCAGACTGGATCATTATATGATGATTTTCTACACTGACTGGTCCCAAACTCTAGTCAGTCTACACACAACATATCTACAGATATATAATTATATCACTACATGATTTACAGTGACAATTTCCCTCTCCAGGTACTGCCCCACAGTCACCTGGGCGTGCCACAGACGGGCGTCTCAGCTACTTCCCTAGCCTGGCCGGGCTAGGGGCCCACACAACTTTTCTCTTATTCTCTTTTAACTGAGACCCTGTTATACACTGTTGAAGTACTCACGTTTCCGTCCACACATTTCCTCATTTCCCAGGTCCTTACCACCTGGCTGTCAACACTTAGCTTGCTCCTCGTGCGTCGACAAGATGTGGCCTTAGGCTGTCCTGGGAATGTGGCCAAGGGGGTGGCCAAAGGTGGTGGCCAACATGTGGTCACTGCGTGGCCTTCAGGAGGGTGGCCACGGGTGGCGCGTGACGTCACAGCACCCCACCCCACCCGGGCCGCTCGCGCGCGGGGTAAGGTGGGTGGGTGACTGGTGGCCGCGGGCGGCGGGTGGCCGCGGGCGGCGAGAGGGCGGCCTGGGTGGCCGCGTGGCATACACACATGGATGGGGAATCACTAACAACCCCAACCTACCAGAGCATGACTCGCTCTTACACTGGGGTGACAGGGTGACACTGGCCGGCGTCACCTACCACATGGACGACGTCGGGCGGAATTCAAAGTCCAAGTCCCAGTTTCTCGCAAATTTGGGCTTCGACACACCCAGGGTGGCTGGAGTGCCATGCAATATGAGTAAACTGAACGACAGGAGCGATAACGGTGGTGGGGGTGGCAGGCCCGCCACCCCGCACCTAGACACTCTTCACACCCTGGCTGCCCAATTCAAAACTGACTCTTTGGCGGGCCCGAGAGACACACACCCCCATATCTCTCCCCCTACCTTGTCTTGACCAATCAGCAGGAAGCCGGCACTGTTCCTCATGCCGCTTCCAATCACAGCTCTACGCGCCAAAACTCGGCATAGGAGCAGGGGTGCCTAGACCAATCACCAGTGCCCCTCGCCTGTGGCGTGGCATGACGTCACAAGGAGGGTGAGGCCCAACACAACGTCTCAACGTCTCCCTTGGTGGGGGGGGGGAAGGCAACGTTCCCCCACTGTTCGCCCCCACCCGTAACGGTTTTTGTTATACTACCATCTCTCTGTTTCACAGAACAGGAAAATTTTGCTGTAATTCTCTCTACAGAGCAATCACAGAGCTCTAATTAGTTTTAACTGACAGCATTTAACATAAGCTTTCATATGACACCCAACAAGTATATGAAAATTTGAAAGCTTCAGTTTCTAGAGTCCCTAGAGCGACTAGCCTATTCTAGAAACTAGGAAAACTAGCTGAGGAGATTCTACATCTCCTCACATACATCATTATGCCTTATGTAGAAAAACTTCTACACAATCTATGACACCTGGGGAGAATTCTATGAATTCTACCACAGTACAATATTGCAAGGTACATCAAGAAATAAATGTACTTGCTACTGAGTCAGGTAATAATACCACTCTGCCTACAGCTCAACTCAAACTAATTGACAGGAAGTCTGGAATTAACACTAGAGGTCTCTTTGATCAAGGATCACAGAAAACCTTCATCACACAACAATTAGTCGAGCAGTTAAAATTAAAACCTGCGAAAAGTGTGAGACTGAATATTTCTGGGTTCCTGACTAATAGTGGACCTCGTGAATACCAAGTAGTCAAGGTGTTAGTGAGACTTGGATCTTCCACTAGTCCAATACAAGCGGTAGTAGTAGAAAAACTTCCTTCAGACCTGCAGGTCACAGGACTAGCTCGCACTGCGAGATATCTTAAACAAAACCGCATGAGGCTAGCAGATTACAAAATAAATTTTGACTGCCTCACAGATGTTGGTATACTTATAGGCGCTGACCCTTATTATAAATTTATAACGGGATGCACCAGACAACACGGAATGAATTTGTTGTCACCTGCTGGTGGCAAATTGCTTACTGGACCGGTGCTTTTCCATCAAACCCCAGCGTCAACCAACAAACAAGCTAACAATGCAATAGTGGCGTGACTAGGCTTGGAACAGTCACCCCTACATTTCAGAGAAATATCTGAAGATAATGAGTCTGATCCACCTGTACATCGTCTGTGGGATTTAGACACTTTAGGTATTGTCCCTGAACAACCAAGCTCTGATGATATGTGGACTTACCAGCAATATTTGGATACAGTTGTCTATAAAGACAAACACTACTGGGTGAAATTGCCATGGAAGTTGAATCATCCTCAACTTCCAGTTAATTATTTCATGGCAGCCTCTCAATTACAGTCACAATTAATACAGCTGAAGAAACAGCCAGACAAATTGAACATGTATCATCAGTTAATTCAACAATAACTCCATAGTAAATTTATCGAAGTTGTTGATAATGATGACCGAAAAACAGGTCACTATTTACCCCATCACGATTGTGGTGAAAGATTCATTGACAACGCCAATACGTATTGTCTTCAACTGTAGTGCCAAAGTGAAGGCAAACACCGTGTCCTTGAATGAATGTCTTCAAACGGGACCTAGCCTAACACAAAGGCTACATGATGTATTGTTACGATTCCGCACTGGTATTTTTGCTTATACTGCTGATATCAGTAAAGCTTTCCTTAGAGTAGGCTTGCAACACGAGGATCGTAATTACACCAAATTTCTCTGGATTAAGGACCCACTGGATCCTAACAGTGACGTCATAACCTACCAGTTTGCCTCTGTGCTATTTGGAGCAACTTCCTCCCCGTTTCTACTTCAAGCCACATTAGATACACATTTGAGGAAGTCAAATAGCCCTTATAAAACAGAGATCAGTGACAACTTATATGTCGATAATTTCCAGGGAACTACAAATGACAAATCCAAATTGGTAGAAATTTTCCATGAGGCTAACCGTGAGTTATTTGGAGCCAATATGCCACTACAATCATGGGCCTCAAACAATAAATCATTAAACCAGATAATCGAGAAAGAATTTCCGGGTTATCAGGTGCCTAATCAATTAAAAGTTCTGGGCGTGGAATGGAACACAAGTACTGACGAGATGAATGTCAAGTCAGTACAAACCAATAATTCATCCCTTACCATGAGAAAATTGCTCTTGTATGTCAGTCAACCATTTGACCCTCTAGGCTTACTTAGTCCTATATTAATAAGGGGTAAACTCCTAATGCAGGAATGCTGGCAGAAACATATGGGATGGTATGATCCGTTGCCAATTGAGTTGCAAGATAAATGGCAAATACTCGCAACGGATTTCAATCAATTAGGTGTTTTGAAATTTCCTCGTAATGCTTCAGGACAAAATTTACCCACAAATTTGCACGTTTTTTGCGATGCCTCTGACAAAGCGTATGGCGCTGCAGCCTACTTAGTCAATAGTACGCAATCAATTTTACTCACATCTAAAGCAAGAGTTGCTCCAATCAAGAAGAGATCTTTACCTCAAATGGAGTTAACTGCATTGCTGGTGGGGAGTAAGATTGGCTCGTTGCCTGACCAAGACACTCAATAATATCCACTTTGGTGAAATCGTAGTGTGGTCAGACAATGAGGCAGTCTTACAATGGGTAAGAAATAACAGCAATAAAACTCCCTACGTTAGTAATAGCGTTAGGGAAATACATGAATTATCTGCTGGATATAAGTTCAGACATGTCCCCACTAAGGACAATCCTGCAGACTACTTATCAAGAGGTTTAACATTCAAACAGCTAATCAAGTCTTCGATGTGGTTTAATGGACCTTCATGGCTTGTTAGTGGTCAGTGGCCCAAACAGAAACCACAAGTCATAGTGACCAGTATCACTACTCCCATGAAAGAACCAGAACTTCATCGAATCTCAGCTATTAACCCTCACAATTATTCTAACTTGAGTAAGTTATTAAGAGTGACAGCACATGTGTTTGACTTTCTTGCTAAGATTGGTATCAGGCATAAGTTTCCTAATCCTATCCTCTACTGGATCAAACGTGCACAACAAGAGACCTATGGAAGTGAATATGAAAATCTTCCAGATAAATTAACCAAGTCTCTAGGTATCTGGTGTGATACCAACACTCATAATATATTAAGGTGTGGAGGACGTCTGCTTCATGCAGAAATTGATTTGGATACAAAGAATCCAATCCTTCTACCACGTCACCACATTATAACAAAACTTCTAGTTTTACATCATCAATATGGTACTTTGCATGGCGGAGTGTTAGACACTCTCACCGACCTCAGACAGAAATATTGGCTTCCTCAAGGTCGTCAAACTGTCAAATCAATCATTAAGTTCTGTGTAATCTGCAAAAGATACGACGCGAGTGTGTCCTTACCCAGGACCTCCACCACTCCCTAAGGAGAGAGTAGTTCATCTTCGTCCCTTTGAGACCACTGGTGTCGATTACACAGGAGCCTTGCTTCTCACTGGCAATCCAGATAAGATACCAGTGAAATCTTATATTTGCCTTTCACGTGTGCTACCACACGAGGCGTACATCTAGAAGTGACTTCTGACATTAGTGCCGAAGCCTTCATCCAAGTTTTTCGTAGATTTGCAGCTCGCAGACCCTGTCCCAAACTAATGATATCTGATAATGGTTCAAATTTTGTGGCAAGAGAAGCCTGCCTACGAGAGATATGGAATCACCCAGAAGTGCAGTCTGTCCTGCAGAGACGACAATGCCACTGGAAATTTGTTGCTCCATGAGCCCCCTGGCAAGGTGGGTTTTACGAACGAATGATAGGGACTGTCAACAATGTTTAAGGAAGACCTTGCATCGACAGAAAATTAGTTACTCCGAACTCCAAACCCTCGTTGTGGAAATAGAGGCGCGAGTCAACAATCGCCCATTAACTTACCTATCAGATGATTTCTCACAGAGAGAGCCTCTGAGTCCCTCGCATTTAATACATGGAGGCCTGCTGAGCCCTCTGATACCTTTGGCAGAAGAGGTCGATCCTTCCCATGTAACCAGGAGTGACTTAGTAGAAAGTTACCAACATCTCTCGAGAGTAATTGAAAGGTGGAATGAGGTGTGGACTCGAGAGTACCTCACCGCTCTACGAAGTACCACTATGGAGCTTCGAGCCCCTATAATAAAGTTCAACTTAAACCAGGAGACCTAGTACTAGTTGACAGTGATGGACCAAGGTCAGAATGGCCTATAGGTAAATTGTTGCTATCCACCCAGATCACCAAGGCATCCTGAGAGCAGTACGGGTTTTGTGCCGAGGCACTACTACCCTAAAGACATTAGAGAAGTTGGTACCTCTCGAATTAGCAGAACGAGAGTGTTTATCAGAACCAGCTTCACCAACAGTTTCCGAGGACAACAATTCTGTTCCACCGAGCACCCGCCCAACTAGAGCAGCTGCTCAACAATGCAAACGGAAACTACAAGCCTATTATAGCTCTGACCAAGAGCAAATAATTCCCATCCAATTTGAGTAATCATGATGATGCTGTGTTGTGATGTCAAGTACCAAATCAGTTACAAGTCACAATGACCCAAGACATTCACCTCACAGTGGATTCTCAGTTACTTTAAATTGTATGATTTAATTCTTAATTTGTTTGTGTAGGCTACTAACTATGACATTATTCCATCTAGAGCATCTATGAGTTTGCATAACTTTAAGACTTAGTAATATAACCATTACATGTCATCTCGCACTAGTCAAGGAGCATATTGTAGGCTTTAGTAGTCATTGACTTTAGATGATTCACAATTCCATGTTTTCCATTTAACATGAGTTCCTTTACACAACTTAAATTCTTGTATGTCCTTGACAATTACGGGACATCCGTTATGTGTGTACTAACGTAGTAACATATTAACCTTAATACTAACTCGGGATAGGAACGTCAGTACTCAACATTGCACTGCGACCCAAGTTTTCTCCCCCCGGAGTTATGTTGGAAATTTCCAACACTAATAAATTACTATTGTATTATAATAAATCAGCATTATATACTAACTACAGTAGTTATTAATTGCACTAACGGTAGTGTCAACATAAATTAAACCATTTCATCTGCGTATTAGTGCTAGAATTCTCATGAAATCAAGTAGCAACATTGCGTCAGATAATGTCTAGTTAGACACGTTATTACCAATGTGTTAGAGAACTGAAGTGGTTCTCTAAAAATATCAGTATTCCGTGTAATAATTACCTACGGATAATATGACTCCCGATAATCTAAAACCGAGAGTTATTAACTGAACTTATCTAGTAACAGTTTTTATCTGTTAGGTTCGAAAGCTGGAGGGAAATAGATATCTTCTCCATTTCTCGTTGAGATCATTTATCGAGAATATGATAATTATTAAATCCTTATAATTGCAACCCAGTTCCCATTAAATATTACATCCATAAGGCGCGAAAAGAATTATTCGTGATTAGTAATTTCTGTTGTGAATGCGGAGACGGGTTGAGGGAGAGGGAAGACGCCATTACACACGAGGTATCCCTGGCGTAAAGAGTGGCGAGACACGTGGTAGTGACTGGGGAGTTTTTATCGACAAGAAT
>WNGS01113158.1:21186414-21203774 GCA_020271785.1 Procambarus virginalis | reverse complement strand
GTTCAATTGAAGATCACTGACAGTGGAATTCCAAGTTTGTCTAGAAAGGCGACGTTGGGAGGCTGAGGTGCAACCCGCGGGCCGTTCTGAAGTAAGGAGATGAGTAAAGAAACTCGGGTGGCGAAATCCTGGTTCAATATAGCAGTGACAACTGGGGAGTAAACAGTTGTGCCACACATCTCTATGGTAGAAGAGACGTGAACCAGTATCCCAGTTTGAGGACTGGAGATATTTGCTGCCTCCTAATTGAACAACAGAGGAACTTACTGCTAAGGAGTAGCCTATCTGTCTGAGAAGGAGACCAACCGAAAACAAATAATAATAACGAATTATTTCAGTTCAAACGCAGATCAATCGAAACAGCTCAATTTCACCACCAATTGCACTGAAAAAATAAGAACAGTTACAAAAAACGAAATGAAAAACAATGAATAAAGAAACATATAAACCATACCCACGAAATGAACGGTATGGTAAACAACACAGCTCAATTCCAACGCAATGTCACACAAAATAATTAAATCAAAATGAAAATAAATCCAAATCTTTGAAAATTCAATTTATCAATGCAATCAGAAACATTGAAATGGAATCGTAACATATTTTTTATAGCTTGTGTTCGTCTTACGTGCAACAGATGGCGCTGGTTAAAAAAATGTTTTTATCTGTCAGAGATGTGGCATCTACATAGTAGGTATATAAAAACACGCACGTATTCGAATAGAACGTTGTGTCAAAATATCAAAGCAATCAGTGAAGAACTTTTGGAGATTAAGCGTGTGTTGCTCCTGCATCCTACAAATGGCGCTTTTTTAAAAAAAAAAAACATGTTTTTTCGTGTCACAGGTGAGGCATGTATATAGTAGTTATATAAAAATTCTCGCCTATTCCAATGCAACGTTGTGTCAAAATTTCAAAGCAATCGGTAAAGAGGTTTCAGAGATTTTCTTCTCATGAAATACACATGAAAAACTCAGTTTTCCCGTCACAGCATGTGTTTCCCGTTACAGACGTGATATCGATATAGAATGTATATATAAACCCGCTCGAATGCGAATGGAACATTATGTGAAAATTTCAAGCAATCGGTGAAGAACTTTTGGAGATTAGCGATTTTGAACAAAAGAAAATTTCAATTTTTATTTGTATAGATATCAAGAACATAAATTATGATTTAGTTATGTTAGTTTAGGTTAGGTTAAGATAGATTAGGTTAGGTAGGGTTGGTTAGGTTCGGTCATATATCTACGTTAGTTTTTTAACTAAAAATTAAAAAAAAATTAGCTCAAACATAATTAAATGAATAGCTTTATCATTTCATAAGAAAAAAATGAGAAAAATATTGAAATTCTGGAAACCTTGGTTTATTAAGCAAATCAGGCCTTGCATAGTAGGCCAAGAACTGCGTTCTGGCTACTAGGTACAATATATATATATATATATATATATATATATATATATATATATATATATATATATATATATATATATATATATATGTATATATATGTCGTACCTAGTAGCCAGAACGCACTTCTCAGCCTACTATGCAAGGCATGATTTGCCTAATAGGCCAAGTTTTCATGAATTAATTGTTTTTCGACTACCTAACCTACCTAACCTAACCTAACCTAACTTTTTCGGCTACCTAACCTAACCTAACCTATAAAGATAGGTTAGGTTAGGTTAGGTAGGGTTCGTTAGGTTCGGTCATATATCTACGTTAATTTTAACTCCAATAAAAAAATTTACCTCATACATAATGAAATGGGTAGCTTTATCATTTCGTAAGAAAAAAATTAGAGAAAATATATTAATTCAGGAAAACTTGGCCTATTAGGCAAATCTGGCCTTGCATAGTAGGCCAAAAAGTGAGTTCTGGCTACTAGGTACGACATATATATATATATATATATATATATATATATATATATATATATATATATATATATATATATATATATATATATATATATATATGCACAACTTGCCTAAACACGCAAGTGAAGTTATACAACTTTTAGAACACTTTCCCACCACTTCCCGCGTGTTTAGGCAAGTTGTGCATTAAGCATAGACACAGTGTCTTCCCATATTAACAGGGACTTGATGAAAAACGTAAAATTGACCCCTCACTTGCTCTAGTGCTCTTGGGAGGTGGTGGTCTTTGAGGTAATGAAATACCCCGAAATTACCATCTCTTTTAAGGGTCTGAGCGTGGTGCAGTGGGTTAAGGCGTACCTTTTATGCTGGTTGCTGTAAGGCTTCTGTGCTGGTGAGGGTTCGAGTCTCCTGGTGGGAAAGTGTTCTAAAAGTTATATATATATATATATATATATATATATATATATATATATATATATATATATATATATATATATATATATATATATATATAGCGTTTGTGAGGGGTACCACCTCTGGTGCCAATTTGGGAACCCATAGCCTCAGAGAAGAAAATAAAAAGTATTCAGAGAAGACCTTGTGGTTTCTCACTGAATACTAATATTATCTTCTCCTACCACCCCTATTCTTTTGTACGTACACATATTACAAATACACATATTTGTTTTATTTTAACTTTGTTACAAAAAAAGAGTTACATATAGGGTACAAAAATGGTCATCATAAGTTGTCGAGTTCCTCCAGCTCCTCAGATGGCGGGCAGGAACCCTGAATGCAGTGCGCATTTCCCCTCTATATTGCCACGCTGAGGCGCTGGAAAAGAAAGCTGGTAGCTCTGGGGTCCCTTGTTGTTTTAATGAGCCTAGAACCCAGTGTTTTTGAATTATTACTATTATATTATATTGGTTATGTAAATTATTGAGTTAGTTATGTTAGTTTATGTTAGGTAAAAATAGGTTACGTTAGGTTAGGTAGGGTGAGTTAGTTTCGGTCATATATCTATGATAGTTTGAACTTAAATTAAAAAAAAATAAATCATACATAATGAAATGGATAGCTTCATTATTTCATAAGAAAAAAAATGAAAAATATATAATTCAGGAAAATTTGGCTTATTAGGCAAATCGGGTCTTGCATAGCAAACGTAATGTAATGAAGATAGGTGTAGGGAGTAGGAGACCAGATACACGGTATCATTTGGGAGATGAAATACTTCAAGAGTCAGAGAGAGAGAGAAAGACCTGGGGGGGGTTGATGTCATGCTAGACCTGTCCCCTGAAGCTCATATCAAGAGGATAACATCAGCGGCATATACCAGGTTGGCTAACATAAGTCCATATCTAGTCATGCAGATATGAGTCCATATCTAGTCAAGCATAAGAATAAACTGGAAAATGTTCAAAGATTTGCCACCAGACTATTGCCCAAGCTGAGGGGTATAAGCGACGAGGAGAGACTACGGGAATTAAACCTCACGTCACTGGGAGACAGAAGAGTTAGAGGGGGACATGATCACCACATACAAGATTCTCAGAGGAATTGATAGGGTAGATAATGACAGACAGACAATTTAACACAAGGGGCACACACACTAGGGGACATAGGTGGATATTGAGTGCTCAAATGAGACGTTATAATGAATTTTTTCAGTGTCAGAGTAGTTAACAAATGGAATGCATTATGAAGTGATGTGGTGGAGGCTGACTCCATACACAGCTTCAAGTGTAGATATGACAGAGCCCAGTAAGCTCTGGAACCTGTACATTAGTTGATTGACAGTTGAGAGGCGGGACCAAAGAGCCAGAGCTCAACCCCCGCAAGAACAACTAGGTAAGTACACACGCACACACACACACACACACACACACACACACACACACACACACACACACACACACACACACACACACACACACATTAGTGAAAGTGTAGGGGTCTGGTAGCTGAGTGGACAGCATGCAGGACTCGTAATTAGTAGTGTAAAGTGCGACTAGAACCGCGTGCACCACCTGACCAGGTGTGCCAATTAGGCCCCCTGCTCAGGTAGTGCGCAGGCGTCTAGTCACAAAGGGTTTTGGGGGTTCCCTGGGGTGAGCGCGCGTGCCGTCCGGCCGCGCGGCACTAGTCACCCGGTAGAATCATGTATGACTAAGGCAGCGGCATGTGGTATGTTGTGGGTTATGTAGGGTAAAGTGTAAGTATAGGAACAGGTGTGGTGATCAGGTGAGCAATAGTAGTAATACATGAATATGTATGATTATATGCTGTAGAGTTAATCGTGTGTAGATATATATAGTTAAAACACAGCATGAAGAATATGTTGAAGCGGTGTAGATAGGGGGGCCTCCCTACCCCTGACAAGGTAGAAGACCGGGCTTTTAAGATGGGTGGTTAGGGGCATGGCATGTGAAGGAGTGGGATAGGGGGCCTACTGGGCTCTGTCATATCTACATTTGAAACTGTGTATGAAGTCAGCCTCCACCACATCACTTCCTAGTGCATTCCATTTACTAACTACTTTGACATTGAAAAAATCTTTCTAACGTCTCTGTGGCTCATCTGGGTACTAAGTTTCCACCTGTGTCCCCTTGTTCGTGTCCCACCCGTGCTGAAGAGTTTGTCTTTGTCCACCCTGTCAATTCCCCTGAGAATTTTGTAGGTGGTTATCATGTCTCCCCTTACTCTTCTGTTTTCAAGGGATGTGAAGTTCAGCTCCTTTAGCCTTTCCTCGTAGCTCATTCCTCTCAGTTCCAGGACGAGCCTGGTGGCATTCTGCTGAATCATTTCTAGCTTTGTCTTGTGTTTAACTAGTATGGACTCCAGGCTTGAGCTGCATACTCCAGGATTGGTCTTACATAAGTGGTATACAGGGTTCTGAAAGATTCCTTACACAAGTTTCTAAAGGCAGTTCTTATGTTGGCCAGTCTAGCATATGCCGCTGATGATATTCTTTTGATGTGGGCCTCTGGGGACAGGTTCGGTGTGATATCAACCCCAAGATCTTTCTCACTATTTAACTCTTGCAGGATTTCACCTCTCAGATGATACCTTGTGTTCAGCTTCCTGCTCCCTTCACCTAATTTCATCACCTTACACTTTCCTGAGTTGAACTTTAGCAGCCATTTTCTAGACCATTCCTCCAGTTTATCCAGGTCATCCTGTAGTCTCTGTCTATCTTCATCCGTCTTGATTCTTCTCATGATTTTTGCATCATCAGCAAACATTGAGAGGAATGAGTCTATACCCTCCGGAAGATCGTTTACATAAATTAGAAACAGGATGGGTCCAAGTACTGAGCCCTGTGGGACTCCGCTGGTGGCATCTTGGCACTATGATGTCTCCCCCCTCACCGTTTCTTGCTGTTTCCTGTTGCTTTAGTACTCCCTTATCCGCTGGAGCACCTTCCCTTTTACTCCTGCCTTTTGCTCCAACTTTTTTAACAGCCTTTTATGGGGTACTGTGTCAAAGGCTTTCTGGCAGTCCAGGAAAATGCAGTCGGCCCACCCTTCTCTTTCCTGCCTAATTTTTGTTGCCTGGTCATAAAATTTTATTAAACCTGTGAGGCACGATTTATCATCCCTGAACCCATGTTGGTGGTGCGTTACAAAGTTATTTCCCTCCAGATGCTCTACGATCCTTTTCCTCACGGTCTTCTCCATCACCTTGTATGGTATACAAGTTACGGAGACTGGCCTGTAGTTCAGTGCCTCTTGCCTGTCACCTTTCTGGTATATTGGGACCACGTTAGCTGTCTTCCAACTTTCTGGTAAGTCTCCTGTTTCCAGTGACCTGTTACACACCATAGAGAGTGGCACACTTAGTGCTTCTGCACCTTCCTTTAGTATCCATGGTGAGATTCTGTCAGGCCCAACAGCTTTTGTCGCATCCAGCTCCAGCAGACACCTTTTGACCTCATCACTGGTGAGGTCAAATTCCTCCAAGGTTGCTTGGTTTGCCGCCTCCTCATTTAGTGCAGGAGCTTCTCCTTGTTCTATTGTGAAGACCTCCTGGAATATCTTTTTGAGTTCTTCACACACCTCCTTGTCATTCTGTGCATCTGTTCTCCCCTTTTTGCAGCTTCATCACTTGTTCCTTCACTGCTGTTTTCCTCCTGATGTGGCTGTGGAGCAGCTTTGGTTGGGTCTTGGCTTTACTCGCGATGTCATTTTCAAACTGTCTCTCTGCTTCCCTCCTCACTCTGAGGTACTCATTTCTGTCCCTCTGGTATCTTTCCCTGCTCTCTGGTGTTCTGTTATTTCTGTAGTTTCTCCATGTTCTTTTACTCAGTTGCTTCGCTACCTTGCATTCCTGGTTGAACCATGGGTTTTTCTGTTGTTTTTCGTTTTTCTCCTTTTGAATAGGGTATAATATAGGGAGTATATGAATAGGGAATAATCAGATTTCCTTCTCTATACTTATCTTAATGGTTACCATTTTAACTATTTTAAACATGCAATATTTTTGGCTACAATTTTATTATTGCTATTTTGTATAACTAAGATAAAGGTATTGTCAAAGTACAGAGAAAAGAATATTGTACAGTGTTTGTGCTCCCTGAAACAGAAGCAGCGAAGCCCCACTCGCCCTCCATCCCCACAATATACAGTTATACACAACTGATTGGTTGTAATGCACAACACATACCTACCAGTACTAGTATCTGTGCGTCACACTATCGAGAGAGAGGAAAACTGACTCGGGCAGAGCGCCACCAGTCAGCAGCCCCAGCTTTGAATAATTCTGCGATGCCATTCGTACGATAATTATTTTTTCAAGGCCACCACACAGGGATTTGTTTGGCGGGCCGGATGAAATTATGTGGCGGGCCGGATGTGGCCCGCGGGCCATAGTTTGGAGACCCCTGCTATAAGTGGAGGGTTCCTACAAACTCAACCAGAGGTGGTACCCTCTATATATTAATAAAAAGGCTAGGCTATGCTAAATCTAGGTAGGGATTGGCTTGGCTAAGCTGGTCAAGGCATGGCTAGGGTAGGAAGGACTGGTCATGTTTAAAAGCAAGGCAGGGTTAGGCAAGACTATATAAGGGTATACTTTGATAGGCTTGGCTATGGCAGGCTAGGAAGAGGTAAACTAGGATAAGCAAGGCTGTGCAAGCACTATGCACAGCTAGAATGAACTATGCTAAGATGGTTTAAGCTGGGCTAGGTTAGGATAAGCTAGGCCATGCAGGGCCCCGATTGACCAGTGGAGTCTGATGGTCTAACCTTCTAGCTAGTTTGCTGACCTAAGAGTGTAAATGCCTAGCCCCTAACCTGAGATATATATACAAGAGTTGTTACATTCTTGTACAGCCACTAGTACGCGTAGCGTTTCGGCAGGTCCCTGGAATACGATCCCCGCCGCGAAGAATCGCTTTTTCATCCAAGTACACATTTTACTGTTGCGTTAAACAGAGGCTACAGTTAAGGAATTGCGACCAGTAAATCCTCCCCGGCCATGATACGAACCCATGACAGCGCTCGCGGAACGCCAGGCGAGTGTCCTACCACTACACCACCTGCTGCAATATTATTATAAAAGAAATATTACTTATTATAATCTTAAATACTAAATAGCTGGATAACACAGGTGGCCTGTTGTTGTGTTGATTTAGGGGTGACGACGATCGTGGGATCGGATGCGACCCACAGGTTGCCTACACCATGCTTTCTCAGGCGTCCATCTCATAACAAAACAAATCCGTGCATTCATACACAAACAGAGACCCCGTGGCTATTCGAATACTTGCAATTCTTTTACTTAAAGTAATAACAATTAGATTAATAATAATTAACATAATTTGTACTCAAGATTCCCAAAAATTATTAATAATATTTTAAAAGAAAATTTAAAAGACATCTAAAAACAGATATACAGACTTTGTGTGATATTTATTTCAACATTATATATTAATAGAATGTTGTAACTATTATTTTTAAATATTAGGTAGTTGCCAGCTACGAATATCGCATATAAACGTTGCAAAAAGATTTTTGATTGAATTAACACATTACACATTTATGGAGTAATTAACAACAAAACAATCTTTATTTTCATTGCAGAACATATATCAGAGCATACTAGTGACTCATACATTTAAAATAGTGTGATTTTTAAACAATTCGGTTGTAAACCCGCAGAACCGCCTACCCGCCGAACACGTAACATAAGAAATGGTATATAATTCATTATTTTAAATTCCATATATAATCATTAATAATTTTTGGCAGCTATCGAGGTTCTCCATAGGTAAATTCCTGTACTCTAACAAGATGCTACTTGCTGTTTAGCTATTTAAATTCTTGGAAAATCGTAATGACCAGCGACATAAAATATAACAATGATATAGTAGTTGGTAACTGTCGGTGAACGAAAAATTAACTTCTAAATTGATTAGATGTTTTCCTAAATATAAAGATCGACCTGAAGGAATTTTATGAATTATGGACTAATTAAGCAAAAAAATAGGTAATTTTACTTGAAGAACAGATACCAGAGAATAGTTGGTGAGTACATTTATATTGTATAATGGGAGAAAGCCCCTGGTAGCCGCGAATTAAAAAAAACACCTACATTAATTGATAACTAGGAAATAGTATCTGGAAACTTTATCTGAACGAAAACACAATACCAATTTGTTTAGATGTTTTTCTTAATATAAAGATCAACAGTAAAGATTCTTATTCATTATGGACAAATTAACAAAAAAAAAACGATAATTTTCATTGAGGACCATATATTAGAGCATACTTAGTCACTTATATATTAAAAGTATTGTGTATTTTGAACCATTGGGGTTGAAAACAAACGGAACGGCCTACCCGAAACGTCGTAACATAAAATGTTGTATATGTTTGCTAATTTATTATTTGATAAATGATTATTAGTAATTTACGACGACTATAGAGGTTTCCCATTAGTAAAATTACTGTAGCTGGTTGAAGACGGGTGGCGAGCCGGCGTGAAGGGGGGTGAAGGGGGGTTCAGGGTACGTTTTGCCTCCTGGTCAAAACGTTTTGTGCTACTGGTGACGTATCTTGAATGTAGCCGGGGAGCCGGTCGGCCGAGCGGACAGCACGCCAAACTTGTGATCCTGTGGTCCTGGGTTCGATCCCAGGCGCCGGCGAGAAACAATGGGCAGAGTTTCTTTCACCCTATGCCCTTGTTACCTAGCAGTAAAATAGGTACCTGGGTGTTAGTCAGCTGTCACGGGCTGCTTCCTGGGGGTGGAGGCCTGGTCGAGGACCGGGCCGCGGGTACACTAAAAGCCCCGAAATCATCTCAAGATAACCTCAAGATAGCATCTTGTACTAGTATAATCGACATTCACATTTAGATTCCCTATAGCACTTCCAGTAGAGAACATTACGGCTGCTACTGTGGTGAAACACCTATTGAAGATTGTGACGGTAACGAGTTGGAAATGGTGGTCGGCAGTCTTCCAACTAGCAGGTGTCAGTGCTGGGCCACATATAATATATAAAAAAAAGAAAAGGAAAAAAAAGAGAAAAAAAAAGAATGACTGCGTGGTTGGTAATCTGTGGTAAGGTCAGAAACATAAAACACAATAATAAACGATATAGTTTAATAACAATAAAAAACACAAATTGAAATAAATGCAAAATCTTGGCTTAATGGTAAAAAATGTCAAGTGGAAAAATAAATAAACATGAAAATAGATTACGTTAATGGGGAGGAGAATTGACATACAAAGGTAAATAAAATATGAATGCTGGAATATATGCACTAACTATAAACCTCTATTTGACCACACAAGGTGAGTCACTTAGGTGTTCATAGTCTGAGAGCACACGATATTCTGGCTGGCAGAAACGCAAGGGACTCCAACAATAACTGGCGAGGACTTGTGATTGGCGAGGAACCGGAGTGGCGTGTTGGTTGGCGGCCAATGAGGAAGCTGGATGGCCGCAAGTCGCTAGTTAGGCAGTTGAAGGGTTCGGCGCGTTGACCAGGTGTGTACAGCAGGTGCTGGAGTGGGGGGAGGAGGGAGTTGCTGGTACGTGTGGCTATCTTAATATATACGTTTAGCCACTACAAAACGTATCTTGTATATTGATGAGGACGGGATGAGATACAGAAATAGCAGGCTAAATCTCTGATAAGAGATTATCGTCACAAGATCTTCACCCAGTATGGATTTCCAAGAGAGGTTCAAAGTGACTGTGGCACCAACTTCACCAGTGATTTCTTCAAGAAGACACTGGAGGAGTTCAACATCACACAGGTACTGTCCAGCCCCTATCATCCTGCTTCACAGGGTTCTCTTGAGCGTAGTCATCAGACTATTAAAGCATTCCTAAAGAAATTCTGTAATGACACCTCGAAGAACTGGGATAAGCAACTTGATCTCATTATGTGCATTTTCAGAAGTCTCCCCAATGAGTCTCTAGGAGTATCTCCCTATGAGATGCTCTACGGACGTAAGTGCCGTACTCCTCTCAAAGCTTTTAAGGACTCTCTACGTAATGCCACCTTCAGTGACCCTCAGAATGTGCCCCAGTTTTTTCAAAACCTAAAACACATTCTTGAGAGAGTACGTAAATTTGCAGATGACAATCTATTGAAAGCCCAGGAGAGGATGAAGACTCATTTTGACCAACGTAGCAAACTAAGGAAATTTAACCCAGGAGACTTCGTATTGGCATATTTTCCTATCCCAGGTTCTCCATTGCAAAACAAGTTTTCAGGACCCTACCGCATCAAGGAGTGCAGAAGCAACCACAACTACGTTCTTGAGACTCCAGATAGGCGGCGGAAGACCCAGTTGTGCCACGTCATCCTCCTGAAGCAATATCAAGGTATTCCTCCCGCTGTGTTGTTGTCAGTCTCCTCATTTAAAGGTCCATACCTCCACAGTGAGTCTTTCCCTGCTTCTCCTCCCGAAAGCACTAACCCTGAGTCGGTGCTTTCCAACTCGGAAATCCTTACTAATCTTCGTACCTATTTGCAGGACAGTAATAGTGCACCTCTCATCAGAATCTTCAAGGAACACCAGAAGTTGTTCAGCGATGATCCACAGGAGTGTAATGTGGTTCAGCACGACATCCAACTACTCCCCGACACACGGCCGATTCGTCAACCGTTCTACCGAATCAGCCCGAGTAAGAAGGAAGTCATGCGTGCTGAGGTACAGTACCTCCTGGATCATGGGCTGGCCACCCCTTGTGAGTCCCCCTGGGCCTCACCCTGCATCTTGGTGCCAACACCGCATGGTATAGTGAGATTATGCACCGACTATCAGAAATTAAATCTTATGACTGTCAAGGATGCGTACCCCTTACCTAGAATAGATGACATCCTTGACGCCATTGGTAATGCGCGGTACCTATCGAAGATGGACTTACTTAAGGGATATTATCAGGTATGTTTGACGGAGCGAGCTAAGGAAATATCTGCCTTTACCACTCTTTTTGGCCTTTACAGGTACGAACGCCTCCCATTTGGACAATGTAATGCCCCGGCCACCTTTCAGCGAGCTGTCAACCGCGTCATCCAGGGCTTAGACAACACCTACGCCTACTTGGATGACATCGTTGTGGCAACCAACACCTGGAGCGAACATCTGCTCCAGCTGCAACGATTGTTTGCCAAGCTCCTGTCAGCCGGCCTCACCATCAACTTGGGCAAGTCCACCTTTGCCAAAGGTAAAATGCGTTATCTTGGTCATGAGATAGGGAGTGGCAGCCTAGCTCCGTTAAACATACATACCGAAGCCATCCTGCATTACCCACAGCCTACCACCAGGAAGCAGCTCCTGCGCTTCCTTGGTCTTGCCTCCTACTACCGTAGGTTTGTGAAGAACTTTAGTACTGTGGCGACACCATTGATCACTTTAACCAGCCCCAAGCAACGATATCATTGGACAATTCAGCAAACCGTTGCTTTTGAACAACTTAAATTCCTGCTCTGTTCTAATCCTATTCTCGCCTCGCCAGATATCACGAAGCCTTTCATCTTCCATGTCGACGCCAGTGGTACCGGCATCGGGGGTGTCCTGATGCAACAGCAAGGCGAGGAGATTCTACCTGTTAGCTATTATAGCTACAAACTCAAACCACACCAGAGGAACTACAGCACGATCGAAAAGGAGCTACTCTCCATCGTCCTGAACTTGCAGCACTTCGAACCTTACCTGCAAAGTGCTCGGTCTATCACCATCTACTCGGACCACAATCCCCTACGCTTCCTGCAGCAAGCCCAATTCAACAATCAATGGCTTCTACGATGGGCTTTATATCTGCAGAATTTCAACCTGGAGATCTTCTACATCAAGGGTTCTGACAATATCATAGCAGACGCCCTCTCCAGAGTCTATGAGGTAGAGGCTGTTCCACCTATCACTCTACCACCTGAAGACGTAACTTCACCAGTAACCGCAGGCTTCAGGGGAGAGTTGTGACGATAATCTCTTTCAAGAGAGATTGAGCCTGCTCTTTCCTACGTAAAGTTACATCGAGTCTACAAGTACAAGGTGCTACATTCAAGGTACGTCACCAGTAGCACAAAACATTTTGACCAGGAGGCAAACCATACCCTGAACCCCCTTCACCCCCCATCACGCCGGCTCGCCACCCGTCTTCAACCAGCCAACTACCCATTCCCAGCTTGCCTGCTCCTTGACTGGTGACTCGCCGACCGCACACCTGCACACCGCACATCAGCGCCATCTACCTTAGTCGACGTCTGAGCCCGACCAGCTATCAACTTCAGAATATTCTTTGTGCTCTTAGAGTTGACATCTCTCTCTGGCATACTAAGCTCTCTGGCTTTCGTATACTAAGGGAGGTCTCAGCCATAGCCAATATTGTCAGCACCATTGCACCATTTCACATTATAATATTTAATCTGTTGTGTTTTTTGTATTTATCTTTGTCATTTTTGCATTATTCAGTTATCCTAGATTTGTCTTTATTTTCATTAATGTTTAAAGTAAATATATTAAAGTTTAATTGTTCATACTTTGTGTTTTACGTGTTCCTCCCTCTAACTTACCACAGACAACAGGCAAGCAGTCTATCTTTTTTTTGTAAGTGTGACCAGGCACTGACACCTGCCATTGGAAGACTGCCGAACACCAACACTCCAACATATTACCGTCACAATATATATATATATATATATATATATATATATATATATATATGCAAACAAGCCTGAATGGTCCCCAGGACTAGATACAACTGAAAACTCACACCCCAGAAGTGACTCGAACCCATACTCCCAGGAGCAAAGCAACTGGTAACTACAGGGCGCCTTAATCCGCTTGACCATCACGACCGGACAATAAGGAAGTGATAGCCTGAGCTATATGAACCACTTCCCCGCCGGCACCTGGATGGTTATCTTGGGCATAGCATTTTATCAAATCACCTCATTTTTTGGGGCAACACGTGAGGAACACAAATGCAAACAAGCCTGAATGGTCCCCAGGACTAGATACAACTGAAAACTCACACCCCAGAAGTGACTCGAACCCATACTCCCAGGAGCAAAGCAACTGGTAACTACAGGGCGCCTTAATCCGCTTGACCATCACGACCGGACAATAAGGAAGTGATAGCCTGAGCTATATGAACCACTTCCCCGCCGGCACCTGGATGGTTATCTTGGGCATAGCATTTTATCAAATCACCTCATTTTTTGGGGCAACACGTGAGGAACACAAATGCAAACAAGCCTGAATGGTCCCCAGGACTAGATACAACTGAAAACTCACACCCCAGAAGTGACTCGAACCCATACTCCCAGGAGCAAAGCAACTGGTAACTACAGGGCGCCTTAATCCGCTTGACCATCACGACCGGACAATAAGGAAGTGATAGCCTGAGCTATATGAACCACTTCCCCGCCGGCACCTGGATGGTTATCTTGGGCATAGCATTTTATCAAATCACCTCATTTTTTGGGGCAACACGTGAGGAACACAAATGCAAACAAGCCTGAATGGTCCCCAGGACTAGATATGGGTTCGAGTCACTTCTGGGGTGTGAGTTTTCAGTTGTATCTAGTCCTGGGGACCATTCAGGCTTGTTTGCATTTGTGTTCCTCACGTGTTGCCCCAAAAATGAGGTGATTTGATAAAATGCTATGCCCAAGATAACCATCCAGGTGCCGGCGGGGAAGTGGTTCATATAGCTCAGGCTATCACTTCCTTATGTCCGGTCGTGATGGTCAAGCGGATTAAGGCGCCCTGTAGTTACCAGTTGCTTTGCTCCTGGGAGTATGGGTTCGAGTCACTTCTGGGGTGTGAGTTTTCAGTTGTATCTAGTCCTGGGGACCATTCAGGCTTGTTTGCATTTGTGTTCCTCACGTGTTGCCCCAAAAAATGAGGTGATTTGATAAAATGCTATGCCCAAGATAACCATCCAGGTGCCGGCGGGGAAGTGGTTCATATAGCTCAGGCTATCACTTCCTTATGTCCGGTCGTGATGGTCAAGCGGATTAAGGCGCCCTGTAGTTACCAGTTGCTTTGCTCCTGGGAGTATGGGTTCGAGTCACTTCTGGGGTGTGAGTTTTCAGTTGTATCTAGTCCTGGGGACCATTCAGGCTTGTTTGCATTTGTGTTCCTCACGTGTTGCCCCAAAAATGAGGTGATTTGATAAAATGCTATGCCCAAGATAACCATCCAGGTGCCGGCGGGGAAGTGGTTCATATAGCTCAGGCTATCACTTCCTTATGTCCGGTCGTGATGGTCAAGCGGATTAAGGCGCCCTGTAGTTACCAGTTGCTTTGCTCCTGGGAGTATGGGTTCGAGTCACTTCTGGGGTGTGAGTTTTCAGTTGTATCTAGTCCTGGGGACCATTCAGGCTTGTTTGCATTTGTGTTCCTCACGTGTTGCCCCAAAAAATGAGGTGATTTGATAAAATGCTATGCCCAAGATAACCATCCAGGTGCCGGCGGGGAAGTGGTTCATATAGCTCAGGCTATCACTTCCTTATGTCCGGTCGTGATGGTCAAGCGGATTAAGGCGCCCTGTAGTTACCAGTTGCTTTGCTCCTGGGAGTATGGGTTCGAGTCACTTCTGGGGTGTGAGTTTTCAGTTGTATCTAGTCCTGGGGACCATTCAGGCTTGTTTGCATTTGTGTTCCTCACGTGTTGCCCCAAAAAATGAGGTGATTTGATAAAATGCTATGCCCAAGATAACCATCCAGGTGCCGGCGGGGAAGTGGTTCATATAGCTCAGGCTATCACTTCCTTATGTCCGGTCGTGATGGTCAAGCGGATTAAGGCGCCCTGTAGTTACCAGTTGCTTTGCTCCTGGGAGTATGGGTTCGAGTCACTTCTGGGGTGTGAGTTTTCAGTTATATATATATATATATATATATATATATATATATATATATTTATATACATATATATATATTGGTAGAGTCTTTCTTGTAAACGTATGTTGTTAAATATGACCGAAAAAGTAGATTAATAATAATTCTAACACGAGTTTTCTCAATATTTCTTATGTTTCTTTTTACTGTCGATGGTAATTGAAAAATAATTCTCCAAAATTCATTTTTACTTCTAGTCTGACGTGATGCTTGAACGCGTTTCGTAATAACTTATTACATTTTCAAAGGCTTCAGTTTACACACACAACTGTAACCTGAAAACACTAGACAGAGTTTTACTTAATGCTAACATTGAACAGCTTGTCTTATATACTCGCATTTGGGTGAGTGATATGTTGCAACAGTTTTGGATGAGGTGAACAAACTTTTGACCAACACAAGACAGAACACGGTGTAATGGATATAAATTGGATAAATGAGAGGGAAGAATGGAAGTAACTGCAAGGGCCTATTGGCCTATACGTCCTCTTGATGCTTGCTATATTGGTACAGAGTTTTGAAGTGGGTAGAATATAGTTTTGCATTAATTGGCTGTTGATTGCTGGTGTTGACTTTTTGATGTGTAGTGCCTCGCAGATGTCAAGCCGCCTGCTGTCGCTGTATCTATCGAAGATTTCTGTGTTGTTAGTCAAGATTTCTCTGGTGATGGTCTGATTGTGGGAAGAGATTATATGTTCCTTAATGGACCCCTGTTGCTTATTCATTGTTAATCGCCTAGAAAGAGATGTTGTTGTCTTGCCTATATACTGAGTTCTTTGGGGCTTACAGTCCCCAAGTGGGCATTTGAAGGCATAGACGGTGTTGGTCTCCTTTAAGGCGTCCTGCTTTGTATCTGGAGAGTTTTTCATGAGTAGGTTCGCCGTTTTTTTGGTTTTATAGTAATCGTCAGAAGATAAAATTGACGATTTACTATAAAACAAATAAATAAAATTATTTATATTATTAATATAATAATTTTTATATTACTATTAAAATGTAAATGATCGGTTGTTCAAAATCGCAACAGCGCCATCTGTAGGATGCAAGAGCACCACAGTCTGTAATCTCCGAAAGTTCTTCACCAATTGCTTTGAAATTTTCACACACCGTTGCATTCTAATAGACGTATCTTTTTATATACTTACTATATAGATGCCACCCTTCTGACAAGTAAAAACATGAGTTAAAAAAAAACAGCGCCATCTGTTGCCCATAATAGCAACTTCCATGCTATACTAAATACGTCACGAATTTCATTTCAACGTTTCCAACTGCACTGATAAATTTTATTTTCATAGATTTCGATTTATTTTATTTTTTTATTGAATTATTTTGTGACATTGTGTTGGAATTGAGCTGTGTTGTTTATCATACTGTTCATTTCATAAGTATAAGTATAAATGCCACACCTGTGACAGGTAAAACTATTCCGTTCTTGAAAAGCAGCGCCATCTGTTGCATGTAAGAGCAACACACATGCTATACTAAATATATTATAATTTCATTTCAATGTCTCTGATTGCATCGATAATTGAATTTTCATAGATTTTGATTTATTTTCATTTTAGTTTAATTATTTTGTGTGAATTGCGTTGGAATTGAGCTGTATTTACCATTCCGTTCATTTTGTGAGATTATTTATTTTTTATTTTTTTCATATTTTCATTTAATTTTTTAACTGTTTTCTTATATTTCAGTGATGGGAACATCAGATCAATTGATGTGCCCAATTTTCTTATGGGAAGATCAGACCATTTGGGAAGGCATCGGACGAGGGAGTGGGGAATGGTGGTGATGACGAGGGTCGGAAGTGAGAGATGGTGGGGAGAATGAGGGGACAAGGGAGGGGGTAATGGTGGGGAAAGACTAGGGAACGGGGGAGTTTAGAGTGGTGGGGACTAGGGATGGGGGAATGGAGAATGGTGGGGAGGACAGAGGGAGAAGGGAGTGGGGCATGGTGGGAGGAAGAGGGGATGGTGGAGTGGGGAAGACGAGGGCACGGTGGAGTGGGGAATGATTGGGAAGCCGAGGAGACGGGTGAGGTGGGAATGGTGGGGTGGACTGGGGAACAGAGAAGGTGCTGTGGCTCAGCAACGCACATGATCTCTCTCT
>WNGS01113158.1:21142408-21158571 GCA_020271785.1 Procambarus virginalis | reverse complement strand
TCACAATGGGTATTAAATGAGTGTGCAGGAGCACTTTGTTTGCCACTCTCCATAGTGTATAGTAGGTCACTGGAAACGGGAGACCTACCAGAAATGTGAAAGACGGTTAAAGTAGTCCTAATATACAAAAAGGGTGATAGACAAGAGGCACTGAACTACAGGCCAGTGTCCTTAACTTAACATGCAAGGTGATGGAGAAAATCATGAGAAAAAACCTAGTAACACATCTGGAGAGAAGGGACTTCGTGACAACCCATCAACATGGATTCAGGGAGGGTAAATCTTGCCTTAGAGGCTTAATAGAATTCTACGATCAGGTGACAAAGATTAAGCAAGAAAGAGAAGGATGGGCGGACTGCATTTTTTTGGACTGTCAGAAAACCTTTGACACAGTACCCCATAAAAGGTTGATGCATAAGCTGGAGAAATAGGCAGGAGTAACTGGTAGGGCGCTCCAGTGGATAAGGGAGTACCTAAGCAATAGGTAGCAGGGAGTTACAGTGAGGGGTGAGACCTCAGACTGGCGTGAAGCTCCACATCCACATCAGGAAGAAAACAGCGGTGAAGGAACAAGTGATGAAATTGAAAAAAAGGGGAGAACAGTTACACACAGAATGACAAGGAGGCGTGTGAAGAACTCAACAAGGAATTCCAGGAGGTCTTCACAATAGAACAAGAAGCCCCTGCACTAAATGAGAAGCAGCTAAACCAAGCAAGCTTGGAGGAATTAGACCTCACCAGTGATGAGGACAAAAGGAATCTGTTGAAGCTGAATGTGACAAAGCCTGTTGGGCCTGACAGAATCTCGCCATGGATACTAAAAAAGGGTGCAGAGGCACGAAGAGTTCCGCTCCCTATGGTGTATAACAGGTCACTGGAAACAGGAGACCTACCAGAAAGTTGGAAGACAGCTAATGTAGTCCCAATATACAAAAAGGGTGACAGGCCAGAAGCACTGAACTACAGGCAGTTGAGTTTCCCTAACTTGTATACCATGCAAGGTGATGGAGAAGATTGTGAGGAAAAGGCTCGTAGAACATCTGGAGGGAAATAACTTTGTAAAGCACCACCAACATGGGTTTAGAGATGGTAAATCGTGCCTCACAGGTTTAATAGAATTCTATGACCAGGCAACAACAATTAGGCAGGAAAGAGAAAGGTGGGCCGACTGCATTTTCCTGGACTGCCAGAATTCCTTTGACACAGTACCTCACAAAAGGTCCCGGAACTGAGAGGTATGAGCTACATGGAAAGGCTAAAGGAGCTGAACCTAACATCCCTGGAAAACAGAAGAGTAAGGGGAGACATGATAACCACCTACAAAATTTTCAGGGGGAATTGAGATGGTGGACAAAGACAAACACTTTAGCACGGGTGGAACACGAACAAGTGGACACAGGTGGAAACTTAGTACCCAGAAGAGCTACAGAGACATTAGAAAGATTTTTTTCAGTATGAGAGTAGTTAACAAATGGAATGCATTAAGTAGTGTTGTGGTGGAGGCTGACTCCATACACAGTTTCAAATGTAGATATGATAGAGCCCAATAGGCTAAGGAATCTGTACACCAGTTAAGTGACCGTTGAGAGGCAGGACCCAAGAGCCAGAGCTCAACCCCCGCAAACACAACTAGATGAGTACACACACAGGCGGGACCAAGGAGCCAGAACTCAACCCCCGCAAACACAACTAGGTGACTACACACACAGGCGGGACCAAAGAGCCAGAGCTCAACCTCTGCAAGCACAGCTAGGTGAGTACATACACATACACACACACACACCCTGCCCCTTCCACATTTGCACTTCCCCAACAACTCCCCTGCCCCTGCTACATCACACCTGTCAACGACCCCAGTGGGTCAAGCCATGCCCTATCCAAACCCACCTTCCCATCCCCCCTCCCCTACTACCCCCTCCTACTCCCCTGCCCCTTCCACCCCATTGCCTTTAATTCCATCTGCTCCATCCCAGCTACCACTGCACCCCTCTTCCACTCACCTCCAAACTCCACCCAACCCTCACCCTTTCTATGCACCTTCAGCCCACATTTAACCCCCTCACCTTGTGACCCCCTAACACCTTCCCCCATCTCCCTCTTCCCCTCTTCTACCCAAAACCCCCACCTACCCCCGATTCCCCCCCTAACTAATACACCCTCTCTTCCACTGCCAGCACCCATGCTCCATTCTCCTCTCAGCCCTCTGCCCTCAATATCCCTCTCTTACCCCCCCCCCAAACCTCTCAACCTCTATCTGATTCTCAGTCTCATTCTACTTCTCAACCCCCCTATGCCATTCAGACCCCCCCCTAACTTTCAGACCCATTATGCCCTTCCTACCCTCCTAGATGCCCAGACCCCATTCTCCTACCAGGAACCCCCAGGCACCCCCCTAGCACCTCCCCAGACACCCCCACAGCCCCCATTCGCCCCCAGACACCCCTCAGTCCCCCCCCCAGACCCCCCGGTGAAAGGAGAAACTCTGGCACTGGAGTTTCCAAGAAGAGTCTCAAGGTTTGGTACACCAATGCTGATGAGGTATCCAATAAAGTAAAAGAGATAAAAGAGAGTTAGTGAGGCAGACCCAGACATAATGGCAATAGTTGAAACTAAAATAAATGGCATGATTTCGGATACGATCTTTCCAGAGGGGTACCAGGTGATAAGAAAAGAAAGGACACAGAGACAGAGAGGGGGAGTGGCACTCCTAATAAAGTGGAAATGGAAATTTGATGAGCAGGAAAATCCGGGTACCAATGAAAGCATGAGCTCCATTCATGGAACTTTGACAGTGGATGGGAAGAGGATTGTAATCTTGATACTCTACAATCCCCCACCAAACAGTAGAAGGCCCAGGCAGGAGTATGACAGCAACAAGGCATGCATAGATGAACTGCAGAGGGCAGCAACAATAGCGCATAGAATGAGAGCAAAGCTGCTGGTCATGGGGGACCTAAATCACGGAGAGATAGATTGAGAAACAAGGAACCCCCATGGTGGGGAGGAGACCTGGGGAGCGAAGCTGGTAGACGTTATTGACAGGAATTTCCTAACACAGCATGTGAAGGAAGACACTAGCGAAAGAGGAGGGGATACGTTCAGCCTATTAGACCTCATTTTCACCCAGAATGTAGAAGACATCGAGCATTTGGGACATGAAATACCACTAGGAGCGTGTCCTTGTGTCATTGTGTCCTAGTCTTTGACTACACGATGGAACTTAAAATTGTGACCAAAGGACAAGAGGTCCGGGAAAGGAGACTTGATTACAGAAAAGGGGACTACAGAAGGATAAGGGACTACCTGGGAGAAGTGTAGTGGGAGGAAGAAATTAGAGGAAAAACAGTGCAAGGTATGATGAACCAAGTCATATGGAAATATAAGGAGGCTGAAGAGAGATTTATTCCAACAGTAAAGGAAAAAAGCAGGAGGGAACATAATAACCCATGGTTTAATAGACAGTGTCAGGAAGCAAAAGTGAGAAGCAGGAGGGAGTGGAGGAAGTACAGAAGACAAAGGACAGAGGACAACAGGATTAGATGTAACAGAGCTAGGAACGATTACATTAACATAAGACGAGTGTCGGAAAGAAATTATGAGAATGATATTGCAATCAAACCGAAAAAGCAACCTAAATTACTACATAGCCATATAAGAAGGAAGATGTCGGTATATGACCAAGTCACAAGACTGAGGAAAACAGAAGGGGCATATACAGAAAGTGACAAGGAAGTCTGCGAGGTACTGAATGCAAGTTTCCATGGAGTGTTCACAACCGAGCCTGAGCAGCTCCCATTGTTAGAAGAGATTACCCTAGATGAAAGACTATCAGATATAGAGGTGACAGCAGAGGAGGTAATGAAACAGTTGACAACACTGGATGCAACTAAAGCGGTTGGACCAGACAAAGTATCACTGTGGATACTAAAAGAGGCAGCGCAGGTTCTCAGCGTGCCTCTGGCAATGATCTTTAACGAGTCACTTACATCGGGAGAATTGCCCAGTTGCTGGAAGGAGGCAAATGTCGTACCGATTTTCAAGAAAGGTGATAGGGAGGAGGCACTTAACTACAGACCCGTATCACTGACATGCATCCCCTGCAAAATACTTGAAAGAATAATTAGGCTAAGACTTGTTGAGCACCTGGAGAGCATTGGATTTGTAAACAAACACCAGCATGGGTTCTGGACATGGAAATCATGTCTAACAAACCTTTTAGAATTCTATGACAAAGTAACAAGGATAAGGCAGGAGAGAGAAAGCTGGGCAGAGTGCATATTTCTTGACTGCCAAAAGGCCTTTGAAACAGTACCGTACATGAGACTTCTATACAAACTTGAGAGGCAGGCAGGAGTAAGTGGAAAGGCCCTAGCATGGGTGAGGAATTACCTAACAGGAAGGAGCCAGAGGGTAATAGTAAGGGGTGAGAAGTCGGACTGGCGAACAGTAACGAGTGGAGTACCTCAAGGATCGGTGCTGGGATCAATCTTCTTTCTAATTTACGTAAATGATATGTTTACAGGAGTGGAATCTTACATGTCAATGTTTGCGGATGACGCAAAATTAATGAGAAGAGTTGTGACAGATGAGGATTGTAGGATCCTCCATGAGGACTTAAACAGGTTGCAGAGATGGTCAGAGAAATGGCTACTGGAATTCAACACGAGTAAATGTAAAGTTATGAAAATGGGATCAGGTGATAGGCGACCAAAGGGACAGTACACAATGAAGGGGAACTGCCTACCTGTAACGATTCGAGAAAGGGACATGGGAGTGGACGTAACACCTAATCTAACTCCTGAGGCACATATAAATAGGATAACGACAGCAGTGTACTCCACACTGGCGAAAATTAGAACATCATTCAGAAACCTAAGTGAGGAGGCTTTTAGGGTGCTTTACACTGTCTACGTGAGACCAGTCTTCGAGTATGCTGCGCCATCATGGAGCCCCCACCTGAAGAAACACATACGGAAACTGGAGAAGGTTCAGAGGTTTGCGACGAGGCTTGTCCCAGAGTTACGAGGGATGGGATATGAAGAGCGTCTGAAGGAACTGAACCTTACGACACTAGAGAAAAGAAGGGAGAGAGGAGATATGATAGGGACATATAAAATATTCTGGGGAATTGACAAAGTAGAAATATATGAAATGTTCACACGTAATAATAACAGAACGAGGGGACATGGGTGGAAACTGGAAACTCAGATGAGTCAACGAGATTTAGGAAGTTTTCTTTTAGCGTGAGGGTAGTGAAAAAATGGAATGCACTTGGGGAACAGGCTGTGGAAGGAAACTCTATTATTACTTATAAAAGCAGGTATGATAGGGAAATAGGACAGGAGTCATTGCTGTAAACAACCGATGGCTGGAAAGGCGGGATCCAAGAGTCAATGCTCGATCCTGTAAGCACAAATAGGCGAGTACATATAGGTGAGTACACACACCCTGACCTGACCTGACTGAGTACAGACCTGTCCCCTGAAGCTCATATCAAGAGGATAACATTAGCAGCATATGCGAGGTTGGCTAACATAAGAACGGCCTTTAGAAACTTGTGTAAGGAATCTTTCAGAACATTATATACCACATATGTTAGACCAATCCTGGAGTATGCGGCTCCAGCATGGAGTCCATATCTAGTCAAGCATAAGACTAAACTGGAAAAGGTTCAAAGGTTTGCCACCAGACTAGTACCCGAGCTGAGAGGTATGAGCTACGAGGAGAGACTACAGGAATTAAACCTCACTTCGTTGAAAGACAGAAGAGTTAGGGGGGACATGATCACCACATTCAAGATTCTCAGGGGAATCGACAGGGTTGATAAAGACAGGCTGTTTAACACAAGGGGCACACGTACTAGGGGACACGGGTGGAAACTGAGTGTCCAAATGAGCCACAGAGATATTAGAAAGAACTTTTTTAGTGTCAGAGTGGTTGACAAATGGAATGCATTAGGAAGCGATGTGGTGGAGGCTGACTCCATACACAGTTTCAAGTGTAGATATGATAGAGCCCAATAGGCTCAGGAAACTGTACACCTGTTGATTGACGGTTGAGAGGCGGGACCAAAGAGCCAGAGCTCAACCCCCGCAAGCACAACTAGGTGAGTACAACTAGGTGAGTACACACACACACACACACACACACACCGTCACAGCCTACACACACCCTGATCCTGGACGCTGAGTTTCCAGCACTTCAGATTCGTAATCTTGAGGTTCCGGGTTCGATCCCCGGTGGAGGCGGAAACAAATGGGCAGAGTTTCTTTCACCCTGATGCTCCTTTTCACCTAGCAGTAAATAGGTACCGAGGAGTTAGACAGCTATTACGGGCTGCTTCCTAGGGATGTGTGTGTGCACACGTGTGTAAGAAAAATATATGTAGTATACACTAGAGGAAAAAAATGGTTAGAAAGGTGGGGTCCAAGAGCTAGTAGCTCGATTCTGCAAATACAAATTTTAAATGCATTCACATACACATACATTTAGCAAATGTACTTAATTTAGTGTAGAAACGTATTAAAACGTCATATGTACGTTTGTTAAAAAAGATTTTTGATTCGATTGAACAAAATTAACGTATGCAGACGAGGAGCCAAAATAACGTGGCTGAAATATGTTGACCAAACTACACACTAGACAGTGAAGGGACGACGACGTTTCGGTCCGTCCTGGACCATTCTCAAATAGACTTGAGAATGGTGCATGACGGACCGAAACGTCGTTGTCCCTTCACTTTCTAGTGTTTGGTTTGGTCAACGAAATAAACGTATTTTATAAGTCCAAAAGACGACCTTATATAAATAATTACAGTGTCATCTCTCTGTCTCAAAATAATGTAAGAAAACGTTTCCGTGTTTGCTGGGTTCCCATATATCATCAATATAGCCATCTCTATGTCATATATCTATCCATCCATCTGTTCATCCATTTATCCGTCTATCTATTTATCTATCCATTCATCAACCCTTCCATCCATCTTTCTATGCATCCATTGATCTAGCCATCTATTTACTCATCTATATATTGATCTATCCATTTATTTCACGAGGAAAAGAATAAAATTACATGTAACTAACGAGAATATATTACAAATGTTTACGGTGTACAAGGATCCTGAGGATGACAGAGGCGGGACTGTTCAAGTACTGGATGAGGGCCGCCCAGCCCAACTCCACCGTGTGCTCCCAGGCGCCCACCACCATCACCGTCCAGGAGTCACTTTCTCTT
The DNA here is from genome assembly GCA_020271785.1 of Procambarus virginalis. Taxonomy (NCBI): domain Eukaryota; kingdom Metazoa; phylum Arthropoda; class Malacostraca; order Decapoda; family Cambaridae; genus Procambarus; species Procambarus virginalis. The sequence continues at coordinate 21,151,338 of WNGS01113158.1, read as the reverse complement.
AACAACGTCATGGTAATGAAGCTGTTTCAGATTTGTGTACATATAAATAATGACATTTTTATTACCAACGCTCAAGCCTGTAATTTAATGTGTGTGTTTGCGAGCGTGTGCATGTAACTGACTTACCATTATAATTGCAGGGAATGTTTGTCCTCCTCGCTGGTGGTCACTCTATCAGTGTACTGGTGTTGTGTCTGGAGCTTGTGGCCGGCAGCACTCAACACTGATGGACGCCCTCATCACTGGGAATATTTATCATGTTTGTTTCATGTGAACTACGCGATCTCATAGTTTTCAAATACATTTTAATTTACCGAGAGCTAAATATACGTTCATGCTAACATTTTACATGAGTATTTTTTCATTAAATGAGGCTAAAGAGCTAAACTAATGCTCAAGACTGATCTCCGAGGGTTCTCTGCCATCTTGGACCTCGGCTGTATTACCAATATAAGTCATCACAAAACACAAAGAAAAACATCAAAGCTAATGATCTGAAGGCAAAACATGAATGTTGTGCAATATTTACATAGACTATGTGGAAAATAAAAACTTCTGATATATAAAAAATATTTCTTCTTTGACTTGATATAAACCAAACTTTAATCAATCGTGTCGGTCTATAGTTCTCAGCTATCACAATAGCATATATTAAAAAAAATAATAATTAGTTTCATCAAAAAAAAATAATAAGTTAGTTATTTTTTTTCAATTTTATGTTTCTTATTTGTTTATCGGATGATTTACATGAAACTTGTACACCTGATTGCACGTAAGCTTATCTGTAAGGGTGCCAATTTTGGAGGAAATTGGTTGATATCAACCTCAACCACAGATGGCAGCACTGAGACTAATTTTAATTATTTGATTTGCGTAGTCCATACTCTTTCATTTTATTCAAGTTACATGAAAGTTACACCTTATACGTAAAGTTTATGCCTATAAAATCTCATGCCAGCGTTTTTTTCCTAAGTTCATTTATTGATTTTATAATAACAATAAACATGATATATTTGCATAATTTGGGGGGGAACTTTGAATATTTGTTTTAGTAAAACTAAACATTTTGGAAAATCCGCGGCATAAGATCCTTTATTATATGCTAATGTGTCAGAAAAGTGTCATAGAACGATTATATTTGAATCTTGTGGTTGAAGGAACTTACTGAAAATGTGTAATATTCGTTGAAAAAACAAAAACAAATTAAATCTCCCTTTCTATTTAGGCTGCAGTACTGAAACTTGGAACAATTGCAGCCCTTTTCATATACAACTAGTCAAAAAAGATATGTTGACATTGAACAAAGTTTAAAAAACTAATTCATGGCCCCTTCACAGCAGGAAATCTTCCTTATGAAATTTTCATTAAACAAATTTAACACTAAGAAAATATATTTACTTAAAAATTTCAGCAGCGAGCTCCGAAATTATACCGGTAATGTTTTACTCACTTTAAAACTAAAAATAATTATGCATTATTTTACAATTTTTTTTTTTTAATTTTTTGGGGATTAAATTTTCATTGGGAGTACCCGGAGTTGCAAGAGTCTGTCTCCCACCTGTCCATCTATCCATTATTCTATTTATCCAACTATTTGTCCATTTCTCATTCCATTTACTTTTCCATGCATCAGACCCTGTAGCCATCCATCATCTATTCATGTCTCTTAATCTATGAATCCATCCACTTGTTCATCTTTCTCTCCATCTATTCATCATATATCTATATCTAGCCCAACATTTAGTCATCTGTTTATCTATTTATCTATCTATCTCTCCATCTATCAATTAATCTAACAACATTCAATCTTTCCATATATACACATTTATTAACCTATCAATCAAATTAGCCTACCTTCTGCCTATCTATCTACATATATATGTAAATAGTTGTTTTATAAACTTTGCTACAAAAAATGGAGTTACATATGGGTATGTATATTGGGTACAAAGATGATTATCATAAGTTGTCGAGTTCCTCCAGCTCCTCAGATGATGGGTAGGAACCCTGAATGCAGTGCGCATCTCCCCTCTGTATCGGCACGCTGAAGCGCTGAAAAAGGAAGCTGGCAGCCATAGGGTCTCTTGTTGTTTCAATTAGCCTAGAACCCAGTTTCTTAAAAAAAAATGGTGGCACTCTTACCCCAGGCGCCGAGTGTCTCAGAAGCAATTGGGACAAAATTGTAGTGATCCAGTTCAGACGCAAAAGAAGGTTACCCCACAAAACACCTTGCAAGCGGAACTTATTGCAGAGAGAGGAAAGATTCTAGGTAATTACAGAAGCACCATACTGTCCCCCGAGCTCAAAACAGCAGCTAAGAACCTTCGTTAGAATAAGGAGATTCTCACCTATCTGTTGACGACTTAAGAGGCGCTGTAGAGAGAGGAGAGATACTTGAACTTGTAGCCAACGGTTTCGGGAGGCAGAGGGGTGAGCGTTGCCACCCCCCCCCCCCACAGAGGTGGGGTATGACGTCATCCTCCTAGGCCTCCCCCGCCCTGTGTGACGGTCGTGCGGTATCTCGTGACAAGGTCGTCTGTGATTCGTCGAGGCATGTCAGCCTCGTGTGACGTTTTGGGCGGGAACGTCTGTGATTGGAAGCGGCACCGTAGGCTTTGCCGGCTTTGCTCTGATTGGTCAAGTCATGGTGGGGGGGGGGAGGCTAGCATGGTGGATTTCTCCTAGGCCGCCAAAATTCAGTCAAGGACCGGTGCTGTGAGCGCAAGACGTGTTAGTGATGGATGCCCATGTTAGGCAGCCACCACCCCGGTTATCGCCGAGTTATCAGCAATGTTCTCATCACCACGTGACCCTACTGTCGTGGATCGTGCCTGGATCCAATTTGCGTGATCGTAGGCCGATTAGCAAGAAATGTGAGTGAGAAAAGGCTGTATGGGGGAACACGTGTTCGGATGAGGCATGAGGCAGCCTCGTTGTTTATCAGATGATGTGGCTCACATCTGATGTCATGGATTATATTGACTAAGATGGTTGGCAGGAGGTAGGATTTGGAAATGGTTTCTCAAGTATTAGAAGAGGCCCCAGTTTGTGATTTTCGGGAAATTACGAATCCGTGTTGGGACATTGAATTCTACCTCACCCGCATTGCCATTACGGCCACACCAGCACGCCCTGTGTACCAGTCCATATACTCGTGATGTGTGTGCGCGTGTTCCTGAGTCCCGCTGTGTATGCCAGAGGGCGACACGCGCTGACTCAACCTGGCGAGACACCGAGATCGCCTCCCACTACTCCGTGGCCACACGCTGTGGACACACAACTACCTGCCTGTCTACCTCCATTCAGAGGTAGGCAGGCAAGAGTATTATAGGGATGGTCAGAGGACACCCTGAGGTCTCTATAACTGTGTATATTTTCTCTATTTTCTCTAGTGATTATATTTTTGATTATTCATGAGGGGTAACGTGTGGGATTTTTATTATCATTGGTTGTATTCCATTTCCATGAATGAGTCATTGCATGTCCAGTAGTTTGTCAGACCAAGGTCATGGGTGGCCGGTTGACACCCTGGTGTCTGACCAAGGTCATGGGTGGCCGGTTGACACCCTGGTGTCTGACCAAGGTCATGGGTGGCCGGTTGACACCCTGGTGTCTGACCAAGGTCATGGGTGGCCGGTTGACACCCTGGTGTCTGACCAAGGTCATGGGTGGCCGGTTGACACCCTGGTGTCTGACCAAGGTCATGGGTGGCCGGTTGACACCCTGGTGTCTGACCAAGGTCATGGGTGGCCGGTTGACACCCTGGTGTCTGACCAAGGTCATGGGTGGCCGGTTGACACCCTGGTGTCTGACCAAGGTCATGGGTGGCCGGTTGACACCCTGGTGTCTGACCAAGGTCATGGGTGGCCGGTTGACACCCTGGTGTCTGACCAAGGTCATGGGTGGCCGGTTGACACCCTGGTGTCTGACCAAGGTCATGGGTGGCCGGTTGACACCCTGGTGTCTGACCAAGGTCATGGGTGGCCGGTTGACACCCTGGTGTCTGACCAAGGTCATGGGTGGCCGGTTGACACCCTGGTGTCAGACCAAGGTCATGGGTGGCCGGTTGACACCCTGGTGTCTGACCAAGGTCATGGGTGGCCGGTTGACACCCTGGTGTCTGACCAAGGTCATGGGTGGCCGGTTGACACCCTGGTGTCTGACCAAGGTCATGGGTGGCCGGTTGACACCCTGGTGTCAGACCAAGGTCATGGGTGGCCGGTTGACACCCTGGTGTCTGACCAAGGTCATGGGTGGCCGGTTGACACCCTGGTGTCTGACCAAGGTCATGGGTGGCCGGTTGACACCCTGGTGTCTGACCAAGGTCATGGGTGGCCGGTTGACACCCTGGTGTCAGACCAAGGTCATGGGTGGCCGGTTGACACCCTGGTGTCTGACCAAGGTCATGGGTGGCCGGTTGACACCCTGGTGTCAGACCAAGGTCATGGGTGGCCGGTTGACACCCTGGTGTCTGACCAAGGTCATGGGTGGCCGGTTGACACCCTGGTGTCAGACCAAGGTCATGGGTGGCCGGTTGACACCCTGGTGTCTGACCAAGGTCATGGGTGGCCGGTTGACACCCTGGTGTCTGACCAAGGTCATGGGTGGCCGGTTGACACCCTGGTGTCTGACCAAGGTCATGGGTGGCCGGTTGACACCCTGGTGTCAGACCAAGGTCATGGGTGGCCGGTTGACACCCTGGTGTCTGACCAAGGTCATGGGTGGCCGGTTGACACCCTGGTGTCAGACCAAGGTCATGGGTGGCCGGTTGACACCCTGGTGTCTGACCAAGGTCATGGGTGGCCGGTTGACACCCTGGTGTCAGACCAAGGTCATGGGTGGCCGGTTGACACCCTGGTGTCTGACCAAGGTCATGGGTGGCCGGTTGACACCCTGGTGTCTGACCAAGGTCATGGGTGGCCGGTTGACACCCTGGTGTCAGACCAAGGTCATGGGTGGCCGGTTGACACCCTGGTGTCAGACCAAGGTCATGGGTGGCCGGTTGACACCCTGGTGTCTGACCAAGGTCATGGGTGGCCGGTTGACACCCTGGTGTCAGACCAAGGTCATGGGTGGCCGGTTGACACCCTGGTGTCTGACCAAGGTCATGGGTGGCCGGTTGATACCCTGGTGTCTGACCAAGGTCATGGGTGGCCGGTTGACACCCTGGTGTCAGACCAAGGTCATGGGTGGCCGGTTGACACCCTGGTGTCAGACCAAGGTCATGGGTGGCCGGTTGACACCCTGGTGTCAGACCAAGGTCATGGGTGGCCGGTTGACACCCTGGTGTCTGACCAAGGTCATGGGTGGCCGGTTGACACCCTGGTGTCTGACCAAGGTCATGGGTGGCCGGTTGACACCCTGGTGTCTGACCAAGGTCATGGGTGGCCGGTTGACACCCTGGTGTCTGACCAAGGTCATGGGTGGCCGGTTGACACCCTGGTGTCAGACCAAGGTCATGGGTGGCCGGTTGACACCCTGGTGTCTGACCAAGGTCATGGGTGGCCGGTTGACACCCTGGTGTCAGACCAAGGTCATGGGTGGCCGGTTGACACCCTGGTGTCTGACCAAGGTCATGGGTGGCCGGTTGACACCCTGGTGTCTGACCAAGGTCATGGGTGGCCGGTTGACACCCTGGTGTCTGACCAAGGTCATGGGTGGCCGGTTGACACCCTGGTGTCAGACCAAGGTCATGGGTGGCCGGTTGACACCCTGGTGTCTGACCAAGGTCATGGGTGGCCGGTTGACACCCTGGTGTCTGACCAAGGTCATGGGTGGCCGGTTGACACCCTGGTGTCTGACCAAGGTCATGGGTGGCCGGTTGACACCCTGGTGTCAGACCAAGGTCATGGGTGGCCGGTTGACACCCTGGTGTCTGACCAAGGTCATGGGTGGCCGGTTGACACCCTGGTGTCTGACCAAGGTCATGGGTGGCCGGTTGACACCCTGGTGTCTGACCAAGGTCATGGGTGGCCGGTTGACACCCTGGTGTCTGAAATTATGATGTTGTGTGGTGAGTCACTAATTGTGATTATTGACTGATTGAATAGTGATGTTATTAGCATATGGGGTAAGCTGATGACATCAGTATGTTGTGTGTTTGGGCAGTGTTGTTGTTTTAGTATACGTTATATTACTGTCCTAGGAGCTGTGTTGATGAAATAAGGAGGGCCTTTTAATTATTCAGTGGGATTCACAGTACTTAATGAGGGAGCATTTAATTGATTGGTTATTCTGCCTTATTGGGAGAATTAGTGCCAGCTGTCGGTGGAGCGACGGTGTCCTGAGTTAACTTAAATTGCATTGCGGAAGTAGTGATTCCACACAGTAGTTCTTTGCAAGTTGTTGCAAAATTAGGGAGCAGTGATGTAGGTATACATTTGTATTGTTGCAAAACCGTGTCATTACTGTGGGGGGCAAAGTAATTAACGTGTTGCAGGGGCTCGTCGTCTTCCAACGACGAGCGCAGATTGTCACTTGCGCCTTCACCGAGACCAAATACTCATAGGTCCGGACGCTATATATCCCTTCAAAGTTCCCAGTAGACGTGACCCGGTCACAACAGCTCTGAATATGACAGGGTTTCGCTGGAGGAGAGCCACTCACTGCTCCTGCCGCGTCTCCACTCCCGACTCTACTCCAGACTAACAGCTCACAGTCTTCAGTGCCTTTTCACCACTGGAACCCAACTTGCCTGTGCTCTTCACGAGCACCATAATCCTCTATAGTCACGATGAGATATGTCAGGCTATGATAATCTACTGGACGAGGCTGCTATACCTCCAAATTCGGGAGCTCACTGGTGCACATCCGCTCTCGAATGAAGTGCCGTGAGTCTCTCTCTCCACCTGGGGCTCTGCAAGCCCTCAACCGCGCCTGCCCACTGACGTCACAGACCCAGGGGCGGGCTCTCATTCATCAAACTCGTCATGTGACCTCTGCCAGGCAATCACCAGACAGATGGTGCCATCACATTTTGGCGCACTTTTGATCGGTCCGTCTCCATCTTGTACGTACTATGGGCGTAAGCCCTTTTGTAAGGGAATTAACTTTTCCGTCTTTTCTCCCAAATAGGTATCTATGCTAGGCATCACCTGTTTCAAACGACTCCCTGTACCTCACGGAACCTTCAGGATGTAGTGATATGACTCTTCTTGCGGGATAAGGAAAGATATTGGAGAGGGCACTGTAACACTTCTCTAACGGTTATGTTGAAGGCGTCATTAAAAGAAAGGTGACAGGCCATACAACCTCTGAAGAATCTACTAACAGCACCTGTACCTCCTATTAGATTGTTTTACAGGAACTTCTCTTCGACAGCTCATGAAACGGAGGAAAGTGTCGTGAAAGATATTATTGATAGGAACATTATCCACACAGACACAAATCAGAAGATACAATTAATAATTCACTAAAAAAACAAGAAGGCGGCAAAACTACTCATGAAGAACTCTCCAGACACCAAACAGAATGCCTTAAAGAGAACAACTTCGTCTATGCTTTCACATACCCACTTGGGGTCTGTCAGCCCCCAAAATCTCAGAATATAAGCAAGAAAACAACATCCCTCTAGGCGATTAGCAATGCACAAGCAACAGGGCTCCATCATGGTTCATATAATCTCCTCACACAACCAGACCATCACCAGAGAAATCTTAACAAGCAATACAGAAATTATCGACAGGTACAATGACAACAAGAGACTCGACATCAGCAAGGCCCTACACAACAAAAGTCAAAACCAGAAATCAACAGCCAATTAACACATAATTACATTCTACTCACTTCAAGACCCCGAACCAACACAGAAAAAGTAGAAGCAAGAACATAGAACATGCAATGTCCTATTAATACCCATTATGCCATTGCTCCACTTGTTCATCTCAATCATGTCCTGTATCACCTCACCCCAAACGAACATAAGCCTTGGCAGAGTATGGAAAATTTGTCTTTGAAAATGCAAAGATTGTCATGCAAAATGCTTCCCTAGACATCAGACCATAAATATAGTGTGAAAATGAACTTTAGAGATAATATTTCAACTTCCCTCGAATGTGAAGAAAAACATAAGAAATATTAAGAAGAGTTGTGCTAGAATCATTAATCTTACCCTTTCGGTAATTGTTACGAGCCCTTCCGTAACTAGGTTCTTTTAAACTGTACGATCCGACTCAAGTTCGGAGGTCCTTTACCTTGGTTGAGATATAGTGTAATGTTTAAGGTTAAGAATAAAATCTATATAAATGAAAATGGAAATGTTCGTTTGTTCATAATCGCTAACCTCCGAAAGTTCTTCACCGATTGCTTTGAAATTTTCACACAACGTTCCATTTGCACCCGAGCGGGTTTTTATATACATACTATATAGATATCACGTATGTGACGGTAAAAAACATGCTTTTTTGGAAATCTGTGTTTTTCGTGTATTTTTCATGAGAGGGAAATCTTCAAAACCTCTTTACCGATTTCTTTGAAATTTTGACACAATGTTGCATTCGAATAGGCGCATCTTTTTGTATACCTACTATATATATGCCTCACATGTGACAGAAAAAACATGCGTTTTGAAAAACAGCGCCATCTGCGGGACATAAGAGCAACACCGGCTGTGATCTCTGAAAGTTCTTTACCGATTGCTTTGAAATTTTGACAACGTTCCATTCGAATACACGCATGTTTTTATATACCTACTATATAGATGCCACCCTGGGTAAACAGGTAAAAACATGCGTTTTTGAAAAACAGCGTCATCTGTTACTCATAGGAGCAACACACACACTATACTAATTATGTTACGATTCCATTTCAATGTTTCCGATTTCATTGATAAATTGAATGTTCATAGATTTTGATTTATTTTCATTTTGATTTAATTATTTTTGTGTGACATTGTTTGGAATTGAGCTGTGTTGTTTACCATACTGTTCATT
>WNGS01113158.1:21122408-21139908 GCA_020271785.1 Procambarus virginalis | reverse complement strand
CCTTCTGAGAAGCTGCGTCCGCAATGCTTTGGCGATGTTCTCCACTATGGGGCTATCCCATTTGGCCTGTTTACCGTCGTTTGGACAAGTTGGTCGGGTGTGTGAATTGGCGAGTGTGTCCCACCGACCATCTCNGGACAGAGTGTATCATCATCCAGCCTGTACTCGTCTTGACATACCTGAAAATATTCTAAGGAGAATACTGCAGGTATGTTGACGACATTTTTACACAGGTACCCGATGTCAGACATCTGCAAGTGCTGAAGGAAGCATTTGAGCAGAATTCCGTGTTGCGTTTCACTTACGAGATGGAGAAGGATGGGAAACTACCCTTTCTAGCTGTACAGTCATGGAAAGGAGCGGAGGTTTCCACACTGCAGTCTACACTAAGGAAACAACATAGGAATGTGCCTCAATGCCAACAGTGACTGCCCAGACAGGTACAAGAGGAGTGTTGTTAACGCTTATGTCGACCGTGCTCTCAGCCACAGTTCAGGATGGAAGCAAGTCGATGAAGAACTCTGTAGGATAAGGCAGGTCTTAGTCAACAACGGCGTCTCCAATGGTTTCGTGAAGACATCATAAGAAGGTGAAACGCCATGCAACCTCTGAAGAGACAACTAACGCAACACCTGTACCCCCTATTAGACATTTTTTACAGGAACTTCTTTTCCACAGCTCATAAAACGAAGGAAAGGGTCCTGAAAGATATTGTTAATAGAAACGTTATCCTACAGACAAAATCAGAAGATACAATTGACGATTTACTATAAAACAAGAAAACTGCCAACCTACTCATAGAAACTCTCCAGACACAAAGCAGAACGCTTTGAAAGAGACCAATGTCGTCTATGCCTTCAAATACCCACTTGGGGACTGTAAGCCTCAAAGAACTCAGTATATAGGCAAGACAACAACATCTCTTTCCAGGCGATTAACGATGCATAAGCAACAGGCTCTATCAAGGAACATATAATCTCTTCCCCAACCAGACCATCACCAGAGAAGTCTTAACAAAAAACACGGAAATCATCGATAGATACAGCAATAGCAGGCGGCTAGATATCTGCGAGGCACTACACATTAAGAAGTCAACACAGCAATCAACAGCCAATTAACGCACAATTATACTCTACCCACTTCAAGACTCCGCTCCAATATAGAGCATCAAGAAATATGGGCCAATAGGCCCTCTGCAGTTACTTCTATTCTCCCCTTTAGCTTATACCCATTGTTTCGTGTTCTGTGTTGTGTTTGAAAGTCTGTTTTCACCTCATCCAAACCATTGTAACATATCACCTCACCCAAATGCAGGTATAAAAAAGTCAAAGCTGTTTAAACTCTGTTCCAGTTATAGTTGTGGTGTGTAAAGTAAAGTCTTTGAAAATGTAATAAGTTTTACGAAACGCGCTCAAGTGTCGCATCAGACTAGAATAAAATGAAACTTTGGAGAATTGATTTTTCAGTTACCATCAATAGTGAAAAAGATATAAGAAACATTGAGAAAATTCGTGTTAGAATTATAATCTTATTTTTTCGGTCATATTTAATATTACATGTGTCTACAGGAAAGACTGCTACCAAAATAACACTATATATATATATATATATATATATATATATATATATATATATATATATATATATATATATATACTTTAAATTTAAGGTATTGCTCCCAAGACACTGTACTTGTATGTACAGTTACATATACACTAAGACACTATGTATATGCCTGAGATAGCCGCCACACGTCAGTCAACTCTTAAGGACCATCTACTTTTCGGAATGGGTCCAATAATCCAGAACAGCTGTAGATTTCAAAAACGTCATACGGAGTCGACCATGCCACTTCGTCCTAAGGTCCATGTCGCGGAGATGTGGAGCACGCTGTCACAGCTGGGCAAACTGGTCTCATACACACACGGCTACGGCATTTCGACCGGATGGGTGAGTAGAGTACTGTTCAGTTCATGCTCCGACCAGCACTCATTACCTCGCCCGGTGATTTCTGATTGGCTAACAGAATTCTCGCCACCAGACGAGCCACACCGTGCTGACCGTTAACGACCTTCACGGTCGTTAATCTTGTTCTCCCTGTAATATTGAAAGTATTACTATTAAATAACAGTGCTATTTTGATGCGACGCCAATAACACAATAAGCTTTCCGTACCAATGAGGAGGGGGGGGGAAAGCGTTGTTGTTATATACCTCCTGCAACGGGACGTACATGCAAGACTGCTATGGTGCACCCACGTTCATCAAAATGTATTGGGTTACCATCTTGATCCTAATAGTGATGCTGACGCTGTCTATCATGTGGTGTTAAGTCGCACATATAGTTTTTTATTGTTGCTGTTATCACTTCCATTTAGGGAGATTACATCCAAAATATTTACAGACTGGTTCCCATATCTAGTAGAAGGACATTTTATCGCAATAAACACCACGAATTCAACACCTCCTCTAGGCATTGGCGGGAATAGACATGTGTCAACTACACTCGAGGCATACTGACGTTTTGCGAATATGTCATATTCAATTTCTGGTACTAAGCCCAACACTTCCCAAAAGCTGTCCCAAATGATAATGTAACTCTACTGATGTTTTTATGCCCCGTTGCAGAGCTAATATTCTCCTCACTAATCACAGTAGTGAACTTGTTTCGATTGGAAGAAGAATCATATTTAATAAAATACGTTCCGTATTTAGCTGAAAATTGTTTTAATGCCTTATCTAAAAACTTAGTTTAGAATTACTTGAAAATATGGCCTCTATTTCTGTATTAATCATGGTATTAATTTCATTTATAATTTCGGCTAAAACATCAGATGATAATAAATGCTTTGAATGCATGTATCTCCCCTCACCTGCTTTCTCATACGTAACGCCTACACGTATATAGGCCTCAGGATTATCAAGCTTAATAACGTAATGGGAAGTGGGGAGGAGTAATTTTTGTAGACACATTTCATAACTCCTCCTGGGATCTAATTCTAGCTGGTCAAACAATCGATTTTGGAACGATGCGGGGATGTTATTTGGGAATAAATGCGTATCTGATACGCTGGTGGCGTATATCACGTGAGTGTCCATCGCTCTGTCTCCTTAGACTGCTTTTTGCCGAGTAAAGCTAGTTACACATTACATACACATTTATATACACTCACCTGTTAATATACGTTCCAGAAGCATTCCTTTTACATTGAGGATCAATTTTTGCAGTTGCCATTCTCTTAACAGATGGAGCCTCATACACTTGACTGCTTGACGTAGTATTACGGAATAAATCTCGTGGTGTAGAAGTTAGTGTGAAAAACAGTTGAGCAATGGGCAATTTATCCTGTAAAAAAACAGATTTAAGCACAGTCATTTTATGTATAATGTCGTTAATTATATGTGTGCCAGATACTGGAGCCAATACATCTCCATTCAGATCCCAACGAACGATTCCACTAGCGTCATAATGGTTTAGCAAGGATCTGGAATATTCATGATCTCGGTCTTTCAATTTCAGATCTATTATGGAAGGGTTGGTATGCAACTGAGCAGGGGGCGGTTTGACAGTAAGATGTTGAGCAGCAGCTTTCACAGTGGGGTAAGCTGGGCTGTGTGCAGCTTTCCGGTTGTCCACTATTTTACGCGGTACGAGATAAAAGGCTTTCATTTTACTTTACTTATTGAACAACCGTGTAATTAAACTAGCTCCAATCGGCAAAATAATGGATAAAATACTGCCTCCTCCTTTGCTGGTTAATATCTGTTTCTTAGTTGACACAGAAGGTTTCTTACAGGCTAGTGACCGAATAAGCAATTTTTTCAACTTTTTAACGACCTTGCAGGCACAGGCAATTTTTTTTAAAAGTTATTAAAAATTTCTGATAAACAATTTATATGTGGTTTCTTCAATTTTTCAATCAACTGTTTTGTCGAGGAATACTGAAGTTTTGATAATAGTTGGATCATTTCCTGGTATTTATAAACTAAGGACTTCTTCATTATCAATGTAATATCTCAGCAGCATCAATCCATTGATCAAATGATCGATCATAACCTGCGTACCTAACTTTATACTGACGTTTGCCAGAGACTCTGCATTGTCCCACTACCTTTTCAGTATTAAGGTTTGAGGCAAATGTGTGGGTGTTAATTATTGTTTATAGAAGCCACCATCAATTTCCTCCCTATTCAGATCTTTCAGAAAGTATAAAGGGATGTGTTGTCTCCGATCAATGCGTGCAACTGTAAATATCTCTCGGGTGTTCTGCTGCTTAAACCCTTTCTTAAACTTGGAAATGCAATCAGATAGAGTGATGCGTCAGGACGCATCACCCAGTACGTATCACCAACACTCAATCGAGCATTGACAGTTCTCTTTGATTTGCTCTGGCTTTTATACATTAAATCAAATTGTTTGGCACGTTCGCTGGGCGAGGATAGAGCGTGCACCTCCGTGGGTGTCTTCCCCTTCAATCCTCTGAGGGGGGGGGTTAAATTATATGTTTTCACAATATCTGGTAGAGCCTGCATGTATTTTAAAGTGTTGTGCGCCATCATAAACTTGTAAAGTTTACCTTTTAAAGTACGTATAAACCGCTCAGCAATTGAAGCTTTAGTCTCCTGAGAAAATACACTATATAAATGAACTTTCTTTGCTGCCAGCATTTTTTTCATAGTGGCGTTATAAAATTCTCCACCTCGATTAGAATTAATTTTGCGCACTCCCTGAGAATGAGGTGAATCTAGAATTAAAGCCAGAGCTTTACTGGTACTTTTCCCGTCCTTGGCGCGTAAGGGTACTACTTGAGCGTACCTGGGGAAAGTATCTACACATATGAGTAAATACTTCACTCCGTCATTATGTTTGTCCAATAAACTCATCTCGGCCAAGTCTATAGCTTGAAATAGTCGCGGTTTAGGGCTTAATACCCGACGCTGAGGGAATTTATGTGGTTGTAAATAATGCAACGTATAGGAGTCAGTGCTTTTCAGATAGTCCTTTACATCGGCTAGAGTTATACTAGAGTTAATTAATTTGGTGGCCTTATACAACCTCTGTATCCCACCAAGCCCACCGCTAGATGAGGGGTCATTATATACGCGTTCCAGTACATCTTTCTTGCTCACCATTGGCAAACTATCTCATAGGGCAGTTCGTGAACAATATTACCGCGTAATGTTATGGTAGAAGGAGTGTTCGAGCCCAGATCTACTAGCGAATAGCCGTAGGGTTAGCTAATAACGTTCTTATATAACTCTACAAATTTCTTTGAATAATCTTTCCCAATTGTTTGTCGTCCGAGTGTTTCAATTTGTGAGAGGTCTCTTGATTTAACCGATATGAAATGAGAAACATTTAAACTAATATTCCACGAATATTTACCAGGAAAAAATATATTTTGAACAATCAATATGACGGAAACCATGAAATGTCGGCCCCTAGTAAACATGTCTGATACGATTTGTGAATTCACAGACTCTGTAAAAAGGTCATCATAGATTACTAAAATATGCGAGTCATCATCCACTCGCTCTTCCACAGGATCAATAATGGTTGAATGCTCCATCAATTTCCTTTTCATTTGTGGATCTGATCGTAATTCGGAGTAACCTCCTCCGCATATAATTATTGAGGAGAGCTTATGCTGGTACGTCCTTACAAGTTTACTGCACAAGTAGGATTTTCTCCTGTTTGAATAACCAGCAATAATAACACGAGATGGTTCTCGGAAAATATCTAGATGTTCCTCATGGATTATATGATAGAAACTGTCCATGATTAATGCTTCGTTAAGACTGCTAAAAAACTAAGGAAATGTTGTGGTATTTATACAAACAAAAAATTAGTCATTACAGGTGTTTATTCACATATTTTATGTACAGCAACATTTTTAAAACTAATCATAGTTCTTACAGTTCACAAACAATAATATTAATAATAATAATATTAACATCCTATTCATTAGTATAAATAGTTCTAGTCATATGGGTCATCTATCTTAATACTAGCTAAATTGTACAACATAAAATCTAGTGAGGGTTGAATAGTTTCTGAGCTGTAGCATCGCGTTTGCTCCAGGGGCGGAATATTGGGTAAAGTCTCTGTGGTTGCTCTACTTCCACTTCCTCCTCCATAAACACTTCTTCCATCTCCTCCTCTCCCACTTCTACATCCATCTCATCATCATTGTTATTGGGAATATCTGGATGACCATACGCTAGGGACTGTGTGGGGCCTAAAATGTAGCGTTTATCGTCAAATGCTGACAATCCTCTGCAGGTACTGCGACATGTACAAATCTTTCCTTGCACGTTACGTATAGATCTCGACACAAACCTGATTGATGTGTTTGTTTTAAGAGTGTGCTGAAAAGAGTCGTGTGAGATTTTCTCTTGTAGGTGGTATGGCACGCCCTTACACTTACAAGTGTGCTCCTCATCATGTGTGGTGAAAGAGTATGTTTTAGGTCTGAGAGCAATTAACTGGTTAATAATCTTAGAGCCTATTTCAGACTTGAGCAATCCTAATTCACCTTCTCGCGTTTTAGAGTAGGATGGATGTGTGTCATTAAAACTACTAAAATTCATACAGTCGAAGAGAGGAGATTTATTCAACTCTTCAAACACATCCTGACAGTCAAGTTTAATGATGAAAGAGTATGTATGTAACAGACTCGCATTATCGCCATACGCGGGTTTGACAACATCATACCAGAACTTATAGAGACGCCTCTTAGCAATTTGAAGTATATGATAACCCAGGTACGTAGGAGTGTTGACTAGGAGAGACTTCTGCTTGATAGTACATATCACTCGAGCCTTACTTAACAAAAGACTCCGCTTGAAGAATGGGTTTCGAGCATGTTTCAGGAAATGTCTACGATCTGTGACCAAATAGTGTTTGTTCCCATATTTAGATACATCTGTGAGACTCTTTCCATATATAGAGTTTGATACGAGTTTGAAAGCCTTTTTTTTTATCGCACATTTGGTACTGGCACGTTCATGAACATTGGTTTCAATGAAGTCTTTAAGGTAGCTCTTCTGCTCGAACTCGTAGATATCGTGAACTTTAGCTACTTCTAATCCAGTGCGCATGAGCAACTGTAACAAGTCCAGACTTACCAGGTAATCTTTCTGAGGAAGGTGAGAAACAATTAATTTAGTGTTGTTTTTAGGCAGACCGCGACTTTCTTCTGTAAGAATTTTCTTACTGTAAGGTGAAATGTGATCCTCGGTTATGCAAGTATGTGAAAGAACTAGGGGCAGTTCATCTGTATACCTAGCTACCTCCGGTCGGACCTGCAGTGTATCACACAACACCCAATACCCATTGGACCCGTCACATGGGATATTCTCCAAGCCTCGCTCTAGCAGCACGTCACGCTTATTGTGTGTCAGTTTCCGAATCCTGCCACGAGGGAGCAGTTCAGTCATACACGCCCCGTAAAGAAAGTTAAAATCGAGATAAATGATGTAGCTACTATCTTCCCCTAGATCTAAGCCTGTATGCTGGTTCTCCACATTCGTGTACTGTCTCGTCACACTGGTGAACCCACCTCGGAGAAGCCAACGAAGTAAATCATATAACAATGGGTCAGACACAACATCAAGTTCAACTTTCGATTTAAGCAAGAATGCATCCCAAGCAAATGGAGGTAAAGAAATGTAGTGGGAAATGTCTAATTTGTAGAGAGCAAGCATGGTATCTCGCCAGACTGTGAACACATCAGCTAGCAAACCTGTGTCCACTTTGAGGTAAAGGAGCAGATACTCCTCTATGTTGCGACATTTAGCCAAATCAAAAATTTCTAATGCTTCTTTATAATCTCTTTCTGACAACTCTTCGTCTTTTAGTGTATTGTAAAATTTATCGCGAGAAGGAAGGTGTGGTTCCTCTAACACACTCATAAAGGATAAATAATCATAGCAGAATGATTGTTTACCCTTCAGCAGTTTGGGGATGGCCGTTTTATTTACCCCTTTTAACATAGCCAAAGTGAATGTGGTAGGTTTCCCACTATCAATATGATCCTTGGCTATTCTTCCTAGTGATCCGTTGAGAAGGGCTAAACTGTCCAAAAATCTTAAGTTGTTCACATCAACTTTCATAAATTTAAATTCATCCCTAGCCAATATATCAATTTCACTCCCTGGTCTATCTCTCATCTCGTTTAGGATTACTCCTAAATCATAGGAAGCGTTGTGAGAAAAAGTGTATAGGAACTTGTATGAATTTATACACTGCAAATTACATCTATCACAGTAAGCTGCTTGATAATTGTGGAATCTTACTGTGTGGTCGTGATGACGGACTTTGATTATATCTTCCCCGTTAAAAGGTTCATCACAGAGTTCACAGGCTGTTTTTGTCTCAAATATCGCCTGCTGTTGCTGGGACATGTGAAGTTCATAGGATACTAAACCCCCTCTTGATTCTAGCCCATGACACTTCTAGCGTGGTTACAAAGTGATTGACTGCATCTTTACCCAAATAAGTGTCTTTCTCAACAATATTCATCTGTCGGTCAATGATAATGTACGCATACGCTACTGCATTGTGACGTGATTCTATCATTCCCTTAGGGTTCGAGCGGTCTAACATGCACTCAAAGTCATAAAAGCACATGTGACTAGGACCATATCCCCGTCCGTAGTTACGGAAAGTAATCTTCCTCTCTGGTGTGTAAAATCTGAGTCTGATGTACTTTGTATGTACTTTCATGAGCCTGCATACGATCTTGTGGGAGTGATATCAAACAACAATGACAAAAGCTGTGGTGTGAAGGGAACTTTACGGGGTGGGAGTTAATATTGCACACATATTGGTTGAAATCCTTAATTAATACTAAGTGTTGAGCTTCCAACATCAGCAATGGTATGACATCTGTATATCCACCTCTTTCTTTCCTAGCTAGTGTAATGTAGTGTCGTTGTCGTCTAGCATTTTCATCTCTTTCTAGTGAATAGATGAATATACTGACTTTATTAATTTTCTCTACCTTGTGAATATCCTCAAACGTCACTGTAGAATTGACATCTGCTGGCCAATAAATGTGTCTGAGACACCAACTAGCTTTCACAGATCTAGCATGGATATTATCTAGATGCGTCCCTTTAGCTAAACATTTATAAGCAGCAACACACTGCATAAGGCAAATATCAGCCTCTCCCTCTGGAGTGAAAACCAACTGCTTTCCACGGAACCCTTCAGAATAATCTACATGTGAGCCTAATCTTATTGGGTGTTCAATCTGACCACAGTTAATGTAAAATCCTGTGAGCTGCTCAACCAAGACATTGGAGCCCTCCTTCTCTTCCAGGTACTGGGATATTTTCCCTGTTAATTCGTCAGCCCAAAAATTAATAAGTGTATCTACTTCCTCTCGAGTTACTGTTCGCCCCTCACCTCGTATGGGAAAGCCGTCGTTATTTATGGGATCCAAGACATTCTCCTCCTCACCATTTTGTTGTACATTTAAATTCCGCACAATTGGAGTGATGTCTGGGTAAATTAGGAGCGATGGGTGTTGTGGGGAGAAAAGGGATCGAATCTCATTAATGAAAAATTCACTGTATGTTCTCAGATAGAGCCCCTGGGAGGTGTTAACATGCTCTGGTATGGAGAATGAAAGCCGAACATACCCGCCATTATAGTTATCAATTCGATCCAGCAGCTGAGGTTGAATTTCTTGGGCAAGTGGAGGGGGGGGGGAGAGGAAGAGAGCGCTGCTGGGGGTGATGGGAGAGGGCTAGGCGGGGGGGGGGGTGGGGATAGTCCCCCTCCGAGATGAATGGGTGAGACTGCACAGTCAGCTATTATGCCAGAAGGTGCTAACCAGTCAAAATTGTCAGAGGCTGACGAGACAAGGTCAAGGTCTGCTGAGCTGTCATCTGAGTCAAGGCTATTCTCACGGACTGTGATGCTGTTAACGGCATGGCTCTCATCACTGCTCCTGCTGCTGCTGCAGCTGCTGATGCCCGAGCCGCTGCTGCTGCTGATAAATTGAGGTATGGGGCTGGGGGAGGAACGGGGAATTGAGTGAGCGCGTGAACGAGCCCTTCGCTCCCCGTGAGCTGAGGGGTGCGAGCCGAGTAAGGGTAATGACCGCTCTGCTGTGCTGTCTGTGTCTGTCTCACTGTTTTCATTTCATTTTATTTTTCGCTTTCATTTTTCATTTTATACCCGCATTTTGGGTGAGGTGATATGTTACAACAGTTTTGGATGAGGTGAACAAAACTTTCAACACATGACAGAACACGAAACAATGGGTATTAATTGTGTATTAATTGGGTAAATTGAGGGTAAGGATGAAGGTAACTGCAAAGGGCCTATTAGCCCATATTTCTTGATGCTTCTATATTGGAGAGGAGTCTTGAAGTGGGTAGAATATAGTTGTGCATTAATTGGCTGTTGATTGCTGGTGTTGACTTCTTGATGTGTAGTGCCTCGCAGAAGTCAAGCCGCCTGCTATCGCTGTATCTATCGATGATTTCTGTGTTGTTTGCTAATTAAACGCTTTCCTCTCTAAGAAAACTAATGACTCCACTGTCAAAACCGCAAACACCTGCGCCCCTCCTTCATTCTCCCTTCCTCATCTTAACAGCATTGGTCTCCAACCCTCTCTGGCCGAGGGGAAGCCCCCCTCCCTCACCCCTCAACAAATCCAGGCTATGTTATTTTATGTGGGTTGGGTATTGTCGTTGATCCTTCTTTATTGACAACCCAACCCAAAACTCGGTAGAGTGCTTATACTTTATCAGGAGATCACCCTGGGCGCTTCTGGCTCTTGGAGAGGGGCTCAACGTCACACGTTTAGGGGATGCAGCTCCAATACCTAGCCTCGTTGTCACGGGCACACACCCACTTGAGCCGCTGTGACTCCCCATTCTCTCCTTATGTGATATGATCTCCTCAATCCCCTTTGACTTATTATTATTCCATTCTACCCTGTCCACAGCTGTGATTCTTGGTTCTTTCTCTCTCTCTCTTTCTTTTCTACTTCCTGGGAAGCCTCATTAGGACAAGGGTAAACACCAGCAAATGTGAATACATTTACTGGACAAAGCACATACACAATACATACACACATATAATAATAATAATAATGAATCCTACACTCTATACTATTTCAGTCAGGTTGCACTCCAACACCATCATAACTCTATCATCTGCTTATCAAGTGGTATCCTATCTCCTGATTCACCACATAATACTACCAACTTCCTCAAGTAGGTCAAGTCTTATAAACGCAAATGCACTATCAGCAAGATAATATATATCTCTAAACACATACAAGGAAAACCAGCGTATGACTGCAATAATATAAATATTAGTATAAATGTTCCTTGATATACAACAATGATCAGTCGATCACCCTATCAATCCTAGAACACATGTATGTCTCTGCAGGTAATCCAGCCTACGACTGTAACTCTATACTTCAGTATAAGTACTCCTTGGCACAAAAATGGCAAACAATCACTCATCTTTCACTTCGCCTTGCACGCTAATGACAACAAACACTCTACCAACTCCCAACAAGTAATCATTTAGAACTTCCCTTCAGCATGTGGAAATTCGCTACCCTGACATCTTCAGGTTCTTCCGGGTTTATCTACCAGGATCCTCCGCAGCTCTTCCAGGCTGCTACAACATAAAGTTTCTTCAAACAACAATGGTGCTTCACCACTGACATTACAGAAGCACGTGACACTCCTCTTCACTGCTTCTCCTCACAGCTCGAGGTTCTACTCTTCACTGTGGGGCTACTCTTCCTCAGAGTACACTACTCCATAAACAGTCTTGGAGTCTCTTCCACTAACTTGCTCTATTGGCTCGAAATTCTCAGCAACTTCTTCGAAAGTCAAACCACAGATTGTCTAGTCGAGGGCGCTCTCCCTCTGATGGAGTCTGATCAGGGCGCTCCACGGCCCACGATAATGTCTCTAGGCGGCTTAACAAATTATCCTTGCCATCCAGGACTTGAGACCTCACATTCCCAGCTCGATTCCACAGCTGGAACGTCTGCACACTTCCTTTCTCTTGAAGGAATATCCAACAGGGAATCCTCTCCAATGGGAGCTCAAATCGAGCGCAGCTTCCCCTCACGATGTCTGTTACTCAAGTGGCGTCAGATCCCTCCCGAAGCGAGCCTCATGCCTTTAGCAAATTATCCACATCTCATAACCAGTCATTTATCTATTTTCTTATTCACTGCCCACATTCTTAAACTCTCTGTAAAATTTACCCAATTATTTTTACATATGAATCTTTTTGTCAGTACATCTCCGTCCTCCTAGTCAGGTCAGGCCTGATAGAATAATTCTCAAAGGGCAGACTCGTTTTTCGGCTTCCTGGGATCATAACACTAGGATCCCTCCCCCCTCTACATAACCTACTTAGTCTCATCTATTAATCAAGCTATATATATATATATATATATATATATATATATATATATATATATATATATATATATATATATATATATATATGTCGTACCTAGTAGCCAGAACTC
This sequence comes from Procambarus virginalis, assembly GCA_020271785.1. Taxonomy (NCBI): domain Eukaryota; kingdom Metazoa; phylum Arthropoda; class Malacostraca; order Decapoda; family Cambaridae; genus Procambarus; species Procambarus virginalis. Next base: position 21,127,385 of record WNGS01113158.1, on the reverse strand, counting down.
ACTTTTTGGCCTACTATGCAAGCCCTGATTTGCCTAATAAGCCAAGTTTTCCTGAATTAATATATTTTCTCTAATTTTTTTCTTATGAAAAGATAAAGCTACCCATTTCATTATGTATGAGGTCAAATTTTTTTCATTGGAGTTAAAATTAATGTAGATATATGACCGAACCTAACCAACCCTACCTAACCTAACCTAACCTATCTTTATAGGTTAGGTTAAGTTAGGTAGCCGAAAAAGTTAGGTTAGGTTAGGTTAGGTAGTCGAAAAACAATTAATTCATGAAAACTTGGCCTATTAGGCAAATCGGGCCTTGCATAGTAGGCTGACAAGTGCGTTCTGGCTACTAGGTACGACATATATATATATATATATATATATATATATATATATATATATATATATATATATATATATATATATATATATATTGTGACAGTAACGTGTTGGAAATGGTGGTTGGCAGTCTTCCAAATAGCAGATGTCAATGCTGGGCCACATACATTTAAGTTATAAAAAAAGGAAAAAAAAGAGTGACTGCTTGTCTAATAATCTGTGGTAAGGCAAGATACACGAAAACACAAAATTTAAAAAAGTACTTTACTTAATCTAGAAAACAAAATAAAATAAAGACAATTCCTTGGCATTTAAAATAATGTAAAAGAAATACACATAAAATTATATATAACTAATTGAAAAGGGGGGAACTGGTTACGTTAACAAAGATAAATGATGCTGGGAATATATGCGCTAGCTATAAACCTCTTATTTGATCACACGAGGTGGGTCAAATTAGGTGTTCACAGCAGGAGCACGAGATATATTCTGGCTGAGAGAGCTGCAAGGGACTCCAACAATGACTGGCGATGAAATGTGATTGGCGTGGAGCGGGAGTGGTGTGTTGGTTGGCGGCCAATGAGAATGCAGGACGGCCGCAAGTCGCTAGTTTGCTGGGAGCAGCAGTTGACAGGTCGACCAGGTGTGCAGAAGTGGGGGGAAGGAGGGAGTTGCAGGTGCGTGTGGCTGTCTTGATATATACGTTAAGCCACTATAAAACGTATCTTGCATATTGTTGAGAACGTGATGAAGTAAGGAAATAGCAGGCTAAATCTCTGATAAGAGATTATCGTCACAACTCTCCCCCGAAGCCTGCTGTTCAGGTTGAGTCACGTTCACGGGAGGTAGAGTGGGAGGTGGAGCTGCCTCTACCTCATGCACTGTGGAGAGGGCGTCAGCGATGATGTTATCAGGCCCCTTGATGTAGCAGATCTTTAAATTGAAGCCTTGAAGATATAAAGCCCATCGCAGCAGACGTTGGTTATTAAATTGGGCTTGATGTAGGAATCTCAGAGGGTTGTGGTCCGAATAGATGGTAGTGGACCTAGCACCGTGCAGATATGGTGCAAAGTGTTGTAAGCTCAGGACGATGGAGAGGAGTTCCTTCTCTATAGTACTGTAGTTTTTCTGATGAGGCTTCAACTTGCAACTGTAGTAGCTGACAGGTAGAACCTCCTCGCCTCGCTGCTGCATTAAGACACTTCCGATGCCGGTACCACTGGCGTCGACATGGAGGATGAAAGGCTTCTTGATATCTGGTGAGGCGAGAATAGGATTAGAACAGAGGAGGAATTTGAGTTGTTCGAAGGCAACGGTTTGCTCTCTGGTCCAATTATACCGTTGCTTGGGACTGGTTAAGGTGATTAATGGGGTTGCAACAGTGCTAAAATTCTTCACAAACCTACGGTAATAGGAAGCAAGACCAAGGAAGCGCAGGAGCTGCTTCCTGGTAGTAGGCTGTGGATACTGTTGGATTGCTTGAATGTGGATATTTAACGGAGCCAGGCTGCCACTCCCTATAACATGACCCAGGTACCGCACTTTACCTTTCGCGAAGGTGGACTTGCCCAGATTGATGGTGAGGCCGGCTTTCAGGAGCTTGTAGAACAATCGTTGTAGCTGGAGCAGGTGTTCGCTCCAGGTGTTGGATGCTACCACGATGTCATCCAAATAGGCGTAGGTGTTGTCCAAGCCCTGGATGACGCGGTTGACAGCTCTCTGAAAGGTGGCCGGGGCATTGCAGAGTCCAAAGGGAAGGCGATTGTACCTGAAAAGCCCGAACGGGGTTATAAAGGCGGACAGTACCTTAGCTCGCTCCGTTAAACTCACCTGGTAGTAGCCCTTGAGTAGGTCTACCTGAGACAGGTAGCGGGCATTACCAATGGCATCCAGTATGTCGTCTATCCTGGGTATTGGGTAGGCGTCCTTCACTGTGACCTGGTTCAACTTCCTATAATCCGTGCACAGACGGATTTTGCCGTGAGGTTTGGGTACCAGGATGCATGGTGAGGCCCAGGGGGACTCACAGGGGGTAGCCAGTCCATGGTCCAAGAGATACTGTACCTCAGCCCGCATGACTTCCGTTTTGCTAGGGCTGATTCGGTAGAACGGTTGGCGAATCGGCTGGGTGTCAGGTAGCAGTTGGATGTCGTGCCGAGTCACAGTACACTCTTGGGGATCATCTCGAAACAACTCCTGATGTTCTCTGATGAGTTTGATGAGTGAAGCACTATTATCGTCCTGAAAATGATTGTGAAGGTCAGTAAGGATTTCCGAATTAGAAAGCGCTGTCTCAGTGTCAGTGCTCTCGGAAGGAGAAGCAGGGAAGGTCTCACTGTGGCTGTATGGACCTGTAAATGAGGTGAAATTGGTTAACACAGTGGGAGGAACCCCTTGGTAGGGCTTGAGTAAATTGATGTGGCACAGCTGGGTCTTCCGCCGCCTATCGGGGGTCTAGAGAACGTAGTTGAAGTTGTTTCGGCACTCCTTAACACGGTAGGGTCCTGAGAACCTGTTCTGCAAAGGAGAACCTGGGATAGGGAAATAGGCAAGCACTAAGTCTCCTGGTTTAAACTTCCTTACTTTACAGTGCTGGTCGTAACGAGTCTTCATCCTCTTCTGGGCTTTCTGTAGGTTGTTACTGGCAAAGGAATGGACCCTCTCAAGAATGTGGCGGACCCTCTTTTCCGTGACTGTTACATCCAGAAAGGGCAGTTTCCCCTTGTTTTCCATCTCGTAAGTGAAGCTCAAATCGGAATTCTCCTCAAATGCCTCCTTCAGCTGCTGCAGACATCTGGCATCTGGTACTTGCGTAAAAATTTCGTCAACATACCTGTAGTATATGACGGGTTTCAAGCCCATGTCAACGAAGACCCTCTGCTCGATGGTGCCCATGTAGAAATTCGCAAACAGGACACCTAGTGGGGAACCCATGGCGACCCCATCTACTTGCTTATACATGTGCCCATCTGGGCTCAAGAAGGGTGCCTCATTAGTGCATGCTTGGAGTAGTTTCCTTAGTGTGTTTTCTGGCATGTGAAGAGGAGTGCAAACCGGGTCACGATACACTCTGTCTGCTATCATCCCGACTGTTTCGTCCACAGGTACGTTGGTAAATAGTGATTCTACATCCAACGAGGCTCTTATCCCCGTGGCCTGCGCTCCCCGCAGTAGGTCAACAAATTCCTTGGGAGACTTCAGGCTGAAAGCACAAGGTACGTAAGAAGTCAGCAACCCGTTAAGTCGTCTAGCCAGTCTGTATGTAGGTGTGGGTATCTGGCTGATGATTGGCCGAAGTGGGTTTCCAGGCTTGTGGGTCTTGACATTTCAATAGGCATACCCAGATTTGTATTCCCCAACAACCTTAGGCAAGTGGAGTCCGGATTTCTTGGCATTCACAGTTTCGATCAATCTGTTTACCTTGGTTTTCAATTCGGCTGTAGTGTCCTTCGTTACCCTTTGGAATTTGGTTTGGTCAGAGAGTATGAGGTTCATTTTTTGCAAGATATTCGTCTTTTTTAAGAATGACGTATATTGGCGACTTGTCACCTCTCCTGACGACTATCTCCTTGTTCTCACGAAGGCTCTTAGCTGCCGCTTTGAGATCGGGGGACAGTATGGTGCATCTATAGTTACCTCGAATCTTTCCTCCTGCAATAAGTTCTGCTTGTAAGGTGTCTTTAGTGATAACCTTCTTTTGCCTCCCGAGGTCGAATATGTCATCCAATAGGATCTCCTATACATACCAATCATTTTGTATGTATAAGTATAAATGCCCATCTGTGAAAAGTAAAAACATTTTTTTAAGAAAAAGCACCATCTGTTGCAGATAAGAGTCATACACACCATCGATATAAATGAAAATGTTTGTTTGTGCATAACTGCTAATCTCCGAAAGTTCTTCACCGATTGCTTTGAAACTTTCACACAATGCTCCATTCACATCCGAGCAGGTTTTTATACACATACTATATATATGTAACGTCTGTGACGGTAAAAACAAACAAACATGCTTTTTCTGAAAAACTGTGTTTTTCATGTGATGGAAATCTTCGAAACCTCTTTACCGATTGCTTTGAAATTTTGACACAATGCTGCATTCGAATAGGCGCGTCTTTTATATATCTACAATATGTTTGCCTCACCTGTGACAGAAAAAACATGTTTTTTTTTAAAACAGTGCCATTTGTTGGACGTAAGAGCAACACACGCTGTAATCTCCGAAAGTTCTCCACTTATTGCTTTAAAATTTTGACACAACGTTGCATTCGAATAGGCACGTCTTTTTACATACGTACTTTATAAATGCCACACCTCTGAAAGGCAAAAACATGCGGTTTGAAAAAGAGAGGCATCTGTCGCACATAATAGCAACATGCACGCTATACTAAATATGTTACGAATTCCATTTCAGTGTTTCCGATTGTATTGATAAATATATTGTCATAGATTTCGATTTCTTTATTTTTTATTTAATTATTTTGAGTGACATTGTGTTGGAATTGAGCTTGTTGTTTCCATATTGTTCATTTCGTAAGCATAAGTATAGATGACACACCTGTGACAGGTAAAACTATGCCTTTCTTGAAAAAACAGCACCATCTGTTGCATGTAAGAGCAACACACATGCTATACTAAATA
>WNGS01113158.1:21105812-21117158 GCA_020271785.1 Procambarus virginalis | reverse complement strand
ATTATTATTATATGTGTGTATGTATTGTGTATGTGCTTTGTCCAGTAAATGTATTCAACATTTGCTGGTGTTTATCCTTGTCCTAGTGAGGCTTCCCAGGAAGTAGGAAGAAGGAGAGAGAGAGAGAGAGAGTAAGAACCAAGAACCACAGCTGTGGACTGGGTAGAACGGACACTAATAAGTCAAAGGGGATTGAGGAGTTCATATCACATAAGGAGTGAGTGGGGAGTCACAGCGCTCAAGTGGGTGTGTGCACGTGACAACGAGGCTAAGTAATGGAGCTGCATCCCCTAAGCGTGTGACGTTGCGCCCCTCTCCAAGAGCCAGAAGCGCCCAGGGTGATCTCCTGGTAAAGTATAAGCACTCTACCGAGTTTTGGGTTGGGCTGTCCATAAAGAAAGATCATCGACAAACACGACACCACCCAACCCACAATAAATGAATTGGGGGCCTGTGTCCGGGAGAGTGAACTGACACACCCACACCCTGTCCAAGAGTGGATTTGCACACCCCTTGTTTTTTTCTTGAATATACAAAGAAGCGTTTTTTCAGGGGATTTTCTGGCAAGCTGTTGAGTGCACGCTACGCTCCTCACTCTTAGCTGTTTTACAGCCCTCAAACTACTGCTAGATGATGTAGACGCCACCCACAGGCAGCTAAGTACCTGGAGTTCAAGCATGTTATAGCACTATCAAAGAAACAAACCAAAAGCAACTCATTCCATCTCAATCAAATTTCACAACAAACCGCCACGGCTGTGAGTATCAGTGCATGCTGCCCGCCTCTCCTCGCCACCGCGCTGCCTGACGAAAGTTTCTTCACAACAAATACCCCTGGTCCATTCTCAACCAATTATGTCTCCTAAAAACGTGACTGCGCAGGGAAATAAGAGCAACAAACCCCCTAACAAGGCATCCATCCCGGCCAACTCTGACAGCCCTCGTGTTTCTCCATCTGGAAGCTCTGGGGTCCGCGGCAGAGGTGCTGCTCTACCCTCTACCCCATTGAGCCAGGGAGCGGGGTCCTCTCAATCCTCTCCCATTAACATGCTAACATCCCAGTTTACGCAATTCAAGCGAGCTTCCGGTCCCTCACCGGAGTTCCCGAACTGGACCGAGAATCAGTGGTTTAAAAAGTTGTGCCTAGTCCTTGAGTCTCAAAATGCTATCATCTTGAGTCTTCAAAATGAGAATCTAGCAAACCGTGCGAATCTCCATCGTCAACAACAAGAAATAACCCTCCTCCGCGACGATATTAGAAACTATAAGGCTAGCCAAGAACAACTCCAGCATGACTTGAATGATCTCCGTGAGAAAAACAATCTTATGAAAACTGATGAAGCAATAAAAAAACAAGAGGAAGCTCTCAACAAAATGACCGAATGTATCAGTACATTATCCGCTCAACGTTCCGTCTCCCAGGAAGAACAAGATCAGCAAAAGCTGCTGGACTCTGTTATTGTGTCATCCCAAGATATACCTGTGGAGCGTGAAGGGGAAAAATGTGTTGAAATAGCTCAGGCTCTCATAAAAAACGAATTGCAGGTCATTATAAATAAAACAGACATTATTGCTGCCTACAGAGTAGGCAAAAAGAATCCATCAGGTCAAAACCAGCGGAAAATTCGCCTGAAGCTGACTTCCCAGTCCTTGAAATCGCATCTTGTTCGGTCAGCTGCATCCCAACGGAAGGGAATATACATCAACGAGTGCTTGACTAGGAAAAGACAGCAACTCCTCTACCGCCTGCGTCAAATCCGTCATCAAAACCCAGAGGCGATTCATCAGTGCTTTGTAAGAGATGGATTGATTAAAGTGAGAAAGACTGCTGAGGGTAAAATGTTTACAATTACTAATGAAGAGAACCTCAACACTTTCCTCTCCCAAAGTGGTTTGCCTCACCTTATTGTCACTCTCAATGAATCAACTTAATTAACCCCCTTGTCACCTAGTGCGGGCTAGGTAACTTAAGTCTCCTTGTTTCACTTTTAGCTGAATTTCTAAATTACTCTTTACTAGTCTGTTACTGGACTTAATTAATTGTGTCTTAATTATTCCTTTAGGTCTTAATAATTGTACAGTCATAACTGAACTAGTTATATTATATAATCATTTGCTTAAATTTGTCCTATGCTTATTTTTCAACTTTTTTCTCTGATTTCTTCTTTTACCTAGTTTGCCTAGCCTCGCCATACTCCTTTACTCCAGTGTACCCCTGGCTTTGCCTGTGTCTCAAATAGCATATTGTTACTTTCAGTGTACCTGAGAATACTTGTAAGCAATCTACCTCAATTTTCTTTTTTGTTCATTTTGTTTTTGTATTGTATAGTTTTGTTTATATCTTTATTTTGTATATCTATACCTTTTGTATTGTATAGTCTATGTTTATATGTTTTTTCTCTGAGTTCATTTACTACCTAGGTTGCCTAGCCTCACCATACTCCCTTACTCCATTGTACCCTTGTAAGACCCTTGTTAGCTACCTCATTTTTTTTGTTGTTCATTTTGTGTTTGTTTTGTATAGTCTTGTTTATATATTTTTCCCCATTTATAGCTTAATTCCACTTTGTATTTGCCACTTCTGCCTTGTTTTCCTGCAACCAGCCTCTTTATGCAGTCAAGTATAGACCCTGAACTAAACCTCTTATCCACTATCTATGACAATCATCATTTTAATGATCTAAATTGCAGTTATTTTGCAGCACAAGATGTTAACAATGTATTAACACATAATCACAATATCTCTGTAATCAACCTGAACGTTAGATCCCTAGGTAAACATTTCGATGATGTTAGTGCCTTGATTGAAACTGTTGACAACAAATTCTCTTTTATTATACTTACTGAAACGTGGTTGAAAGAGGACACTACTCAACTCTTTAACATGCCTAACTACTCGGCAATTCACAACTGTCGTCAAATTCAGAGAGGTGGTGGTATTGCTCTTTACTACCACCATGAACTTACATGCTTAAAAGAAATTAGAACTAGAGACTCCTGTGGGGAGTATATCTTCGCTAGCTTCAGAGTCAAGGGTGCCGAGTCTGTCCTGTCTGTGGGTGCAGTCTATAGAATTCCTAACACTGATGTGTCCGAATTCAACTCAAACCTCAGAAACCTAATACTCGATAACAGACTGAACAAAAACCATCTAATTATCGCAGGGGACTTTAATATTGACCTCTGCGAGCCTGAACACCCTACTACTGTTAGCTTCCTTAACTGTATGAATTCCTGCTTCCTCATACCCTTAATCACTAGACCTACTAGAATCACTGATAGTACTGCCACGTCTCTAGATCACATCTGGACAAACTTAACCTCTCCACTTCAGGTATAATCACCGATAGCACTACAGACCATTACCCCACATTTCTCTTAACTAACATTAGCAAACCACCTCTAGAATCAAGGAAGCTAAGTTTTAGGCTGCACAATGAAACTGCATTAGCCAATTTTATAACTGCTGCTGATAATGTCAATTGGGAGTCCGAGTTAGGTAACATAGGGGACATCAACCTAGCAGTGCAATCTTTTCTTCAAAAAACTCTTAGCCTTTATAACACCCACTGTCCTATGCTTACAAAACAAGTCACAACCAAAAGGCTAAACAATCCCTGGCTAACAAAGGGAATACTTAAATCCATTAATAAAAAACATGACCTTGAGAAGAAGTATAGATTAGGTATTGTCTCCAAAGAATTCTCAAAGAATTACTCGTTATTGCTATCTAAGATAATTAGACGAGCTAAAACTAAATACTTCGAGGATAAATTTACCCAAATAAGGAGCAACATTAAAAAAACTTGGAGCACAATTTCACAAATATTGGGATCAAAGAAGATTCTAAATAACAAACATACACTCCTGTCCAATAACGATGGTCAGCTTTCAGCCTCTGATTCTGCTATTGAGTTCAATAGGTTCTTCTCTTCTATTGGTTCATCCCTTGCGAACGATATTCCATCTTCCAGTACTGATGTTAACGACTATCTTACAGGTAACTATCCACAGTCTCTGTACTTAAAGCCTATTAATTCCACTGACGTCAATGAGATAATCCTTTCCCTTAAAACCAAGTCTAGTGCCCTTGAGGAAATACCAACTTTAATTTACAAAAAAGCCTCCAGAACTTTAGCCCCTGCAATTGCATTGCTCTTCAACAAGTCACTTGAACTCCAAACCTTTCCAGATATTCTAAAAAAAGCGAGAGTAACCCCGGTACACAAATGTGGTGATCTCACAGATGTTAACAACTACAGACCTATATCAATCCTGCCTAACCTGTCAAAAATATTTGAGAAATTAATCTACAAGCAGCTTTACTCTTATCTAGCCAAACACAATATACTTAGCTCTTGCCAATATGGCTTCAGACCCAAAAAAAGCACTAATGATGCACTTATTAGTATGATTAACTTGATTCATACAGCTCTTGATAAAAATGAGTTCCCTGTTGGGTTATTTGTGGACCTGCGAAAGGCTTTTGACACTGTCAACCACCAAAACCTTCTTCTTAAATTACATCATTATGGAGTCAGAGGACACTCCCTGCAATACCTCAAATCCTACCTTACTGACAGGCTCCAGTATGTTTCTGTGAATAATTCAATTTCTCCCACCCTACCCATCAACATTGGTGTTCCTCAGGGCAGCATACTTGGCCCTCTCCTCTTTCTCATCTACATTAATGACCTTCCTAATGCCTCCCAACACCTCAAACCAATTCTGTTTGCTGACGACACAACCTTCATTTACTCCAGTCCTGACCCCCTTGCTCTAAATGCCACAGTGAATACTGAGCTAGAGAAAGTCCATCTTTGGCTAACTGCTAACAAACTCACCCTTAACATTGACAAAACTTTTTATATTCTGTTTGGCAATAAATCCTCTAATCATATAAATCTCAAAATAAACAATACCCAAATTTGTAACAAATTAGATGGCAAATTCCTTGGCATTCTCATTGACCACAAGCTGAATTTCCGGGGTCACATTCTAAATATATCTAAAAAAGTTTCAAAAACTGTTGGCATTCTTTCTAAGATCAGATATAATGTACCCCGCCCTGCCCTGGTGACTCTCTATTACTCCCTCATCTATCCATATCTCAACTATGGTATTTGTGTTTGGGGTTCTACTACCCTAAATCATTTACGTCCTCTAATCACTCAACACAAAGCTGCTATTAGGACAATATCCAACTCTGGCCCCAGACATCATTCGGTACCCCTACTCAAATCTCTGAATATGTTAGATATTAAGTCACTGCACATTCTCTCATGTGTATTATACATATATAAAACGCTGAACTGTAATGCCAATCCTGACCTCAAAAGCTTCATAGAAGGTTGTAACAGAACCCATAAGCACCACACCAGAAATAAATACAGGTTTGATATTCCTAGAGTACGACTTAATCAAACTAGAAATGCTTTACAAATCAAGGGACCCAGAATGTGGAATGACCTTCCCAACCATGTTAAAGACTGTACCTCTCTCAACCAGTTTAAGAGAAAAACGAAGCTATACCTAATAAATTCCCTGTAACCTGCCTTACCCCTCTATTGTCAACCAATGTCTGTTTTTGTTTTAAATGACGCTGTTTTATCGACCGAATTGTATTTGTGCTGCTTTTTCAGCCATGTTCCCCCTTCTTAACTGTTTTTTTTTTCTCAACTCATTTTATTCCTTATGCTCAATTAGTCTTAAGCCTTAGTCATTTAAGTTTTTCATGCCCGAAACGTTTTGCGTAATAGTGGCTTTAGGCATTGTATGTACTAGCCCTATCTATAACTCCATCAGTCTGTACAATCACTTTTATGTATGTACCTTACCTAAATAAACATTTTTATTTTTTTTGTTGTTGAAATAGATACACTGTGTGACCGCAGGTGTATATTCTCTCTCTTGGGAAGACTCACAGGACAAGATGGATAAGGTGCAAGCTTTTGTGGAATCAGGTAAGCCTGAGGACTTGGAAGGTGGCACGAGGGATCAATTAAAACAAATAGCAGAAAAATATGGCATTAGGTTGAAAGCATCTAAAGTAGCTGGGATGAAGGATGAGATCCTGAGGCAGTTAAGAGCCAAAAATGAAGCGGCAGAACAAGGAACCCAAAAAGGAGCTGAAAGTGGAAAGGAGGATGATGGGCAGGATGAAGTGAGTTCCCAGGGATCGAGTAGAAGCAGCAAGAGTAAGCGCAGTAGCAGGAGTGGCCGGAATAGGAGCTTGGAGAGATTTCAGTTAGAGCTCCAGATGCAGCGTGAGGACAAGGAGAGACAGTTCCAGCTGGAAAAGATGAAATTGGAACTCCAGATGAAAAATGAAGCAGAGAGTGAAAAAGAGAAAACCAGACTGGAGGTAGAAAAAGAGAAAGCAAGACTAGAGATGGAGAAAGAAAAAGAGAAAGCAAGACTAAAGGTCGAAAAAGAAAAAGAGAGAACAAAACAAATGCAGATAGAAGCGAATAGAACCTTGGCTGAACAAAGGATTGAACATGGGTTGCCAGAGAGCACCACCCAGGTATTCCACTCACCAGATGTTAGGGTTAGGGAGAAGGACATTCCCTTGTTTGTTCCCGAAGAAGCGGAAAGCTTTTTTGAGCACTGTGAAAAGGTAGCCAGCATCAAGCAGTGGCCACAGGAGGAATGGGCCCAGGTGGTCCAGTTAAGATTGACCGGTGCAGCCAGGGAGGCATACACCCAATTGTCACTGGAAGAGTGCCAGGATTATGCCACAGTAAAGAGCAGCATACTGCGCTCGTTTCAGCTAACCCCAGAAGCTTATAGGAAGCGCTTCAGAGAGATGGTGAAGGTTGGAGCATGTACTTTTGCTGAGACAGCAAGGGATCTGGAAAGACCATTCCAGAAATGGATTGAGGCTGCCGGAGTTAGATCTTACGCTGACCTGAAGCAATTGATGGTCATGGAAAAGTTCCTAGAAATGATGCATCCCGAAACAAAGTTCAAGATCCAAGAAGCGGGGGTAAAGGAGGTGAAAGATGCCGCAGATAGGGCAGATATGATTACTGAAGCATACAAGAGCTTGAGGGAGAACAGAGTGAGAAGCGAGGCGATACGCAGCAATAGCAGACCCGGTGGAGTCTGAGGAGGAAGAAGTTTTGGGGGGCAGACAAGCAGACCAGCTAGTTTTAAGCCCCAGGAAGGAAGTTGTCGAGTCTGCCTGCTGGAGGTAAGTAGGAAAATAAAAATGTGCAGAGGAGACAAGAGTCCAATGAAGCTCCACAGAGTATGAGTAGTACGTCTGGCCCAAGGAACTCCAATACGAGTGGGCGGAGTCAGAGCCACTAGGGGTCGTATAGGAGAGATTTCTCCCAAATGAGGTGTTACAAGTGCAACAGATCGGGTCACATGATGCGCGATTGTCGGCAGGTCAAGAGAGTCGTGACCCTGACCACATGTGATCCCCGGAAGAAGTACGTTGATGCAAACAAGACAAACCACAGAAGGTAGATTTGATGAACGAGCGGTATAGGCCGTTCATTAGTAAAGGTTGGGTCGGCATAGAGGGTCAACCCGAGGTGGAGGTTAGTATCCTCCGGGATACTGGAGCCAATCAGAGCTTGATTCTGAGAGGCCTAATCGGAAACGATCGACTGTTAGCTGGCAGTAGAAGGATAAAGGTTCATGGGTTGTTGTCTAAGAGCGACATGCCCGTGTGTGCTGTCCAGTTGAAGTCAGATTATTTGTCGGCGGAGGTGATGTTGGGAGCACTCGATCGTACATGTCGCTTTACCTCTCCTAGAGTGCTCGTAAGCATCTCTCCACACATACTGTCTCTTCTCCTTTCATTTTCTCGGCTATTACTCTTTCTACTTTTTCTTTCTATTACTTTTACCTTTCTATTACTTTTCTCGGCTATTACCCAACATACCTGTTCCAGGAGTCCAAGTGATCCTGGGGAATGACTTGTGCGGGACAAAGGTGTTGCCAACAGTCATGGTGGAGACTGTGCCAGGGGAGTGCCCAGAAGGCAACGGCACGGGTGGGACACCGGAGAGTGTGAACCTCACTGACATCCGAGGAGATGAGTCAGGAGACCGCCAAGCCATTGAGTACCCTGTCGCGGTAGTGATGAAGGCAGAGGTGGCCGACGAGGAAGACGCTGGAGAAAATGAGACGGTGTCGATTCATCCGGTAAAAGATATCGACGTAGATATAGCTTGATTATTTGAGGAAGGTCCGGCTGAGGAAGATGAAGTCTCCGTGAGGTCAGGAGTGAAGATGACGCAGCTAAAGAAGAATACTGTGAAGAGAGCGGACCTGAGTAGAGCCCAGCCCGCTAAAATTAAGAGCCGGCAGGTGAATGAAACTGTGCTGAGCAGAAGTGAGGAAGGATGTGGTCATACTGAGGACGGGAGTAGAGCGTCAAGTTGTCCACGAGCACAGAAGCATATGGATAGTGGAGTTAAGTTGTTTGAGGTGTCAGGAGTTGACATGTTTCACAGAGAACGTGGAGGAGAGATAGTGAAGAAGAGTAATAGCCGAGAAAATGAAAGGAGAAGAGACAGTATGTGTGGAGAGATGCTTACGAGCACTCTAGGAGAGGTAAAGCGACATGTACGATCGAGTGCTGTTGGATGTAGTACAGTGCTCGAAGGAACTTTTAGGGAACGAAGAAGAGTTGAAGGCGAAGAAAAGGAGTTATATATAGGTGAGAAGTGTGGGAAGAGGATGATGATACAAGCATGGAGGAATAGAAGAAAGCCGAGGACTCGATGGAAGTCAAACAGGATGAGGTCTCGGATAAATGAGGAGACGAAAGGGAGGATCGTTGGTGAAGACGAGGGAGTGAAGTATGATGACAGGAGACGGAATTATAATGACAGTAGATAGAAGTGTGAAGACGACGGAGGAGGTACAGACAGTAGATGTCTGACTCTGGACGTGAAGAGAAGAAGACGAGGAAATGGAGGGTGGAAACAATAAGTAGAGTGGACCATATACCATCCAGAAGGCACTAGGGGATGTGAATTGTATAATACATATGCCAGATCGTCCGAAGAAGTCACAGGTTTGCCACGTGAACATGATAAAGAGGTACTATGAGAGAAATAAGCCTCTAGGCGATGAAGAACAGATGGAAACCCCGTCACTGACGACTGTGCTTTGTGTGGGAGACGACAAAGGAATAGAAGAAGAGAACTGTAAGTTAGAGAAGGCCGATGGTGCGAAGATATCGAATACGGAAAGCCTGGCCAAAATAGGTGAGCGTCTGGGTCATTTGGAGGATGACCAACGCCATTAACTAGTGGAGATCCTCCAGAGGAATAAGTCGTTATTCACAGACGTGCCCAGAAGACACGGCGGAACGGTGCACGAAGTGAATGTAGGGAGTGCTGACCCCATCAAGCAGCACCCTTACAGAGTTAACCCGGAGAAAGCAGCGGCGATGAGAGCAGAAGTAAAGTGTCTGCTAGATAACGACTTGGCAGAGGTTAGCGACAGTGACTGGAATTCACCGTGCCTCCTCGTGAAGAAGAGTGATGGCACATAGCTTTCCTGTAATCTGCACCGATTACAGGAAAGTGAATGCAGTCACGGTCGCTGACTCGTTCCCGATACCACGCATTGATGATTACATAGATCGGTTTGGGAGTGCGCGGTATGTCTCGAAAATAGACCTGCTGAAGGGATACTACCAGATTTCCCTGTCCGAGGAGGCCAAGAGGATCTCAGCGTTCATGACACCCGACGGCTTGTACCAATATAAAGTGGTGGCCGTTTGGAATGAAGAATAGTGGTAGTTGTTTCCAACGAGTAATGAATCAGGTATTACAAGGCGCGACCGGATGTGCAGTGTACATCAATGATATTGTAGTATTCGCTGATTCCTGAAAGGATCACGTGGATCGACTTATAGATTTGTTTGATCGACTGGAGAAGGCCAACATGACGATCAACTTAGCAAAAAGCGAGTTCGGGAGAGCCCGCCTGGAGTACCTTGGATATATGGTAGGGCAAGGCGAGGTTACTCTGGTACGAACAAAGGTGGAAGCCATTGACAACTTCCCGGTGCACAGTAGTAAGAAAGATTGTTGAGATACCTCGGTATGATTGGATATTACCGGAAGTTCTGCAGAAATTTCTCCACCTTAGCCGCTCCTATGACGAGTTTGCTATCAAAGAGCAAGAAGTGGGAGTGGAATGGAACAGCACAAGAAACGTTTGAAAAGACCAAAAGACTGTTGACTGAGGCGCCTGTACTAGTGTCGCCCAATTTTGGAGCGCCGTTTACGTTATTTGTAGATGCCAGTGATATAAGGGCTGGAGCTGTACTGATGCAGCAGAATGATGGAATTTACCGCCCTGTGTCCTTCTTCTCGAAGAAGTTCGTTAAGCACCAGAGGTCGTACAGTACGGTCGAGAAAGAGACTTTGGCCCTGGTGATGGCATTGAAACATTTTGAAGTGTATGTGAGTGGGGAGGACACCCAGTGACGGTGTATACAGACCATGACCCCATAGTTTTCCTGAGAAAAATGAAGCATGCAAACCAAGGTTAACTAGGTGGTTTTTATTGCTTCAAGAGTATGACCTGGTGATAACGCACATAAGAGGGCGAGACAATGTAGTAGCTGATGCGTTATCTCGAGCCAAACCACTAGAATAATTCTCAAAAAACAAGGGGGAGGGAGTGTTATGATCCCAGGCAGCCGAAAAACGTGTCTCCCCTTTGAGAATTATTCTATCAGGCCTGACCTGACTTGGAGGTCGGAGATATACAGACATGAAGATTCATATGTAAAAATAATTGGGTAAATTTTAGAGAGAGTTTAAGAATGTGGGGCAGTGAATAAGAAAATAGAGAAATGACTGGTTATGAGATGTGGATAATTTGCTGGGGGCGTGAGGCTCGCTTCGGGAGGGCTCTGACCCCACTTGAGTACCAGACATCGTGAGAGGAAGCTGCGCTCCATTTGAGCTCCCGTTGGAGAGGATCACCTGTGGATATTCCTTCAAGAGAAAGGAAGTGTGCAGACGTTCCAGCTGTGGAATCGAGCTGGGAACTTTGAGGTCTCAAGTCCTGGACGGCAAGGAGCGTTTGTGAAGCCACCCAGAGACATTATCGTGGGCCATGGGAGCGCTCTGATCAGTCTCTGTCAGAGGGAGAGCGCCCTCGACTAGACAATCTGTGGATTGTCCTTTGGTAGAAGTTGCTGAGACTTCGAAGCCAGCACAGAGTGAGGAGTTGATGAGACTCCAAGGTAGTGGAAAGTACTGAGCTCTGTGAGAGAGTAGCCATACAGGGAGGAAGAAAACCTCAAGCTATGAGAAGCGGAGTAGTGGAATGAAGTCTCACACATGCTTCTGTGATACCATGG
>WNGS01113158.1:21069561-21088858 GCA_020271785.1 Procambarus virginalis | reverse complement strand
TCACTGTCGCTAACCTCTGCCAAGTCGTTATCTAGCATCACCTTTACTTCTGCTCTCATCGCCGCTGCTTTCTCCGGGTTAACTCTGTAAGGGTGCTGCTTGATGGGGTCAGCACTCCCTACATTCACTTCGTGCACCGTTCCGCCGTGTCTTCTGGGCACGTCTGTGAATAACGACTTATTCCTCTGGAGGATCTCCACTAGTTAATGGCGTTGGTCATCCTCCAAATGACCCAGACGCTCACCTATTTTGGCCAGGCTTTCCGTATTCGATATCTTCGCACCATCGGCCTTCTCTAACTTACAGTTCTCTTCTTCTATTCCTTTGTCGTCTCCCACACAAAGCACAGTCGTCAGTGACGGGGTTTCCATCTGTTCTTCATCGCCTAGAGGCTTATTTCTCTCATAGTACCTCTTTATCATGTTCACGTGGCAAACCTGTGACTTCTTCGGACGATCTGGCATATGTTTATACAATTCACATCCCCTAGTGCCTTCTGGATGGTATATGGTCCACTCTACTTATTGTTTCCACCCTCCATTTCCTCGTCTTCTTCTCTTCACGTCCAGAGTCAGACATCTACTGTCTGTACCTCCTCCGTCGTCTTCACACTTCTATCTACTGTCATTATAATTCCGTCTCCTGTCATCATACTTCCTCCCTCGTCTTCACAACGATCCTCCCTTTCGTCTCCTCATTTATCCGAGACCTCATCCTGTTTGACTTCCATCGAGTCCTCGGCTTTCTTCTATTCCTCCATGCTTGTATCATCATCCTCTTCCCACACTTCTCCCTATATATAACTCCTTTTCTTCGCCTTCAACTCTTCTTCGTTCCCTAAAAGTTCCTTCGAGCACTGTACACATCCAACAGCACTCGATCGTACATGTCGCTTTACCTCTCCTAGAGTGCTCGTAAGCATCTCTCCACACATACTGTCTCTTCTCCTTTCATTTTCTCGGCTATTACTCTTCTTCACTATCTCTCCTCCACGTTCCTCTGTGAAACATGTCAACTCCTGACACCTCAAACACTTAACTCCACTATCCATATGCTTCTGTGCTCGTGGACAACTTGACGCTCTACTCCCGTCCTCAGTATGACCACATCCTTCCTCACTTCTGCTCAGCACAGTTTCATTCACCTGCCGGCTCTTAATTTTAGCGGGCTGGGCTCTACTCAGGTCCGCTCTCTTCACAGTATTCTTCTTTAGCTGCGTCATCTTCACTCCTGACCTCACGGAGACTTCATCTTCCTCAGCCGGACCTTCCTCAAATAATCACTATATCTACGTCGATATCTTTTACCGGATGAATCGACACCGTCTCATTTTCTCCAGCGTCTTCCTCGTCGGCCACCTCTGCCTTCATCACTACCGCGACAGGGTACTCAATGGCTTGGCGGTCTCCTGACTCATCTCCTCGGATGTCAGTGAGGTTCACACTCTCCGGTGTCCCACCCGTGCCGTTGCCTTCTGGCACTCCCCTGGCACAGTCTCCACCATGACTGTTGGCAACACCTTTGTCCCGCACAAGTCATTCCCCAGGATCACTTGGACTCCTGGAACAGGTATGTTGGGTAATAGCCGAGAAAAGTAATAGAAAGGTAAAAGTAATAGAAAGAAAAAGTAGAAAGAGTAATAGCCGAGAAAATGAAAGGAGAAGAGACAGTATGTGTGGAGAGATGCTTACGAGCACTCTAGGAGAGGTAAAGCGACATGTACGATCGAGTGCTCCCAACATCACCTCCGCCGACAAATAATCTGACTTCAACTGGACAGCACACACGGGCATGTCGCTCTTAGACAACAACCCATGAACCTTTATCCTTCTACTGCCAGCTAACAGTCGATCGTTTCCGATTAGGCCTCTCAGAATCAAGCTCTGATTGGCTCCAGTATCCCGGAGGATACTAACCTCCACCTCGGGTTGACCCTCTATGCCGACCCAACCTTTACTAATGAACGGCCTATACCGCTCGTTCATCAAATCTACCTTCTGTGGTTTGTCTTGTTTGCATCAACGTACTTCTTCCGGGGATCACATGTGGTCAGGGTCACGACTCTCTTGACCTGCCGACAATCGCGCATCATGTGACCCGATCTGTTGCACTTGTAACCTCATTTGGGAGAAATCTCTCCTATACGACCCCTAGTGGCTCTGACTCCGCCCACTCGTATTGGAGTTCCTTGGGCCAGACGTACTACTCATACTCTGTGGAGCTTCATTGGACTCTTGTCTCCTCTGCACATTTTTATTTTCCTACTTACCTCCCAGGCAGACTCGACAATTTCCTTCCTGGGGCTTAAAACTAGCTGGTCTGCTTGTCTGCCCCCCAAAACTTCTTCCTCCTCAGACTCCACCGGGTCTGCTATTGCTGCGTATCGCCTCGCTTCTCACTCTGTTCTCCCTCAAGCTCTTGTATGCTTCAGTAATCATATCTGCCCTATCTGCGGCATCTTTCACCTCCTTTACCCCCCGCTTCTTGGATCTTGAACTTTGTTTCGGGATGCATCATTTCTAGGAACTTTTCCATGACCATCAATTGCTTCAGGTCAGCGTAAGATCTAACTCCGGCAGCCTCAATCCATTTCTGGAATGGTCTTTCCAGATCCCTTGCTGTCTCAGCAAAAGTACATGCTCCAACCTTCACCATCTCTCTGAAGCGCTTCCTATAAGCTTCTGGGGTTAGCTGAAACGAGCGCAGTATGCTGCTCTTTACTGTGGCATAATCCTGGCACTCTTCCAGTGACAATTGGGTGTATGCCTCCCTGGCTGCACCGGTCAATCTTAACTGGACCACCTGGGCCCATTCCTCCTGTGGCCACTGCTTGATGCTGGCTACCTTTTCACAGTGCTCAAAAAAGCTTTCCGCTCTTCGGGAACAAACAAGGGAATGTCCTTCTCCCTAACCCTAACATCTGGTGAGTGGAATACCTGGGTGGTGCTCTCTGGCAACCCATGTTCAATCCTTTGTTCAGCCAAGGTTCTATTCGCTTCTATCTGCATTTGTTTTGTTCTCTCTTTTTCTTTTTCGACCTTTAGTCTTGCTTTCTCTTTTCTTTCTCCATCTCTAGTCTTGCTTTCTCTTTTTCTACCTCCAGTCTGGTTTTCTCTTTTTCACTCTCTGCTTCATTTTTCATCTGGAGTTCCAATTTCATCTTTTCCAGCTGGAACTGTCTCTCCTTGTCCTCACGCTGCATCTGGAGCTCTAACTGAAATCTCTCCAAGCTCCTATTCCGGCCACTCCTGCTACTGCGCTTACTCTTGCTGCTCCTACTCGATCCCTGGGACTCACTTCATCCTGCCCATCATCCTCCTTTCCACTTTCAGCTCCTTTTTGGGTTCCTTGTTCTGCCGCTTCATTTTTGGCTCTTAACTGCCTCAGGATCTCATCCTTCATCCCAGCTACTTTAGATGCTTTCAACCTAATGCCATATTTTTCTGCTATTTGTTTTAATTGATCCCTCGTGCCACCTTCCAGTCCTCAGGCTTACCTGATTCCACAAAAGCTTGCACCTTATCCATCTTGTCCTGTGAGTCTTCCCAAGAGAGAGAATATACACCTGCGGTCACACAGTGTATCTATTTCAACAACAACAAAATAAAAATGTTTATTTAGGTAAGTACATACATAAAAGTGATTGTACAGACTGATGGAGTTATAGATAGGGCTAGTACATACAATGCCTAAAGCCACTATTACGCAAAACGTTTCGGGCATGAAAAACTTAAATGACTAAGGCTTAAGACTAATTGAGCATAAGGAATAAAATGAGTTGAGAAAAAAACAGTTAAGAAGGGGGAACATGGCTGAAAAAGCAGCACAAATACAATTCGGTCGATAAAACAGCGTCATTTAAAACAAAAACAGACATTGGTTGACAATAGAGGGGTAAGGCAGGTTACAGGGAATTTATTAGGTATAGCTTCGTTTTTCTCTTAAACTGGTTGAGAGAGGTACAGTCTTTACATGGTTGGGAAGGTCATTCCACATTCTGGGTCCCTTGATTTGTAAAGCATTTCTAGTTTGATTAAGTCGTACTCTAGGAATATCAAACCTGTATTTATTTCTGGTGTGGTGCTTATGGGTTCTGTTACAACCTTCTATGAAGCTTTTGAGGTCAGGATTGGCATTACAGTTCAGCGTTTTATATATGTATAATACACATGAGAGAATGCAGTGACTTAATATCTAACATATTCAGAGATTTGAGTAGGGTACCGAATGATGTCTGGGGCCAGAGTTGGATATTGTCCTAATAGCAGCTTTGTGTTGAGTGATTAGAGGACGTAATGATTTAGGGTAGTAGAACCCCAAACACAAATACCATAGTTGAGATATGGATGATGAGGGAGTAATAGAGAGTCACCAGGGCAGGGCGGGTACATTATATCTGATCTTAGAAAGAATGCCAACAGTTTTTTGAAACTTTTTTAGATATATTTAGAATGTGACCCCGGAAATTCAGCTTGTGGTCAATGAGAATGCCAAGGAATTTGCCATCTAATTTGTTACAAATTTGGGTATTGTTTATTTTGAGATTTTATATGATAGAGGATTTATTGCCAAACAGAATATAAAAAGTTTTGTCAATGTTAAGGGTGAGTTGTTAGCAGTTAGCCAAAGATGGATTTTCTCTAGCTCAGTATTCACTGAGGCATTTAGAGCACGGGGGTCAGGACTGAGTAAATGAAGGTTGTGTCGTCAGCAACAGAAATGGTTTGAGGTGTTGGGAGGCATTAGGAGGTCATTAATGTAGATGAGAAAGAGGAGAGGGCCAAGTATGCTGCCCTGAGGAACACCAATGTTGATGGGTAGGGTGGGAGAAATTGAATTATTCACAGAAACATACTGGAGCCTGTCAGTAAGGTAGGATTTGAGGTATTGCAGGGAGTGACCTCTGACTCCATAATGATGTAATTTAAGAAGAAGGTTTTGGTGGTTGACAGTGTCAAATGCCTTTCGCAGGTCCACAAATAAACCCAACAGGGAACTCATTTTTATCAGAGCTGTATGAATCAGTTAATCACACTAATAATTGCATCATTATATGCTTTTTTGGGTCTGAAGCCATATTGGCAAGAGCTAAGTATATTATGTTTGGCTAGATAAGAGTAAAGCTGCTTGTAGATTAATTTCTCAAATATTTTTGACAGGTTAGGCAGGATTGATATAGGTCTGTAGTTGTTAACATCTGTGAGATCACCACATTGTGTACCGGGTTACTCTCGCTTTTTTTTAGAATATCTGGAAAAGTTTGGAGTTCAAGTGACTTGTTGAAGAGCAATGCATTGCAGGGGCTAAAGTTCTGGAGTTTTTTTTGTAAATTAAAGTTGGTATTTCCTCAAGGGCACTAGACTTGGTTTTAAGGGAAAGGATTATCTCATTGACGTCAGTGGAATTAATAGGCTTTAAGTACAGAGACTGTGGATAGTTACCTTTAAGATAGTCGTTAACATCAGTACTGGAGGATGGAATATCGTTCGCAAGGGATGAACCAATAGAAGAGAACCTATTGAACTCATAGCAGAATCAGAGGCTGAAAGCTGACCATCGTTATTGGACAGAGTGTATGTTTGTTATTTAGAATCTTCTTTGATCCCAATATTTGTGAAATTGTGCTCCAAGTTTTTTTTAATGTTGCTCCTTATTTGGGTAAATTTATCCTCGAAGTATTTAGTTTTAGCTCGTCTAATTATCTTAGATAGCAATAACGAGTAATTCTTTGAGAATTCTTTGGAGACAATACCTAATCTATACTTCTTCTCAAGGTCATGTTTTTTATTAATGGATTTAAGTATTCCCTTTGTTAGCCAGGGATTGTTTAGCCTTTTGGTTGTGACTTGTTTTGTAAGCATAGGACAGTGGGTGTTATAAAGGCTAAGAGTTTTTTGAAGAAAAGATTGCACTGCTAGGTTGATGTCCCCTATGTTACCTAACTCGGACTCCCAATTGACATTATCAGCAGCAGTTATAAAATTGGCTAATGCAGTTTCATTGTGCAGCCTAAAACTTAGCTTCCTTGATTCTAGAGGTGGTTTGCTAATGTTAGTTAAGAGAAATGTGGGGTAATGGTCTGTAGTGCTATCGGTGATTATACCTGAAGTGGAGAGGTTAAGTTTGTCCAGATGTGATCTAGAGACGTGGCAGTACTATCAGTGATTCTAGTAGGTCTAGTGATTAAGGGTATGAGGAAGCAGGAATTCATACAGTTAAGGAAGCTAACAGTAGTAGGGTGTTCAGGCTCGCAGAGGTCAATATTAAAGTCCCCTGCGATAATTAGATGGTTTTTGTTCAGTCTGTTATCGAGTATTAGGTTTCTGAGGTTTGAGTTGAATTCGGACACATCAGTGTTAGGAATTCTATAGACTGCACCCACAGACAGGACAGACTCGGCACCCTTGACTCTGAAGCTAGCGAAGATATACTCCCCACAGGAGTCTCTAGTTCTAATTTCTTTTAAGCATGTAAGTTCATGGTGGTAGTAAAAGAATACCACCACCTCTCTGAATTTGACGACAGTTGTGAATTGCCGAGTAGTTAGGCATGTTAAAGAGTTGAGTAGTGTCCTCTTTCAACCACGTTTCAGTAAGTATAATAAAAGAGAATTTGTTGTCAACAGTTTCAATCATGGCACTAACATCATCGAAATGTTTACCTAGGGATCTAACGTTCAGGTTGATTACAGAGATATTGTGATTATGTGTTAATACATTGTTAACATCTTGTGCTGCAAAATAACTGCAATTTAGATCATTAAAATGATGATTGTCATAGATAGTGGATAAGAGGTTTAGTTCAGGGTCTATACTTGACTGCATAAAGAGGCTGGTTGCAGGAAAACAAGGCAGAAGTGGCAAATACAAAGTGGAATTAAGCTATAAATGGGGAAAAATATATAAACAAGACTATACAAAACAAACACAAAATGAACAACAACAAAAAAATGAGGTAGCTAACAAGGGGCTTACATGGGTACAATGGAGTAAGGGAGTATGGTGAGGCTAGGCAACCTAGGTAATAAATGAACTCAGAGAAAAAACATATAAACATAGACTATACAATACAAAAGGTATAGATATACAAAATAAAGATATAAACAAAACTATACAATACAAAAACAAAATGAACAAAAAAGAAAAGTGAGGTAGATTGCTTACAAGTATTCTCAGGTACACTGAAAGTAACAATATGCTATTTGAGACACAGGCAAAGCCATGGGTACACTGGAGTAAAGGTGTATGGCGAGGCTAGGCAAACTAGGTAAAAGAAGAAATCAGAGAAAAAAGTTGAAAAATAAGCATAGGACAAATTTAAGCAAATGATTATATAATATAACTAGTTCAGTTATGACTGTACAATTATTAAGACCTAAAGGAATAATTAAGACACAATTAATTAAGTCCAGTAACAGACTAGTAAAGAGTAATTTAGAAATTCAGCTAAAAGTGAAACAAGGAGACTTAAGTTACCTAGCCCGCACTAGGTGACAAGGGGGTTAATTAAGTTGATTCATTGAGAGTGACAATAAGGTGAGACAAACCACTTTGGGAGAGGAAAGTGTTGAGGTTCTCTTCATTAGTAATTGTGAACATTTTACCCTGAGCAGTCTTTCTCACTTTAATCAATCCATCTCTTACAAAGCACTGATGAATCGCCTCTGGGTTTTGATGACGGATTTGACGCAGGCGGTAGAGGAGTTGCTGTCTTTTCCTAGTCAAGCACTCGTTGATGTATATTCCCTTCCGTTGGGATGCAGCTGACCGAACAAGATGCGATTTCAAGGACTGGTAAGTCAGCTTCAGGCGAATTTTCCGCTGGTTTTGACCTGATGGATTCTTTTTGCCTACTCTGTAGGCAGCAATAATGTCTGTTTTATTTATAATGACCTGCAATTCGTTTTTTATGAGAGCCTGAGCTATTTCAACACATTTTTCCCCTTCACGCTCCACAGGTATATCTTGGGATGACACAATAACAGAGTCCAGCAGCTTTTGCTGATCTTGTTCTTCCTGGGAGACGGAACGTTGAGCGGATAATGTACTGATACATTCGGTCATTTTGTTGAGAGCTTCCTCTTGTTTTTTTATTGCTTCATCAGGTTTCATCAGATTGTTTTTCTCACGGAGATCATTCAAGTCATGCTGGAGTTGTTCTTGGCTAGCCTTATAGTTTCTAATATCGTCGCGGAGGAGGGTTATTTCTTGTTGTTGACGATGGAGATTCGCACGGTTTGCTAGATTCTCATTTTGAAGACTCAAGATGATAGCATTTTGAGACTCAAGGACTAGGCACAACTTTTTAAACCACTGATTCTCTGTCCAGCTCGGGAACTCCGGTGAGGGACCGGAAGCTCGCTTGAATTGCGTAAACTGGGATGTTAGCATGTTAATGGGAGAGGATTGAGAGGACCCCGCTCCCTGGCTCAATGGGGTAGAGGGTAGAGCAGCACCTCTGCCGCGGACCCCAGAGCTTCCAGATGGAGAAACACGAGGGCTGTCAGAGTTGGCCGGGATGGATGCCTTGTTAGGGGGTTTGTTGCTCTTATTTCCCTGCGCAGTCACGTTTTTAGGAGACATAATTGGTTGAGAATGGACCAGGGGTATTTGTTGTGAAGAAACTTTCGTCAGGCAGCGCGGTGGCGAGGAGAGGCGGGCAGCATACACTGATACTCACAGCCGTGGCAGTTTGTTGTGAAATTTGATTGAGATGGAATGAGTTGCTTTTTGTTTGTTTCTTTGATAGTGCTATAACATGCTTGAACTCCAGGTACTTAGCTGCCTGTGGGTGGCGTCCTACATCATCTAGCGGTAGTTTGAGGGCTGTAAAACAGCTAAGAGTGAGGAGCGTAGCGTGCACTCAACAGCTTGCCAGAAAAATCCCCTGAAAAAACGCTTCTTATGTATATTCAAGAAAAAAACAAGGGGTGTGCAAATCCACTCTTGGACAGGGTGTGGGTGTGTCAGTTCACTCTCCCGGACACAGGCCCCCAATTTCATTTATTGTGGGTTGGGTGGTGTCGTGTTTGTCGATGATCTTTCTTTATGGACAGCCCAACCCAAAACTCGGTAGAGTGCTTATACTTTACCAGGAGATCACCCTGGGCGCTTCTGGCTCTTGGAGAGGGGCGCAACGTCACACGCTTAGGGGATGCAGCTCCATTACTTAGCCTCGTTGTCACGTGCACACACCCACTTGAGCCGCTGTGACTCCCCACTCACTCCTTATGTGATATGAACTCCTCAATCCCCTTTGACTTATTAGTAGTCCGTTCTACCCAGTCCACAGCTGTGGTTCTTGGTTCTTACTCTCTCTCTCTCTCTCTCCTTCTTTCCTACTTCCTGGGAAGCCTCACTAGGACAAGGATAAACACCAGCAAATTTGAATACATTTACTGGACAAAGCACATACACAATACATACACACATATAATAATAATAATAATGAATCCTACACTCTATACTATTTCAGTCAGGTTGCACTCCAACACCATCAGAACTCTATCATCTGCTTATCAAGTGGTATCCTATCTCCTGATTCACCACCTAATACTACCAACCTCCTCAAGTAGGTCAAGCCTTATAATTCAATGTTGCACTATCAGCAAGAGAATATACATATCTCTAAACACATACAAGGAAAACCAGCGTATGACTGCAATAACATAAATATTAGTATAAATGTTCCTTGATATACAACAATGATCAATCGATCACCCTATCAGTCCTAGAACACATGTTTGCCTCTGCAGGTAATCCAGCCTACGACTGTAACTCTATACTTCAGTATAAGTACTCCTTGGCACAAAAATGGCAAACAATCACTCACCTTTCACTGCATCTTGCACGCTAATGACAATCAAACACTCTACCAACTCCCTACAAGTAATCAACCAGAACTTCCCTTCCACATCTGGAAGCTCGCTACCCTGATATCTTCAGGTTCTTCCGGGTTTAACTACCAGGATCCTCCGCAGCTCTTCCAGGTTGCTACACCATGAAGTCTTCATCGAGCAATTATGGTGCTTCACCACTTCTACTAGGGTCCTCCACAGCTCTCCTGGCTGCTACACCATGAAGTCTTCCCTTAGCAACAGTGGTGCTTCAACATTGGTATCACAGAAGCATGTGAGACTTCATTCCACTACTCCTCTTTTCACAGCTTGAGGTTCTCTTCCTCCCTGTATGGCTGCTCTCCCACAGAGCTCAGTACTTTCCACTACCTTGGAGTCTCATCAACTACTCCCTCTGTGCTGGCTTCGAAGTTCTCAGCAACTTCTACCAAAGACAAACCACAGATTGTCTAGTCGAGGGCGCTCTCCCTCTGATGGAGTCTGATAAGGGCGCTCCCACGGCCTGCGATAATGTCTCTGCGCGGCTTCACAAACGCTCTTTGCCGTCCAGGACTTGAGAGCTCTCAACGTTCGCAGCTCGATTTCACAGCTGGAACGTCTGCACACTTCCTTTCTCTTGAAGGAATATCCAAAAGGGGATCCTCTCCAATGGGAGCTCAGCTTCCCCTCACAATGTCTGGTATTCAAGTGCGGTCAGAGCCCTCCCGAAGCAAGCCTCACGCCCCCAGCAAATTGTCCAAATCTCATAACCAGCTATTTATCTATTTTCTTATTCACTGCCCACATTATTAAACTCTCTGTAAAATTTACCCAATTATTTTTACATATGAATCTTCATGTCTGTATATCTCCGACCTCCTAGTCAGGTCAGGCTTGATAGAATAATTCTCAAAGGGGAGACTCGTTTTTTGGCTGCCTGAGATCATAACATCTGGCTCTGGCACGAGCTTTAGTACCTCATACCTCCAGTAGCTCCAGTGGCAGTCTCAACCTCAGACTCGTCACTTCCATCACTACCTAAATCCTCCTCAGCCGTCTCTGTTTCTATGCATTCACTACCTTCGTCAGTGGCAGTATCAACAACATTTTCCTCACTAGATAACTCTGACATATCATCAAATACAGCCTGAAACTTAGAGGGAGTTAGTCTCACTCGCTTGTACTTCTCTTGTACACTACTTAGCTTCTCCTTTTCACGCCTTTCTTTAGCTAATTTCTTCCTGGAAGGGCCCTGTTCATGATCACTATCCATCGTGGAGTAAGCGTAAATAGTTTCTAAAGCCGCAGTAAGAAATGTTGTCACGGAAAATAGCCGAAATGTTCGCACGTTTGAGACACAGGGGAGGTGACACTGATCACAATAGTGGAGCGAAAACAATGGGCCTACGGCGTGTGCCGCGCCGCCTGCGGGCCACGAGGCCTAACAATGAAAACGGGAAGACGTTGATGCGCATTTTAAAACCGGACCCAAAAAAATCGGATAAAACCCAGATTTTTTGCAAATATGTTAATTAACGATGCAATGCTGCGTCGTTAACGAGATTAAGTCTACTAAAAAAAAAGACGCAATGCTGCGTCGTTACCGAGCGAAAGTGACTTTTAATTTACACACAGGTTCATCAAACTTATACTCATTTTGGGTGAGGTGATATGGTACTAAAGTTTTGGGTGAGGTGAACAAACTTATGACATACACAAGACAGAACACAAAACAATGGGTATATATTGGATATGAGAACTGCAGAAGGCCTATTGGCTCATACTTCCTCTTGTTGCTTCCATATTGGTTTGGGGCCTTTAATTGGCTGTTGACTGCTGGCCAACAGCAATCGTTGTCGTTGTAAATGTCTTAACGTTTAATAAAAAATAAAATTATTCATAAAGGGTTTATGCCTTTAACTACTTATTGATCTGTTCTGTATACCGATAAAAGGGTGAAAGCTGTTAAGTGGACGGTGATGGAGGCAGCGCGCAAAGGGGGGAGGGCAGTGTTGGTCTGTAAAACGCTTACTGACTTTACCTGAGTAACTGCTTTTACTGTGTTTATTGACCGACTGATGCTAAATGCTATTTAGATGCTGGCAGTAATTTTATTTTATAGAAGAAAATTGAAGACTGGTATACGATGAGGCTCGTTACTCAGAGTCCAAGCGAAATTAAAAAATCTATACCTAAGGCTATAGTAATTATTTGATATCGAATACAGAGACACTTGTGTAAGCCCCCACAAGCTCAGTGGGGGGCAAGTAACAGACCTGAGTGGTGGGTGTTGGGGGAGTGGGGTCAGGCTGGAGCGCTGTATGGTGGAAGGTATTGCTTCATTTAGCTCAGTAATGCGACAAACTTCACAGAGGTAACCCGCCGGGCTATGTGATCTACCCACTGGTGCGCAACACGGAGGAGCTCATACCTATGTGATGCTGGTGGTAGTATGTGGTCCACTATGCATTCCTCCTTAAGGCGAGGTTGGAGTGGGAGGGGTCGGCTGGACTGGCTATGGTAGAGCCTAATATTGTCAATCACCGCAGTTGTGCCTCGACCTTCAAAGAGGTAAGAAGCCATGTGCCTATGTGCCCATGCGCCCATGTGGTCATGTTGTGAGTATGTGCCGCCGCTCCTTAGCACTCTGAAAGAAAGGTAGGCGAGGGGAGTGAGTTGAGAGACTCACCCCACTGTTTACAAAAAAAATATTACGGGTCATTCTCATCCCCATTTGAAGCTGAGACCTCCTACCGTGAACACCCCTTGAGTTTGACATGAAAACTAATCACCTGCAGATGGAGACATCAGGGACCCACACCACAGGAAGAGAATTGGTAAAATATATACACTTCACTACATAAAACAGACAAGTTGTTTTAAAATAACATGAGAATGAAAGACCCACACTATCAGTCAAAGCTACCGACTAGCTCCCCTCCCCACTTAACCTCCTTCACAGGCCCTACCCTAGCCACCCATCTTTAAATCTCGGTTTCCTAGGCTGGCTCATCCATGGGAGGAGCGTCCCCTATATGCCCTCAATATATCCTTCCTACATACTCTTATGTATGTAGGAAGAAAGTATGACTCTATATATCTACACACGCTTAACTCTACGCTATCTACACATATATTTTCATCTTACGACTGCTACTACTATTGATCACCTGTTCCTATACTTGCACTTTTACCAACGTCCCCGCGCCTCCACCCACCCACCGCGACCATCAAACACCCCGCTTGTCGACGCACGCCCCTGGGGACCTACCAGAACCCCCTATCACTACGGACGTGTGCAACACCTGAGCAGGAGGCATAATTGGCTCACCTGCTCAGGTGTTGCAGACGGTCGTAGTCACAAATCTCACTACTGTGGCACAAGTATGAATAACCCGTAGAATATTACAAGTCAGTGGTGGTGGACATATTTGCAGGAATGAGGTGAGGTGAATGCCCATGTTCACACACATAACGACGAACTGGAGATGGCCACAAAACTCATACATTTGAGTTCCAGGAATAATAATGAGATAATACAACCTGTCCTCACACTAGGCTGTTTAAAGCAGCCGTTATCCTCAAACACATTCATCAATTTAAGATACTGTGAATTAAAAATTGGTTTGTTCTCAAATATCAATAATATTATTATACCTAAAAATTTTATGTATAGTTAGGCATTTAAGGAGTTGTTATTTGAACAGAGGACGTGAGGGAAGGATTTGTTCCGGAAGCGTTCGAACATCATCAGTTGTGATTCGTGTGTAAACCCTTTTTCATTTATAAACAGGGGGTTTGGCTGCTGGATTAACGAGCCTGGATCTTTGTATGTGAGGACGGGCTGGATAATATTGAAACATTTTTTAGTTCTTTTTTTCCAACTTTATAATCTCACTGGCTTTGTCTTCAGTATCTGATTATCCATGAATGATTTTAATCTGTACAATTGTAATTTCTGTACAACTTTGTCGGAGAACTTTGGTTCAAGCATTCATTGACTTTTCTTAGATTTATTGGTCATAAATTGTTATTTACATAATAAATATTTCTGTAAGAACTTGCTACGATATTATTTGTATGTATTTCCGTAAAACACACATTCATTACGAGTTACAGACAATCAGAACATTTATATTTTACACGACTGACTCGTCGACGATCAGTCGTGGCAGCAACGGGTTTGGGAGTAGAGAAAATTCGACTTATGCAAATTTAAATAAAGCTACCGGTGCTTTGAGAGTCTCCGAGTCACAAAGAATGTTTAGCCTTAAAAAGATCAATGTTCGTAAACAGTTGAGTCCTGGCATAGCTAACACGACGAGGTACGAAGAACACGCTACCAGTGTAGATATGTAACTGTATGATGACTCTAACCCCAGGGTCCTCCTTCCTCGTCTCAGACTCTTAAGTTGACCTTCGGGGTACCACTTTTGCATAAATTTATCCCCATAATGCTTCAGTAAATTTGTACAGAATTCTTTCCATTGTTTGTTGAAAAATAAATACAAAATATGTGTATGATTTTAATGTTAAAGTTTTTGTCATATTCAGATATGATTGTGAAATCACTGCTGCTGCTCATCGTTCCCTTATCAGCAACAATCTTGCAATTGCCTATTCATGATGGTAAGTGCATATAGGCAAGGAAGTAGTTTCTAGGTGGAGAGAGAGAGAGACAGAGAGAGACAGAGAGAGAGAGAGAAACAGATAGACAGACAGACAGACAGACAGAGAGACAGATTATGATCAGCTAATATGTGATCGAAAGTATGGCTTTAGAAAAGGTCGATTTGCTGCTGATCTCTTGCTATATCTCTCCATTAAGTGGCATGTCTCCACTAAGTCTCCTCTAAGTCACCAGATGGGCCACACCCCAGGTGGATGCCCGTCAACTCTGAACAGACAGACATTCACTCTTATAGTTGTCTACAAGGGGTTCCCGGCATCTGTCAGTCTGTCTCTCTACTTTCTGACCCATTCCATTCATCTATCTCTGTTTTTCTATCCATTATTCTATCTATTCATCCATCTATCTTTCATATATCTATCGGTTAAATTAATTTATTCTTCTATATTTCCTTCCATCTATTTATCCATTTGTTCTTCTCTTTATTAATTCTTCTATCTATCTATCCATCTGTCTATCCACCCATCTACCTGTCGGCCTATCTATCCATCTATCAGTCCATCTATCTGTCGGCCTATGTCGGAAATATCCAACACTTATTTACTAATCTCTAATAAAATAGGATGTATTTCCTGTATTAAGCATGATAATCATACAACACTCATTTACTAATCCTTAATACAATAGGATGTATTTCCTGTACTAGGTGTCATAATCAACTAACGCTACTAATCCGTAGTTTAGTGATACTGAATTCATTCCATTACGATGTGGAGCATCAATAATTTTTCCTAGAATTGTGGAAATGTTGCATCAGCTGCATTACGAGGAAATAATTGTCGCCGCATAACACATTTATTTATGACGTAAATATTTAGCATAACACATTTCCTTCCATATTATTATACTCAGGGTCCCAGCCTTGGGAGCTATTGCGCACACGCCAATCGAGGAGGAAGGAAAGAGACATGCGAGAACCGCCATTGTATAGGTGTTCGGAAGTTACCTTATTGACATCGGTCCTAATTTGGAGCATCTGGCTACCTACAGACTCCAGGCTGATTCTACGACTTTATATTATTACGGACACCACGTTCGGCAGGGAAGAGAAGTATCCTTATGATTTTACAGGACTTAAAAATTTAATTAGTTATTTCCCTGTCGTGACGAGGCATGGCAACATATGATCCCTACGTATGTGTACTTCGGACCCCTAAATCCATTTAAAATTTACTATTAAATGGATGATTTTAGGGTTTGGAGTGTAGTTTACATAATATTTGCATATCAGCTGGAATACAAGCGTATGCGAGACAGCAACATCTACAACGATCACGTGTTTCCTCCAGTAGCCTGTGCAACAAGTTTACATCTACGAATATACGATTTGCGAGAAGCACGCTGTGATGCCTACTTCCAGCTAAGCTGCGTTTCTCGTTTCTAGTAGACAAACATTGCATTTAGCTAACCTTGCATATTGTATGATTAATAATCTATATACATGCATTTTTTATTATCATCATTTACGTAATTTATTATACATTACCTACATTAAGTAGACTAACCTTATAGAATACCCCCAAAATGTGTTATGGGAAGCGGCTTTAGAATTATAGAATTTACAGTTCATTAATTGCACAATAATTGAAGCTTTAAATTTAATTGCATTATTCATAGCGATCCATAAGCCACTGGTGCACTCATTTAGAATAGGATTCTGGTCCTTCGAGCATATTAGAATTATATATAATTTTATTAGCATATAATCTAGAGCCAGATTCCCCACAGCCTATCTATCCATCTATCTGTCCATCTTTCTGTCGGCCTATCTATCCATCTATCTATCCAATTATTATCCATCCACCTACTTTTTAATCTATTCTATCGACCCATCTACCAATTCATATATCCATCTATATTTCTATCTGTTTATCCACACATCCATTATCCATCCGTACAACCATCTTTCAATCTACATATCATCTCTTCATCCATCTATCCATTCATAATTACTATTGTGGATCCATCTATCTTTATCCATCTAAGCATGCAACTATACATTCATCAATAAATCCATCCATCTATACATCCATCTCTCCATCTATCCATCCATCAATCTTTCTATCCATCCATGTACACAGCTATCTGTTAATCAATTATTTATCCATCTAACTTTCTGTTCATTTGTCTATATAGCTTTCTATCCATCTCTCTTCACATGCACCTACTTATCTTAATATTGATCTATTCATCAAATTTTCTGTTTCTATCTACCTATCCATTCATTCATATACTCCTATGTCTATCCATCTATCTTCCCATCTGTCCATCAATCTATCGATCCAACTATCCATCCTCCTATCCATCTGTCCATCCTCCAATCCATCTATCCATTCATGCATATATCCTCTGTTTTTGCCTCTTCTGCTCATTGTTTCTTTGTCTCTGTGTCTGTTTGCCTGTCTGTCTGTCTCTTTCTCTGTCTCTATATCTGTCTTTAGCTGTGTAACTCTCTCTGTTTATGTCTCTGTCTTTATCTGTCATTGTCCTGTCTACCTGTCTCTCTCTTTCTCATATAAAAATAATTATATAATGTGTGGATGGACGAGACTGAGAGCTCATTGATCCTCTTTTTTTTATCGAATGTATGATTCGATTCCTAGGTCGGAATTCATTACAAAATTTTCATATAGCTAGATATTTGTGTTTATGAAATGAATCATTTGTGTTTCAATAATAATATTGAGTGATATAATGAATTTCTTAAATATTAGGCATCTCGACCATCTGAACCTAAAAGCTACCTATCTCACCTATTGCTTTATGTCTTGGTGTCACCTTGAATGACCTTGGGTGTTGCTGTAGAGAACAGTAGATCACAGAGCTATCGCTGAGAGAACGCCTTACCATTTTTGCCAGCGCCATTATTATTATTATTATTATTATATAATTATTATTATTATTATTATTATTATTATTATTATGAATTACATTACATACTGCACTTTTGATTTTTGAAAATGTCTTTAAACCCTTGCTTATCTATGTTAGCAGTACTCTTACAAATATTATCAATAGCATACTATATAAAATAATATTTCTGTACTTTACTGCTTCCTGTGAATGCGTCACATATGATGCTCACCATCCACAGATACACATGCTACTTCGGGAACAATGGCTAGGGTGTTGGATGCTGTGTTTGTCACTAGAGCACCGTCCCCGCTGCTCTGTGTTCTTCTCACAGACGCCGCCTCCTCCGACCCATCAACCTTCGCTGTAAGTACGACCAACCAGTAACAACAAGCTGAACTAATATTTTACGCATAATATTTTGTGAATCTTTAGCACTAATATGGCAGCATCATCGGAACGTTCATTATTTGTGTGAATTAATTTATTTCAGTTATAAGGTTATTACGGTCCCCGGGAGGTGTGGGCGTCTTCACGACAACAGCAGACGTCTTGGATGGCAATGTTACACTCCGGCAGCTCCTCAGTGGCTTTCTCAGGCTCGCAAGGTTGGTGACTACGTGTTATTTTTAATAATATAGCGCTTTTCTTGTTACTGTTGCGGGTAGTTTGGTTTCACCTAAATGGTAGCCACAGAAATCACTCTCATTTTACTAAAGATACGAGGGTAAGTATTCTGGGTCAACTATTCTGCAGTACTGACAGGCAGAAAACAACTTGTGACTCAGCAGGTACCTACCTCCCTTGTGGCTACCTTATGGAGGTTCCGTGGATCAATGGCCCCTGTCTCAGACCAGGTCTCACAGTTGTTGTCTGATCAACCAGGCTGCTGGACGTGGCTGCTCGCAGTGTGACTTATGAATCATAGACTGGTATAAATCACGTGTTCTTTGGAGGTGTTTGTAGAGTTCTCTTTTGTACACCGTGAGAGGCCGGTCAGTTATGCCCTTTATGGTAGCAGGAGAGTGTTGGAAAATTTTAAGCCCCTATTAGGTTGAAAGAGTTCTCCCTCAGCGTTCTTTTTGCACATCTTGTCATTCCTACTGGTGTCATGCGATGTAATCTCTATGTTCAGATTGGAACCAACACCTCTAATATATTCCACATGTAGCTTATTATGTATCTCTCGCCTGCGCTCTAGAGAATACAGATTTTGAACTTTTAATCGATCCCAATTATTTAAATTACTTAAACAGTGGATTCTAGCAGTAAAGAATCTAAGGACGTTCTCTAGGTTAGCAATTTCTCCGGCTCTGAATGCGAGTTGTTTATGTGCATCAATATACAACACTAGGACACTAGTGCCCTAGAGATCACTAATGTCTTTAAACGTATCATAATTGGTATGGCATCCCTTGTTTGGATGTTATCCAACGTGTCATTTTTCTTGCAGTAGGGACAGCTAATTGATTGTGTGTTTAAAGGTAAGTACTTCCGACATGGTTACTCCTGGATCCTTTCATTGCTTTTTCATTCTATAATGTGTCTTGATTCCGTTTTATATATGGTTTCCGTTTTTATATTTTCGTTTTTTTCCATTGCGCAGGAGCAGAAACATATTTTCATTAAACATCATATCTGTGGCCAATTCAAATACCCTATTTCATAAGATTTGCTGTGTCCTCTATACTGTCTACTCGCTTGGAAAATCCTAGTGTCATCTGCAAATGATGAAACAGCACTGTAGTTTGTATCATTGTATATGTCTGATATAAGAATAAGAAAATGTACCGGAGCAAGTACAATACCTTGAGGGACTGAGCTTTTCATGGTGGATGAAGTTTACACAATTTACTGTATTGATTTTTGCACTCTACGTTCTGTTCGGTAGGAAGTTATAGACCCCATCTTCCTACTTT
>WNGS01113158.1:21062266-21066478 GCA_020271785.1 Procambarus virginalis | reverse complement strand
TTCGGCAGTCCTCCAATGGCAGGTGTCAATGCCTGGTCACACTTACAAAAAAAAGATAGACTGCTTGCCTGTTGTCTGTGGTAAGTTAGAGGGAGGAACACGTAAAACACAAAGTATGAACAATGAAACTTTAATATATTTACTTAAACATAAATTAAATTAAGACAATTCTTGGGTAAATGACTAATGCAAAAATGACAAAGATAAATGTAAAAACACAATAGATTAAATATTATAATGTGAAATGTTGCTGAGAATATTGGTTATGGCTGAGACCTCCCTTAGTATACGAAAGCCAGAGAGCTTAGTATGCCAGGGAGAGATGTCAACTCTAAGAGCACAAAGAACATTCTGAAGTTGATAGCTGGTCAGGCTCATACGTCGACTCAGGTAGAGGGCGCTGAGGTGCAGTGTGCAGGTGAGCGGTCGGCGAGTCACCAATCAGGAGCAGGCAAGCTGGGAATGGGTGGTTTGCTGGTTGAAGACGGGTGGTGAGCCGGCGTGAAGGGGGGTTCAGGGTACGTTTTGCCTCCTGGTCAAAACGTTTTGTGCTACCCGTGACATATCTTGAATGTAGCATCTTATACTTGTAAACTGGACGCAACTTTAGGTAGGAAGAGCAGGCTCAATCTCTCTTGAAAGAGATTATCGTCACAACTCTCCCCCGAAGCCTGCGGTTACTGGTGAAGTTACGTCTTCAGGTGGTAGAATGATAGGTGGAGCAGCCTTTACCTCAAAGACTCTCGAGAGCTCATCTGCTATGATGTTGTCAGACCCTTGTTGTAGAGATCTCCAGGTTGAAATTCTGCAGATATCAAGCCCATAGTAGAAGCCGTCGATTGTTGAATTGGGCTTGCTACAGGTAGTGAAGAGGATTGTGGTCCGAGCAGATAGTGGTAGACCGAGCACTTTGCAGTTATGGTTCGAAGTGCTGCAAGTTCAGGACGATGGAGAGTAGCTCCTTTTCGATCGTGCTGTAGTTCCTGGTAGTTGTAGTAGCTAGCAGGTAGAATCTCCTCGCCTCGTTGTTGCATCAGGTCACCCCTGATGCCGGTACCATGGCGTCGACATGGAGAATGAAAGGCTTCGTGGTATCTGGCGAGGCGAGAATAGGATTAGAACATGGTAAAGGAGCACTATTATAGTCCTGTAAATTGGAATGAAGATCAGATAGGATTTCCGATTTGGAAAGCACCGACTCAATGTTAATGCTTTCGGGAGAAGCAGGGAAGGTTTCACTGTGGAGGTATGGACCTTTAACTGTCGAAATTGATACCAACACAGTGGAGGGAATACCTTTATACTGCTTCAGGAGGTTGACGTGGCACAACTGGGTCTTCCGCCGCCTATCTGGAGTCTCAAGAACGTAGTTGTGGTTGTTTCTGCACTCCTTAATGCGGTGGGGTCCTGAAAACTTGTTTTGCAATGGAGAACCTGGGATAGGAAAATATGCCAATACGAAGTCTCCTGGGTTAAATTTCCTTAGTTTGCTACGTTGGTCAAAATGAGTCTTCATCCTCTCCTGAGCTTTCAATAGATTGTCATTAGCAAATTTACGTACTCTCTCTAGAATGTGTTTTAGGTTTTGAAGAAACTGGGGCACATTCTGAGGGTCACTGAAGGTGGCATTACCTACAGAGTCCTTAAAAGCTTTGAGAGGAGTACGGCACTTACGTCTGTAGAGCATCTCATAAGGAGATACTCCTAGAGACTCATTGGGGAGACTTCTGAAAATGCACGTAATGAGATCAAGTTGTTTATCCCAGTCCTTCAAGGTGTCATTGCAGAATTTTTTTAGGAGTGCTTTAATAATCTGATGACTACGCTCAAGAGAACCCTGTGAAGCAGGATGATAGGGGCTGGACAGTACCTGTGTGATGTTGAACTCCTCCAGCGTCTTCTTGAAGAGATCACTGGTGAAGTTGGTGCCACAGTCACTTTGAACCTCTCTTGGAAATCCATACTGGGTGAAGATCTTCAATAGGTGTTTCACCACAGTAGCAGCCGTAATGTTCTTTACTGGAACTGCTATGGGGAATCTGGTGGTAGGACACATGATAGTTAATATATAGGCGTTGACAGAACTGGTCCGGGGTAAAGGACCAACACAGTCTATGATGAGTAAGTGGAAAGGTTCCGCAGGCACCTGGATGGGTTTTAGTGGAGCCTGGGGAATAGAGATGTTAGGTTTACCTGCCACCTGACAAGTATGACACTGCTGTACATACTTTTTAACATCTTTTACCATACCTGGCCAGTAGTAGTCTTGTCTGATTCCGTGGTAGGTTTTGTTGAAACCATAGTGAGAAAGAGCTCCGTGGGCCAGGTGTAGAATATCGGGCCGTATGCTGGTGGGAATCACTAGTTGTTCGACATTGGCCCAATCGTCATCCTCCTTCAGCTTGCTGGGTCTGTATCTGCGGTAGAGCAACTCATTCTCTAGGAAGAACCAAGGGATACTGTCAGGTTGAGTCTCAGTCTGGAAGAATAATGGTGTTAATGATTGATCTTCCCTCTGTAACTTACGGAACTCCAACTTGGTAAGATTTGGAGGTAGATTCTGAGGGTCTAGAGCGACAGCGGTAGCAGTAGAGCCAGCTGGTTGCGGTCGTGCAGCTTGTGCACGGTTAGTTTAGTTCATTTATTATGCACCCCATACCCATCTTGTGGGCGGTAGTGGAAAGGGTTACAGAGGCACATAATGGGCTCAGGGACTGAACCCCACAATTCATTTAGCTACAAAACCGGAGGAGAAAGTTGATCACTTTCTTGTACCTCTGCTGGAACCTATTCAAAGATGGGATTATCCATTACAGAAGTACACACCTGGGGTTTGTCCGTGATGATCAGGTTGGGCGGTTGCATATCTTCTGCCAAGTCGTTGCCCAGGAGAAGTTGCACTCCAGACATGGGAATAGGCTTTTCCCTGATGGCGACTTGGACTTCACCGGTCACGAAGGGACAATCCAGGTGGAGTCTGGCGAGTGGATAAGGAGTGGTAGCAGTGAGGTCAGTGATAAGGGCGGTTTCCCTGGTGTAGGTGACGTTAGACACAGCCGATTTCACCATGATGGACTGAATAGCCTCTGTGTCCCTCAAGATCTTCAATTGGAGATATATACAAGAGTTGTTACATTCTTGTACAGCCACTAGTATGCATAGCGTTTCGGGCAGGTCCCTGGAATACGATCCCCGCTGCGAAGAATCGATGTTACAACCTGTGGTGTCTGTGTATAGCTGAGATAGTCTTGGTTGTAAGGTTGATGTAAAGTCATTCCTGGTTACTGACTTTAATACTTAAATAACTACATGATAGAGTAGCTCCCAAGCTGGTAGCGTCCTGTATGCTTTGTTTACCTTCTCTCTTGGCGTCCAGCCGCCGCACATAGAAAACGGATGGTACCATTTTCTGTGAACATGACACAACCAAGTACACATTTTACTGTTGAGTTAAACAGAGGCTACAGTTAAGGATTTGCGCCCAGTAAATACTCCCCGGCCAGGATACGAACCCATGACAAAGCGCTCGCGGAACGCCAGGCGAGTGTCTTACCACTACACCACGGAGACTGGTCAATTTGAAACGTCCCTCCGAATCTGTACCGTTGGTAGAGACAGTTCCAGGATATAGGTGTTTACTGAAGAGAGAAAGACCATTAACATGAACACCAACATTCATCACAGGCTTACCGGACTTAGGAGGAGTCTGTTTGGGCTTAGTAGATTCATTGCTCTTGTATTGAGACTTCCCACATTTATCTATGGTATGTCCATAGAGTTTGCAATACTTACAATACAATTGTGAGCTCGCTTGATCGGTACTTACTTTATCGTAACTGTACCAAGACTTCTTACTGGGTGGTGGTGATGGTGTCAGCCGGTGGATGAGGCTGTAAGTGTCAGCTGACTTCGCACATTTTATGTAGTCGGTTTCTTCTTTATCTGCTAGATATAAACGGACGGAAGGGGGAATACGTCTCAAGAATTCCTCAACTAGCATGAGGTTGACGAGTTCTGCAAAGGTAGAGACATGTCGACACATAAGGTCTCTATTTCACCTGCTGGATCGTTATGAAGAGCTTGGAGACGAAACATGGTGAAAGATAGCAAATAAATGTACACCGAATATAGTTGTGATATGGCAAATGTCAGAAACAGGATAACGTGGCAATTGGTAACTATCCTGTGGAACTGTAATCTTTAACAATTAAA
>WNGS01113158.1:21052266-21057266 GCA_020271785.1 Procambarus virginalis | reverse complement strand
CGCTCATTTATGTATGAAATTGTTCCGAATAGAATGCTTTAGTACTAGTACTTTAGTACTAGAATGCTTTAGTACATACTACATATGCATACTGCATATGTAATATGTGCATACAAGGGCCAATTGAAGAACATATTGCCAGGACAATAAGCGAAAGTATGAACACAAAAAAATATACAAAAAAATACAACTTTTTATACTTACCACCTCAGTGTGTGTGTTGAACATGACATGGGTTGAACATTTGTTTTATCCACTCTACCTGCTATTGGAAAACGTTTCCTGCAGGGTCAA
Organism: Procambarus virginalis; assembly: GCA_020271785.1. Taxonomy (NCBI): domain Eukaryota; kingdom Metazoa; phylum Arthropoda; class Malacostraca; order Decapoda; family Cambaridae; genus Procambarus; species Procambarus virginalis. Next base: position 21,056,972 of record WNGS01113158.1, on the reverse strand, counting down.
CCCATGTTTTGTATAGGTGGAGTGGATGGTGGGCAAGCATTACTGCTCATCGGCCCAGAATTTTCTCTTTCGTTGGTATTTGCTGTAGTATGGTGCACGACACACTGCCACATCACACGTCTTGCACTTATAGTGTGTGTCCTTCCTTTTACCCGACATTCTGCACACACGACACCTCAGACGCTTCTGTATCTTTACTTGCGTATGGGACAAGTTTCTGTTGAGGCGTTCTGGATTATCCACAATACGGAGTTTTGTTCTAGCAGAAGCACCACTAGGGATAATCAGAGTCTTGTCTTCTGACTCAGACGATGAAGGTAAATCTGCAGGTACAGGTGAAGTGAATAGTGGGCGCCTCACACCTGAAGGTCCTGCTGTTGAAGGTCTGGGTGTTAATGGTCTTGGTGTTACAACATTGGTTCCAGTGGCATTGACATCAGCAGCATGTGGGAAGTCATCATTTTCCTGAGGCCAGTTACTACCCTTATAGAACAGTAGTGCCGAAATGACTTGTTCATGGAAATGGAGTAATGTCAGTTCCCTTCTATCTGTTGAATAGTATTTGTATATCACATAAGCATTGTGGAAAGCCATTTGCAAAAAATCGTAGGTCATTTTCTTCGTCCATTTGTGACTTTTCTTTGTGAAGTGATAATATTTGACCATTTGGTCAAAGTGATCAACACTTTTCATGTTTGTATCGTAGTCACAGATTGCATTCGGCTTGTTGACAGTTACCTGTTTCACTGAGGATTTTCCATCACGATTCCGTACTCGTTTTCTACGTTCAACTTGTTGTGTATCTGCATTGTGGCAAGTTGTTATGAGTGAAACAATTCGTTTATCTTTCAACGAAATTATGAAAGTATTGTCCTTGCGTTTGAATAGTTTTATCTACCGGCATTTTACCCTTTGCTTGCATCTGAAGGGTATTAGGTGCACCACGCTGCAGTCTGAGGGTACCACAGGTGTATACCCCTACTTCAAGCAGCTATTCACTCAACGGAACCGAATTATAATAGTTGTCCATATATAAATGGTAACCTTGGTTCTTCAGTGGTTCAATCAAGCTAATTGCGGTTTCAATCATCGTTTTCCCAGAACCTGCCTGTTTGCCAATACATTCTAAGTCTTGGCAACGGGAAAATACCCATCAAGATCGTCAGTCTCAAATATCTGGCAATGTCATTCACTATCACTGGTTCCCATCTCTTGTTTGTCGTTTTCCCAGTACGTGTGTTACTTTGGGAAGCATACAAATTAGCTTCATAGGCAATATATTTCAACAAGCTTTGAGTGAGAAATAGTTGAATAAAACCCAAAGCAGTGGTAGGTACAGGAACAGTCAAGCCTGGTGTACCTGTAAAATTGTCCACAAAGGGTGCAGTATTGTCACTACACCATCCTTCATCAGAATCTGTTGGTGGTTGGGTACTTGTGGTAAGTCTGTATTATGCGTTGGGTGGGATGGTGTTTGTCGTTGATCCTTCTTTATGGACAACCCAACCTAAAACTCGGTAGAGTGCTTATACTTTACCAGGAGATCAACGAGGGGGGGTTCAACGTCACATGCTTAGGGGATGCGGCGCCAATATTTAGCCTCGTTGTCATGTGCACACACCCACTCGAGCTGCTGTGACTCCCCACTCTCTCCTTATCAAGTTCAAGTTCAAGTATGTTTATTGAGATAAGCAAGAAATACATCTCAAAGGGATAGAGTAGCTTAGGCTATTTCTACCCCCCACCCCTCCTTATGTGATATGATCTCCTCAACCCCCTTTGACTTATTAGTAGTCCGTTCTACCCTGTCCACAGATGTCGTTCTTGGTTCTTTCTCTCTCTCTCTCCTTCTTTCCTACTTCCTGGGAAGCCTCACTAGGATAAGGGCAAACACCAGCAAATTTGAATACATTTACTGGACAAAGCACATACACAATACATACACACATATAATAATAATGAATCCTACACTCTATACTATTTCAGTCAGGGTTGCACTCCAACACCATCAGAACTCTATCATCTGCTTATCAAGTGGTATCCTATCTCCTGATTCACCACCTAATACTACCAACCTCCTCAAGTAGGTCAAGCCTTATAATACAATGTTGCACTATCAGCAAGAGAATATACATATCTATAAAAATGTACAAGGAAAACCAGCGTATGAATGCAATAACATAAATATTAGTATAAATGTTCCTTGATATACAACAATGATCAATCGATCACCTTATCAGTCCTAGAACATATATGTATATCTCTGCAGGTAATCCAGCCTACGACTGTAACTCTACACTTCAGTATAAGTACTCCTTGGCACAAAAATGGCAAACAATCACTCACCTTTCACTGCGTCTTGTACGCTAATGACAACCAAACACTCTACCAACTCTCTACAAGTAATCAACCAGAACTTCCCTTCCACATCTGGAAGCTCGCTACCCTGATATCTTCAGGTTCTTCTGGGTTTAACTGCCAGGATCCTTCGCAGCTCTTCCAGGTTGATACACCATGAAGTCTTCCTTGAGCAACTATGGTGCTTCACCACTTCTACTAGGGTTCTCCACAGCTCTCCTGGCTGCTACACCATGAAGTCTTCCACTAGCAACAATGGTGCTTCACCATGGTATCACAGAAGCATGTGAGACTTCATTCCACTACTCCGCTTCTCATAGCTTGAGGTTTTCTTCCTCCCTGTATGGCTACTCTCTCACAGAGCTCAGTACTTTCCACTACCTTGGAGTCTCATCAACTCCTCACTCTGTGCTGGCTTCGAAGTTCTCAGCAACTTCTACCAAAGACAATCCACAGATTGTCTAGTCGAGGGCGCTCTCCCTCTGACAGAGACTGATCAGAGCGCTCCCATGGCCCACGATAATGTCTCTGGGTGGCTTCACAAACGCTCCTTGCCGTCCAGGACTTGAGACCTCAAAGTTCCCAGCTCGATTCCACAGCTGGAACGTCTGCACACTTCCTTTCTCTTGAAGGAATATCCAACAGGTGATCCTCTCCAACGGGAGCTCAAATGGAGCGCAGCTTCCTCTCACGATGTCTGGTACTCAAGTGGGGTCAGAGCCCTCCCGAAGCGAGCCTCACGCCCCCAGCAAATTATCCACATCTCATAACCAGTCATTTCTCTATTTTCTTATTCACTGCCCCACATTCTTAAACTCTCTCTAAAATTTACCCAATTATTTTACATATGAATCTTCATGTCTGTATATCTCCGACCTCCAAGTCAGGTCAGGCCTGATAGAATAATTCTCAAAGGGGAGACACGTTTTTCGGCTGCCTGGGATCATAACACTCCCTCCCCCTTGTTTTTTGAGAATTATTCTAGTGGTTTGGCTCGAGATAACGCATCAGCTACTACATTGTCTCGCCCTCTTATGTGCGTTATCACCAGGTCATACTCTTGAAGCAATAAAAACCACCTAGTTAACCTTTGGTTTGCATGCTTCATTTTTCTCAGGAAAACTATGGGGTCATGGTCTGTATACACCGTCACTGGGTGTCCTCCCCACTCACATACACTTCAAAATGTTTCAATGCCATCACCAGGGCCAAAGTCTCTTTCTCGACCGTACTGTACGACCTCTGGTGCTTAACGAACTTCTTCGAGAAGAAGGACACAGGGCGGTAAATTCCATCATTCTGCTGCATCAGTACAGCTCCAGCCCTTATATCACTGGCATCTACAAATAACGTAAACGGCGCTCCAAAATTGGGCGACACTAGTACAGGCGCCTCAGTCAACAGTCTTTTGGTCTTTTCAAACGTTTCTTGTGCTGTTCCATTCCACTCCCACTTCTTGCTCTTTGATAGCAAACTCGTCATAGGAGCGGCTAAGGTGGAGAAATTTCTGCAGAACTTCCGGTAATATCCAATCATACTGAGGTATCTCAACAATTCTTTCTTACTACTGTGCACCGGGAAGTTGTCAATGGCTTCCACCTTTGTTCGTACCAGAGTAACCTCGCCTTGCCCTACCATATATCCAAGGTACTCCAGGCGGGCTCTCCCGAACTCGCTTTTTGCTAAGTTGATCGTCATGTTGGCCTTCTCCAGTCGATCAAACAAATCTATAAGTCGATCCACGTGATCCTTTCAGGAATCAGCGAATACTACAATATCATTGATGTACACTGCACATCCGGTCGCGCCTTGTAATACCTGATTCATTACTCGTTGGAAACAACTACCACTATTCTTCATTCCAAACGGCCACCACTTTATATTGGTACAAGCCGTCGGGTGTCATGAACGCTGAGATCCTCTTGGCCTCCTCGGACAGGGAAATCTGGTAGTATCCCTTCAGCAGGTCTATTTTCGAGACATACCGCGCACTCCCAAACCGATCTATGTAATCATCAATGCGTGGTATCGGGAACGAGTCAGCGACCGTGACTGCATTCACTTTCCTGTAATCGGTGCAGATTACAGGAAAGCTATGTGCCATCACTCTTCTTCACGAGGAGGCACGGTGCTTCCTAGTCACTGTCGCTAACCTCTGCCAAGTCGTTATCTAGCAGACACTTACTTCTGCTCTCATCGCCGCTGCTTTTCTCCGGGTTAACTCTGTAAGGGTGCTGCTTGATGGGGTCAGCACTCCCTACATTCACTTCGTGCACCGTTCCGCCGTGTCTTCTGGGCACGTCTGTGAATAACGACTTATTCCTCTGGAGGATCTCCACTAGTTAATG
>WNGS01113158.1:21042056-21052166 GCA_020271785.1 Procambarus virginalis | reverse complement strand
TTTACGTGCACGTGACGCTCACGGTGCACTGGAGCACGTGAATAGCCGTGCACCTGGACTAGATTGGGCAACACGTTCCCGAAACATGCCGTGTATAAGCTCACTGGAGAGCCTATGTCATCAGCATTCCAAGTACGTTACAATGGCCGTTGTAGCACATTTGTGGAAAGAGTTAGAACGAGGAGCACCTTTTACTGTAAAAGATTGAGGGAGACAGAAGCGAGCAGAGCGGAGCACCCGAGAGGCATGAGGCGTGAGCCAACCGCCACCCGTTCCATCACCATGGCAATCCCCGGGCGGCCCATCTTGGAGGCCAACCTTGAGGGCCACGAAGCTCGCCTGTGATTGGCCAAGGAGGTATGCCGCTGTATGCCTCTCTGTGATTGGCTTGTTTAAAAAGGACCAGTAAAAGCTGGCATCCTGCCGCCCGAAGAGAGAAGACGACATTCTACGCCAGCCTCTAGCCTAGTAAGACGTGGTTTCACTGGTCGGCCAGCAAAGTCAAACTGCTGTTCCTAGTGGCTCATATTACATCTCAATTTTCCACCAACATCGACGGGAGTCCATGGGAACGAAGCAGAATTTGGGAACTTTTCGTATTTGCGTGTGATAGCAAGGGAGTGTATTAAACAGATCGTGAGAAGTGGGAAAAAAGTTCATACGAGCAGGTGCAACAGACTCATACGTCCCCATCTCAGTTACTAATCAGACTGTTACGAACCCGATTCCATCGTCGGAGCATGGAGCAGCGACGTCAATGCCATCTGTGAGTCTGCTCCCTAGCAGTATGATACCAGCAAGAGACGCTAGATTCCTGCCTTGGTCAGCCCGAAGAGTTGCTGTAGCTGACCTCTGGTGAGGCCGCGCCTGGAAATCAGCGCCATCTATCGTGAGAGGAGGTGTATATCAATGTCAGCATCCGTAAGTGGTATGTCCTAGTTTCCCAAGTACTGGCCAGTTTACTGATGACGTGTCTGTATCCACAGAGACGACGTAGGGCTGGAGTGGTACGAAGACAGTTGTCTACCCAGGGCAGCCTATTATCTCTCTACTCCATTCTGCTTTACGTGAGCAGTGAGCCGCCGCCGAAGAGGAACTGAGTAGTATCTGCTGTCTGCCTGTGAAGTGGCAGTGACAGAATTCGGCGTAACCCGGGACTGGCTAGAGGAAGAGACGACCGACAGTGAGGTGCTACAGAGGAGTGTAACTAGCTAGTTGCAAGAAGCTCCTGCCAGGGGTTCGCTACGCTTGTAGTTGTTCGTTTAGAGGCCCAGCAGCGCGAGGCTGATGTTCTCTGCCAGTACCAGGCTGGAGAGTGATTGTGGGCGTTCACAGGGAGCACCTAGTGAGACTGTAGATAGGCTGGCCCGTGGTTAGGGTAGACTCGTTGGTGTTTCCCAGTACTGGTTGAGGACGGTACTGTGTGTTGAGGAAACACGGAAGTTGAGAAGGCTGCATTGCATGAGCATCGAGGAGCGCTTAGTGTCCTGTGAGAGCGACACCTGTGTATATATCAGTGTAGTAATACTTCGTTTATGATTGTATTAAAGGTGATGGGAAAGTGATAATATGTGAATATATTGATAATTGATGGTGTCGTATTCCTTTCAACTCCCCCTTGTGTTTTACTTGCATTACCAAGCCTACTCCTTGAAAGCCACTACCGACTTGGGGTCGGATACTAGTACTTTGGTTCCTCCAGCAATGAACCCGGTTGCGACCCATAGTGGTCGTAACAGACTCAATCTGATCTCCTGCTAGTGTCTTGTAGCAGTGGAGTGATCTGGGAATATCATGCCAGTGTTCAGGGCAGTTTTCCCATAGAAATTTGTGGGTATATCGGTAGAAAGAGACACAACTTGTGTTTTGGCGCCATTTTGAGGAACGCCAAGCTTTGCCCGGAGGTGGTGCGAAGCCGCCGTGAGGAAGGGTACGAATCGCACTGAGCCACGAGACTCCACCTGGCTACCCCTTGCTGCTTTGCCGCCTTGAGGAGGTGGCCACCCACCTACTACAGTGTATGTGTGTGTGTGCATGGTAGGAGTTATGTGAAAGGGCCAGACCATATAAATGAGTAAGTACCCCTGTGTGTATTTGGGGATTATTATCTCTAAGCGTGAATTCGAGGTCAGGTGTTCTGCCATGCATTGTCTCTACTAGCACCTGGTAAGGTGAAGAGAAGCGCGGGCGAGTGAGATTTTCACCACTTATCTTCGTCCTTGTCAGTGAAGGGAGGACTTGGTCTGTTGAGGGCAGACGTACATGTGTGGTGTGTGTGTACAGATGGGAACACATACAGTTATTAGACGAGGACCGTAAGGGCCGTCCTAGTATTTTTTATACTCCATTCTGGTGGGATTTCATGTATTTACATATTCTGTGGAAGGATTTTTATTGTTGCCCCATGTCCGTGTAGTTTTTAGCAGGAGAGAGGTCAAGTTCCGGTCATCATTTTCACGGTAGAGTGTCAGTGTGGTAACACCGGGGATTTCCTGACATTTGATTATTGTAGAGTAATATCATTGTGTTGTTTTATGTAAGTGTTGTGTTCCAGGGCAGCGATAAATGTGATTAAGAGGTCAGCCACATAAGTCTATATAATGTAATTTTGATAGGCTTGTGGTGAAGTGTGAGTAACGTGGCTGTCAGGAATGACAGCTGACAGCTCGGTCGAGTAACATAATCCACGTGAGTAATTTTGATCCGTGGGATCGCTAATCCCTTGGCAAAGTTGATCAGGAGTGTATGATCTCCTCAGTGTTCCACATTAGCGTTTGATAGCTGAAGGGTACAGGTGGTCAGCAGGTAAGTTATATATATTTGTAGTGTCACGAAACCTAGTTTGTCATTATTGTGGTTGCAGTAAGTGGTTATTGCAACCGGGTTGCAATGTTTTGGGCCGTGTTCTAAGTGGTAATTAGAGCACCCTGGTCATTGCAACCAGGTAGTAAAGTGTTGGGACGTCTTCTAATCTAGTGAAAATAGAGCACCGTTTGTGTCATTGCAAAGGGAGTTGTAAACTGTTAGGCCGTGATTGTTATTAGTGTTGATCAAACACTGTGTGTGTTATCAGTTCAGTAAATTGTATGAGCTGTGTTCTAGTGGGTTAGAGCACTGAGAGTGTTAGTTACTGGTGTTCTGCAGTAATTGTCATTGCAAACGGATTATATCGTTTAAATCACCGGGTGTTGTGATTTATTGTGTTGTGGGCGAACTCGTCATTGAGACGAGTACTTGGTGTTATATTGTCCTGTATATATATGATTGTCATCGAAGTCCAGTATTCACTGAACGTTGATTGAGAGGTAATTAATGTAATGTAACCAAGGGAATAACCACTGCTTATAGAGAAATTGTTCTTAAGACAATTTGAGTAACGAAAGATATGTTTGGGTTAAATATTTTCCAAGGAACGGCTGTTTTGGTCGGTCAGGGAGCCTAGCCAAGCCAGACAATTATTGTAGGAATTCCGGAAGGGCTGAAACCTTGCATTTTAAGAACTGTCTGTTGCAAATTATCAGTCAGTTGGACAGGTAATTAATGGGTTGAAGGAAGTCAAGGTAATTAACTCCAATCAGGGTTGATCATTTCACACGTAGGCTCTATTGTTTCATTAACGTAACGTCGGTTATTAATATCTGTCAGTCGACAGGTAATTTGATTGACTCTGGGGAGAGTAACCTCATTGTAAAATAACGTAGCCGTAGTGATTAGTTATCGGTCCATGGGATCGTGAACTTTTTTTTTTAATTTATTTTTACATGCAAGCATAAGGCAATAAATACAATAAAAATTACAGAAGAAACCAATTAAACAAAACAAAAAAACACCGGCCAGAAGGACCGACAGCACAGTACAAAAACAACCAACATTAATAAAACAAATAGCGCAAACAGGCAAACAATACCCAAAAACACAATAACACATAAAACAAGATCATAATACACAGAGAAAGCATAGGAGAAAAGATAAAATATGTAAAATAATTAAATTATAAAGCATACAACAATCCAAAAACATAAACAAAGCCACACATGGCACAATAACAACACAAACAATAAACAAAAACATGCACAACCACTCGCAGTGCAAAAACCATAAGGAGAGGCACAAGCACAGAACGTAAGAGTGCAAACAGCATAGCCAGAGGGGCACATAATACAACAGAATCAAAGAAACAGATAATCATGAAAAGGTATAGCCACACACTAATTACGTTAAAAAACATAAGGACCACAATATACAGGGACATTGAGAAACTAAACATTACACCGGCCTGAAGGGCGCACAATAAATACATCACATATCAGAACATACCACAAGTCCTATACATACACGAGACACACAGCAATCACACAAACTATCAAGAGTGCGCATACTTATCCGGCCACTCTGCCGCCGGGAAACGAACACAATACGCCTCCCAAAGCAACAGGATGTCGTCCGGAACAGGGTGATCATGGGCCGTACGAGGATCAGGCATCAATTCCGGCACACCCTCAACAAAAACCCGAGCCTGTGGAACCCAGACAGTCGAGGGGCACCACGGAACAGGCCGCACTCGGTCACTAAAGTAAAAAGCCAAAGGGTTGTTCGTCTTATCATACGCCACGCCGGAGGCCAAGATGATTGGGACGGGCTTCCCCCTACAGGCTCGGGCAATGGGCAGCGCACTTGTTACCTCCATGGCAGCCCCACAGGGCTCCGCGGCAACCACCGGACGTGACACCTGCAGGGGCTCCCCACGCCGAACATCCTTCTTCAGCAACAACACGAGGTCGCGGCCTGCACCAGCACCCACACCACCCACGTCCGGAGGAGCTACCACCTCCCACTGCGGAGAACCGTCTGCCGAAGAAACAGGAGGTGAATCATAATCACAATCGTCGTCATCAGCAGGCACATGGACGTCAGCGACCACCATCGACACAGAGCGTGAAGCACCCGGATCCACCACATCATCGCCCGAAGACCCACCGGCGTCGAAATCCTCCACATCAGCCCAAGCAGTAGAAGAACGCCGGGACCGCTTGGGCACCGGGCACACATCCTCAGAGCCAGAGGCGGACCCAGAACCACGGGCATCACAAGCCGTGCGAACCAATGCCCGTCTCATGACGGCAGCAGCCTCAACTGCAGGGGGAACCGGGCCGCACACAATAGGACGCCTCGCAGCCCCTCCAGCACCCAGCGCAGCCGAAACAGTAGGGACCCGAGGTGAGGATGCAGGGCCAGGGTCAGCAGCCAAAGACGAGGGAGCAGACGGCGACGCCACACAGGGAGTACCAGGAAGGTCCACGGGAGCTGCAGGGCCAGAGACATGGTCAGGAGGAACATCCGACGTCACCGCAACACCCGGAGGAGGGTCCGCGACAATCAGGGGAACGTCGGGCGACGCTGGGGGCGCCTCAGCCGCGAACGGGACACCCACCACCTCATCCCTGGAGACCTCCTCCAGGGGAGCGGTGGGAAATCCTCTTCCCGGAACAAGTTGACTGGAGTAACCGGATCAGCATTGCATCCGGCAGCCTGATGCCCCAACATACCACACCGGAAACAAGTACGGGGTTGCCGGGCATAATACACCCGCACTTAGTACCCTAAATGCCGGACAGAGGATGGAATGTCCGACCTCAGGCGCATCCCGAGGGTACGAATGTTCGTCTTCACCCCCGCATATTTCCCAGAAGATAGCTTGTGCATCCTCACACTGACGACGGATCCAAATCTCTGGAAGAATCGCCGGAGAAGGGACTCGGGGAATTCCATGGGGGCCCCATGGACGCTCACATACGTCTTGGCACCACTCCGATCAGAAACGGCCACAGAACCAGTGCCATCCAACAACTGCAAAGTACGGCCTTCGTACCGCCGGAGAAGTCCACGGTACGCCTCCTCACCCACAAACTTGATGATCACCCGGCGAGCAGTCACCAGCTCAACCCCGTAGATCTCCTTGATCGGGACATGTAACATGTCACACATGACCTGCTCAACTAGAGGATACCCCGCACGGCAGGTAAACTCCAACCCCACGGAGTGTACCCTCTCAACAGCAGGAAGATGGCCGCTCATCGCAAAGGCGCCACGTCAACACCAGGCAGGGACAGCAGGAAGGGTGGAGACACCACCACCCCCTGGTGGCGAAAACGGCAAACATCCCAAAACCCTGCCGGAGCGGTCAGACCACACAACCTAGCTCAACGGCAGTTCAGGGTGGACTCGCCATGGGATCGTGAACTGGTCACTTGAATTCTCGGGATATGGAGGCCCCTGATGAAATTCATGTCATTGATATCATAACTGCTGAGCCAGTGTAAAAGGTGACGTATTTGTGTATTATTTAATTATTGATCTTTGGGATAGTAATTAATTGCTAGAGGGTAGTCAAGGGTGATTGCCGTCCTCTTAACACTTTGGACGTAGAGATTGTAGTAAACTATGGAAAGGGCGATAGTAACCGACAACATAACTCATACTGGGATTAATCAGCTGTTCGTAGCACAGGGATTAATGAGGATTACTCACTGAATGCTCGACTGGTAGAGAGTTTGTATAATTCCGAGTTACTAGTGACAGTTGTACAGTTTGATTTGTATGTGGGAGACAAGATTAAATTAACGTAAGTGTTACTTTGACATTAACGTAATCAGTCACTGATTGTTGATCGTCCGAGGGACGGAGTGTTAACGTAAGAACTTAATTGAGGAGGATTGCTGGAGTTGCCAGTAATCCCCATTAGTCATTGTCATGCCATTGATAGGCTGCTAGTTTGATTGCATTGCAACCGCCATTGCAGGGGAGGGCTGCAAGAAACGTAGAGTAACTGAGAGGAGGTTTCTGGAGGCGTGTTTCCTAACCTACCTCGTTGTTGTTGCATTAGTGATTATAGACCTAGCACGTTCAAGTGAGTTCATTTTGCAGCACTCGTGGTTGGTGTCTAGCTGTCAGTAAATGTGTCACAGGAAGGAGTTCGAGTAACGGCATTGATATTTCTTTCGCTGTTATAGCAGTTAATACTTTGTTGTACTAACTGTATTGTTATGTTGAACACTGTCTTTTCGTACACCCCACACATTTTATTGATTTACATATGTTCTGTCACATTGCCTGAAATTACTATTGCTATTCATTTGAGACTGCATTTGAGAATTAGAGCTGAATTCATCGCACCTCACAACAAATTAAATGTGAGATCCTGTGACCTACTCGTTAAATTCGCTCCGGCGATATGCAAAGGTTAACGGCCTAAGTGGAGGAGTTTCAAACTTCTGAGGTCTTGGCATTTGCTCGTGCCTACTCAATTGTTCTTCTATGGTTTCTAGAGTTAGGAATGAGGTGCTTACTACACTTAGCGTGTTAGCTAAGCACGTTATTCCTCGGGGGACCCATCTAGGCTTTCAGTTAAAGTTGACGGATGTAATAGAATATCATGAATGGAATAAGGAATGTAAATTTAATTAAATATTTTCAAATTTCATAAATTCCACAAAACACAAAACTTTTTCACAATTACAGTGACCCATATTATGAACCTCAGGTAGCCTAGTGAGCTGAATCTACCCTTGTGAAAGTTATTTTACCCACCTGACCAGAGATTAGGTTGTCAGGGAAAGGAAGTTTATTAAATAAACGTCAGTGAATGACTAAATAGAGAAAAGCAGAGGATGAGCATCTTATAAAAGTTAGACGGAATGAGATGTCAACATTTTGTGACGTGACATGAGGCAGATGGAAGTTGTAACACGTCACTTGAGTTGTTACAGTCGTCAGAGATTGATGTATGTCACCGCCTCCTGGGAAGAAAGAAAAATATAGTGCTTGGTTTAGTGTTTGAGCCTACATGTTTTGTTTTTTAAAACAGTGCCATCTGTTAGACGTAAGAGCAACACACGCTGTAATCTCCGAAAGTTCTTAACTGATTGCTTTAAAATTTTGACACAACGTTGCATTCGAATAGGCACGTCTTTTTACATACCTACTATATAGATGCCACACTTCTGACAGGTAAAAACATGCGTTTTTGAAAAAGAGAGGCATCTGTTGCACATACTAGCAACATGCACGCTATACTAAATATGTCACAAATTCCATTTCAGTGTTGACGATTGCATTGATAAATTTTATTTTCATAGATTTTGATTTCTTTTATTTTTTATTGAATTATTTTGTGTGACATTGTATTGGAATTGAGCTGTGCTGATTACCATACTGTTCATTTCATAAGTATAAGTATAGATGCAACACCTGTGACAGGTAAAACTATGTTTTTCTTGAAAAACAGTGTCATCTGTTGCATGTAAGAGCAACACACATGCTATACTAAATATGTTACAATTCCATTTCAATGTTTCTGATTGCATTGATAATTTAATTTTCATAGATTTTGATTTATTTTCATTTTGATTTAATTATTTTGTGTGGATTGCGTTAGAATTGAGCTGTGTTGTTTACCATACTGTTCATTTTGTGAGTATAGTTTATTTTTTTTTTTTCATATTTTCATTTCAATTTTTAACTGTTTTTCATATATTTCAGTGATGGAAATATAGGTCACGATGTTCCCAATTTTCTGATGGGAACATCAGACCATTTGGGAAGGTATCGGACGAGGGAGTGGGGAATGGTGGGGATGACGAGGGGACGGAAGTGAGACGGTGGGGAGGTCGAGAGGAAGAGGAGTTTGGGATGGTGGGGACGAGGGGATGGGGGAATGTAGAATAGTGGGGAGGAAAAAGGGACAGGGGAGTGGGGCATGGTGGGGAGGACGAGGGGACGGTGGAGTGGGGAATGGCAGAGAGGCAGAGGAGGCGGGTGAGGGGGAAATGACGTGGAGGACTGGGGGACAGGGAAGGTTGCTGTGGCTCTGCAACGCAAATGCGTTGTTGAGCCACAGCAATGCGTGGCCCGGTACTGCTAGTATATATATATATATATATATATATGCGAACAAGCCTGAATGGTCCTCAGGACTATATGCAACAGAAAACTCACACCCCAGAAGTGACTCGAACCCATACTGCCAGGAGCAATGCAACTGGTATCTACAGGACGCCTTAATCCGCTTGATCACGACTGGACCCGGCACTCGGATGGTAATCTTGGGCATAGCATTTTATCAAATCGCCTCATTCTTTGGGGCAACACGTGAGGAACACAAAAGCGAACAAGCCTGAATGGTCCCCAGGACTATATGCAACTGAAAACTCACACCCCAGGAGTGACTCGAACCCATACTGCCTGGAGCAATGCAACTGGTATCTACAGGACGCCTTAATCCGCTTGATCACGACCGGACCCGGCACTCGGATGGTAATCTTGGGCATAGCATTTTATCAAATCGCCTCATTCTTTGGGGCAACACGTGAGGAACAAAAAAGCGAACAAGCCTGAATGGTCCCCAGGACTATATGCAACTGAAAACTCACAATATGTTGTACCTAGTAGCCAGAACGTACTTCTCGGCTTACTATGCAAGGCCCGACTTGCCTAATAGGCCGAGGGATTTTCTTTATTCTCAATAAATTGTTTCCTATTGGTTTAATTTAAATATTATTATTATGAACATAAATTATTGATTTAGTTATGTTAGTTTAGGTTAGGTTAACATAGGTTAGGTAGGGTAGGTTAGGTCTGGTCATATATCTGCGTTAGTTGTACCTCAAATTTAACAAAACTATCTCGTACATAATTAAATGGATACCTTTATCATTTAATAAGAAATAAAATAGAAAAATATAGAAAATCAGGAAAACTTTGCTTGTTAGGCAAATCGGGTCTTGCATAGTAGGCTGAGTAGTGCGTTCTGGCTACTAGGCACGACATATATATAATATATATATATATATATATATATATATATTATATATATATATATAATCTAACCTATCTTTATAGGTTAGATTAGGTTAGGTAGCCGAAAATGTTAGGTTAGGTTAGGTAGGTTAGGTAGTCGAAAAATAATTAATTCAAGAAAACTTGGCTTATTAGGCAAATTGGGCCTTGCATAGTAGGCTGAGAAGTGCGTTCTAGCTACTAGGTACGACATATATATATTATATATATATATATATATATATATATATATATATATATATATATATATATATA
>WNGS01113158.1:21015954-21032223 GCA_020271785.1 Procambarus virginalis | reverse complement strand
CTGGTGACCATACAGGCATCAGCACCCACCTGCCTGGTGACCATACAGGCATCAGCACCACCTGCCTGGTGACCATACAGGCAGCAAAACCCACCTGCCTGGTGACCATACAGGCAGCAACACCACCTGCGTGGTGACCATAGAGGCAGCACCCACCTGCCTGGTGACCATACAGGCAGCACCCACCTGCCTGGTGACCATACAGCAGCACCCACCTGCCTGGTGACCACCTGCCTGGTGACCATACAGGCAGCACCCACCTGCCTGGTGACCATACAGGCAGCACCCACCTGCCTGGTGACCATACAGGCAGCACCCACCTGCCTGGTGACCATACAGGCAGCACCCACCTGCCTGGTGACCTTCTGCCTGGTGACCATACAGGCAGCACCCACCTGCCTGGTGACTATACAGGCAGCACCCACATACCTGGTGACCATACAGGCAGCACCCACCTGCCTGGTGACCATACAGGAAGCAGCACCCACCTGCCTGATGACCATACAGGCAGCACCCACGTGCCTGATGGCCATACAGGCAGCACCACCTGCCTGATGACCATGCAGGCAGCAACACCCACATGCCTGGTGACCGTACAGGCAGCAGCACCCACCTGCCTGGTGACCGTACAGGCAGCAGCACCACCTGCCTGGTGACCATACAGGCAGCAGCACCCACCTGCCTGGTGACCATACAGGCATCAGCACCCACCTGCCTGGTGACCATACAGGCATCAGCACCCACCTGCCTGGTGACCATACAGGCATCAGCACCCACCTGCCTGGTGACCATACAGGCATCAGCACCCACCTGCCTGGTGACCATACAGGCAGCAGCACCCACCTGCCTGGTGACCATACAGGCATCAGCACCCACCTGCCTGGTGACCATACAGGCATCAGCACCCACCTGCCTGGTGACCATACAGGCAGCAGCACCCACCTGCCTGTTGACCATACAGGCAGCAACACCCACCTGCCTGGTGACCATACAGGCAGCAACACCCACCTGCCTGGTGACCGTACAGGCAGCAGCACCCACCTGCCTGGTGACCATACAGGCAGCACCCACCTGCCTGGTGACCATACAGGCAGCACCCACCTGCCTGGTGACCACCTGCCTGGTGACCATACAGGCAGCACCCACCTGCCTGGTGACCACCTGCCTGGTGACCACCTGCCTGGTGACCATACAGGCAGCACCCACCTGCCTGGTGACCATACAGGCAGCACCCACCTGCCTGGTGACCACCTGCCTGGTGACCATACAGGCAGCACCCACCTGCCTGGTGACCACCTGCAGGTGACCACCTGCCTGGTGACCATACAGGCAGCACCCACCTGCCTGGTGACCATACAGGCAGCACCCACCTGCCTGGTGACCACCTGCCTGGTGACCATACAGGCAGCACCCACCTGCCTGGTGACCATACAGGCAGCACCCACCTGCCTGGTGACCATACAGGCAGCACCCACCTGCCTGGAGACCACCTGCCTGGTGACCATACAGGCAGCACCCACCTGCCTGATGACCATACAGGCAGCACCCACCTACCTGGTGACCATACAGGCAGCACCCACCTGCCTGGTGACCATACAGGCAGCAGCACCCACCTGTCTGATGACCATACAGGCAGCACCCACCTGCCTGATGACCATACAGGCAGCACCACCTGCCTGATGACCATGCAGGCAGCAACACCCACCTGCCTGGTGACCGTACAGGCAGCAGCACCCACCTGCCTGGTGACCGTACAGGCAGCAGCACCACCTGCCTGGTGACCATACAGGCAGCAGCACCCACCTGCCTGGTGACCATACAGGCATCAGCACCCACCTGCCTGGTGACCATTCAGGCATCAGCACCCACCTGCCTGGTGACCATACAGGCATCAGCTCCCACCTGCCTGGTGACCATACAGGCATCAGCACCCACCTGCCTGGTGACCATACAGGCAGCAACACCCACCTGCCTGGTGACCATACAGGCAGCAACACCCACCTGCCTGGTGACCACACAGGCAGCAACACCCACCTGCCTGGTGACCGTACAGGCAGCAGCACCCACCTGCCTGGTGACCATACAGGCAGCACCCACCTGCCTGGTGACCATACAGGCAGCACCCACCTGCCTGGTGACCATACAGGCAGCACCCATCTGCCTGGTGACCACCTGCCTGGTGACCATACAGGCAGCACCCACCTGCCTGGTGACCACCTGCCTGGTGACCATACAGGCAGCACCCACCTGCCTGATGACCATACAGGCAGCACCCACCTACCTGGTGACCATACAGGCAGCACCCACCTGCCTGGTGACCATACAGGCAGCAGCACCCACCTGCCTGATGACCATACAGGCAGCACCCACCTGCCTGATGACCATACAGGCAGCACCACCTGCCTGATGACCATGCAGGCAGCAACACCCACCTGCCTGGTGACCGTACAGGCAGCAGCACCCACCTGCCTGGTGACCGTACAGGCAGCAGCACCACCTGCCTGGTGACCATACAGGCAGCAACACCCACCTGCCTGGTGACCATACAGGCAGCAACACCCACCTGCCTGGTGACCATACAGGCAGCAGCACCCACCTGCCTGGTGACCATACAGGCAGCACCCACCTGCCTGGTGACCATACAGGCAGCACCCACCTGCCTGGTGACCACCTGCCTGGTGACCATACAGGCAGCACCCACCTGCCTGGTGACCATACAGGCAGCACCCACCTGCCTGGTGACCATACAGGCAGCACCCACCTGCCTGGTGACCATACAGGCAGCACCCACCTGCCTGGTGACCATACAGGCAGCACCCACCTGCCTGGTGACCATACAGGCAGCACCCACCTGCCTGGTGACCATACAGGCAGCACCCACCTGCCTGGTGACCATACTGGCAGCACCCACCTGCCTGGTGACCACCTGCCTGGTGACCATACAGGCAGCACCCACCTGCCTGATGACCATACAGGCAGCACCCACCTACCTGTTGACCATACAGGCAGCACCCACCTGCCTGGTGACCATACAGGCAGCAGCACCCACCTGTCTGATGACCATACAGGCAGCACCCACCTGCCTGATGACCATACAGGCAGCACCACCTGCCTGATGACCATGCAGGCAGCAACACCCACCTGCCTGGTGACCGTACAGGCAGCAGCACCCACCTGCCTGGTGACCGTACAGGCAGCAGCACCACCTGCCTGGTGACCATACAGGCAGCAGCACCCACCTGCCTGGTGACCATACAGGCATCAGCACCCACCTGCCTGGTGACCATTCAGGCATCAGCACCCACCTGCCTGGTGACCATACAGGCATCAGCTCCCACCTGCCTGGTGACCATACAGGCATCAGCACCCACCTGCCTGGTGACCATACAGGCAGCAACACCCACCTGCCTGGTGACCATACAGGCAGCAACACCCACCTGCCTGGTGACCACACAGGCAGCAACACCCACCTGCCTGGTGACCGTACAGGCAGCAGCACCCACCTGCCTGGTGACCATACAGGCAGCACCCACCTGCCTGGTGACCATACAGGCAGCACCCACCTGCCTGGTGACCATACAGGCAGCACCCACCTGCCTGGTGACCACCTGACTGGTGACCATACAGGCAGCACCCTCCTGCCTGGTGACCACCTGCCTGGTGACCATACAGGCAGCACCCACCTGCCTGATGACCATACAGGCAGCACCCCCTACCTGGTGACCATACAGGCAGCACCCACCTGCCTGGTGACCATACAGGCAGCAGCACCCACCTGCCTGATGACCATACAGGCAGCACCCACCTGCCTGATGACCATACAGGCAGCACCACCTGCCTGATGACCATGCAGGCAGCAACACCCACCTGCCTGGTGACCGTACAGGCAGCAGCACCCACCTGCCTGATGACCATACAGGCAGCACCCACCTACCTGGTGACCATACAGGCAGCACCCACCTGCCTGATGACCATACAGGCAGCACCCACCTGCCTGATGACCATACAGGCAGCACCACCTGCCTGATGACCATGCAGGCAGCAACACCCACCTGCCTGGTGACCGTACAGGCAGCAGCACCCACCTGCCTGGTGACCGTACAGGCAGCAGCACCACCTGCCTGGTGACCATACAGGCAGCAGCACCCACCTGCCTGGTGACCATACAGGCATCAGCACCCACCTGCCTGGTGACCATACAGGCATCAGCACCCACCTGCCTGGTGACCATACAGGCATCAGCACCCACCTGCCTGGTGACCATACAGGCATCAGCACCCACCTGCCTGGTGACCATACAGGCATCAGCACCCACCTGCCTGGTGACCATACAGGCAGCAACACCCACCTGCCTGGTGACCATACAGGCAGCAACACCCACCTGCGTGGTGACCATACAGGCAGCACCCACCTGCCTGGTGACCATACAGGCAGCACCCACCTGCCTGGTGACCATACAGGCAGCACCCACCTGCCTGGTGACCATACAGGCAGCACCCACCTGCCTGGTGACCACCTGCCTGGTGACCATACAGGCAGCACCCTCCTGCCTGGTGACCATACAGGCAGCACCCACCTGCCTGGTGACCATACAGGCAGCACCCACCTGCCTGGTGACCTTCTGCCTGGTGACCATACAGGCAGCACCCACCTGCCTGGTGACTATACAGGCAGCACCCACATACCTGGTGACCATACAGGCAGCACCCACCTGCCTGGTGACCATACAGGAAGCAGCACCCACCTGCCTGATGACCATACAGGCAGCACCCACGTGCCTGATGGCCATACAGGCAGCACCACCTGCCTGATGACCATGCAGGCAGCAACACCCACTGCCTGGTGACCGTACAGGCAGCAGCACCCACCTGCCTGGTGACCGTACAGGCAGCAGCACCACCTGCCTGGTGACCATACAGGCAGCAGCACCCACCTGCCTGGTGACCATACAGGCATCAGCACCCACCTGCCTGGTGACCATACAGGCATCAGCACCCACCTGCCTGGTGACCATACAGGCATCAGCACCCACCTGCCTGGTGACCATACAGGCATCAGCACCCACCTGCCTGGTGACCATACAGGCAGCAGCACCCACCTGCCTGGTGACCATACAGGCATCAGCACCCACCTGCCTGGTGACCATACAGGCATCAGCACCCACCTGCCTGGTGACCATACAGGCAGCAGCACCTACCTGCCTGGTGACCATACAGGCATCAGTACCCACCTGCCTGGTGACCATACAGGCAGCAACACCCACCTGCCTGGTGACCATACAGGCAGCAACACCCACCTGCCTGGTGACCATACAGGCAGCAACACCCACCTGCCTGGTGACCGTACAGGCAGCAGCACCCACCTGCCTGGTGACCATACAGGCAGCACCCACCTGCCTGGTGACCATACAGGCAGCACCCACCTGCCTGGTGACCACCTGCCTGGTGACCATACAGGCAGCACCCACCTGCCTGGTGACCACCTGCCTGGTGACCATACAGGCAGCACCCACCTGCCTGGTGACCATACAGGCAGCACCCACCTGCCTGGTGACCATACAGGCAGCACCCACCTGCCTGGTGACCATACAGGCAGCACCCACCTGCCTGGTGACCATACAGGAAGCACCCACCTGCCTGGTGACCATACAGGCAGCACCCACCTGCCTGGTGACCAACTGCCTGGTGACCATACAGGCAGCACCCACCTGCCTGATGACCATACAGGCAGCACCCCCCTTCCTGGTGACCATACAGGCAGCACCCACCTGCCTGGTGACCATACAGGCAGCAGCACCCACCTGTCTGATGACCATACAGGCAGCACCCACCTGCCTGATGACCATACAGGCAGCACCACCTGCCTGATGACCATGCAGGCAGCAACACCCACCTGCCTGGTGACCGTACAGGCAGCAGCACCCACCTGCCTGGTGACCGTACAGGCAGCAGCACCACCTGCCTGGTGACCATACAGGCAGCAGCACCCACCTGCCTGGTGACCATACAGGCATCAGCACCCACCTGCCTGGTGACCATTCAGGCATCAGCACCCACCTGCCTGGTGACCATACAGGCATCAGCTCCCACCTGCCTGGTGACCATACAGGCATCAGCACCCACCTGCCTGGTGACCATACAGGCAGCAACACCCACCTGCCTGGTGACCATACAGGCAGCAACACCCACCTGCCTGGTGACCACACAGGCAGCAACACCCACCTGCCTGGTGACCGTACAGGCAGCAGCACCCACCTGCCTGGTGACCATACAGGCAACACCCACCTGCCTGGTGACCATACAGGCAGCACCCACCTGCCTGGTGACCATACAGTCAGCACCCCCTGCCTGGTGACCACCTGCCTGGTGACCATACAGGCAGCACCCACCTGCCTGGTGACCACCTGCCTGGTGACCATACAGGCAGCACCCACCTGCCTCATGACCATACAGGCAGCACCCACCTACCTGGTGACCATACAGGCAGCACCCACCTGCCTGGTGACCATACAGGCAGCAGCACCCACCTGCCTGATGACCATACAGGCAGCACCCACCTACCTGGTGACCATACAGGCAGCACCCACCTGCCTGGTGACCATACAGGCAGCAGCACCCACCTGCCTGATGACCATACAGGCAGCACCCACCTGCCTGATGACCATACAGGCAGCACCACCTGCCTGATGACCATGCAGGCAGCAACACCCACCTGCCTGGTGACCGTACAGGCAGCAGCCCCACCTGCCAGGTGACCGTACAGGCAGCAGCACCACCTGCCTGGTGACCATACAGGCAGCAGCCCACCCCTGCCTGGTGACCATACAGGCATCAGCACCCACCTGCCTGGTGACCATACAGGCATCAGCACCCACCTGCCTGGTGACCATACAGGCATCAGCACCCACCTGCCTGGTGACCATACAGGCATCAGCACCCACCTGCCTGGTGACCATACAGGCAGCAACACCCACCTGCCTGGTGACCATACAGGCAGCAACACCCACCTGCCTGGTGACCATACAGGCATCAGCACCCACCTGCCTGGTGACACCTGCTGTGACCATACAGGCAGCACCCACCTGCCTGGTGACCATACAGGCAGCACCCCACCTGCCTGGTGACCAACTGCCTGGTGACCATACAGGCAGCACCCACCTGCCTGATGACCATACAGGCAGCACCCACCTTCTGGTGACCATACAGGCAGCACCCACCTGCCTGGTGACCATACAGGCAGCAGCACCCACCTGCCTGATGACCATACAGGCAGCACCCACCTGCCTGATGACCATACAGGCAGCACCACCTGCCTGATGACCATGCAGGCAGCAACACCCACCTGCCTGGTGACCGTACAGGCAGCAGCACCACCTGCCTGGTGACCGTACAGGCAGCACACCACCTGCCTGGTGACCATACAGGCAGCAGCACCCACCTGCCTGGTGACCATACAGGCATCAGCACCCACCTGCCTGGTGACCATTCAGGCATCAGCACCCACCTGCCTGGTGACCATACAGGCATCAGCTCCCACCTGCCTGGTGACCATACAGGCATCAGCACCCACCTGCCTGGTGACCATACAGGCAGAACACCCACCTGCCTGGTGACCATACAGGCAGCAACACCACCTGCCTGTGACCACACAGGCAGCAACACCCACCTGCCTGGTGACCTACAGGCAGCAGCACCCACCTGCCTGGTGACCATACAGGCAGCACCCACCTGCCTGGTGACCATACAGGCAGCACCCACCTGCCTGGTGACCATACAGGCAGCACCCCACTGCCTGGTGACCACCTGCCTGGTGACCATACAGGCAGCACCCACCTGCCTGGTGACCACCTGCCTGGTGACCATACAGGCAGCACCCACCTGCCTGATGACCATACAGGCAGCACCCACCTACCTGGTGACCATACAGGCAGCACCCACCTGCCTGGTGACCATACAGGCAGCAGCACCCACCTGCCTGATGACCATACAGGCAGCACCCACCTGCCTGATGACCATACAGGCAGCACCACCTGCCTGATGACCATGCAGGCAGCAACACCCCCTGCCTGGTGACCGTACAGGCAGCAGCACCCACCTGCCAGGTGACCGTACAGGCAGCAGCACCACCTGCCTGGTGACCATACAGGCAGCAGCACCCACCTGCCTGGTGACCATACAGGCATCAGCACCCACCTGCCTGGTGACCATACAGGCATCAGCACCCACCTGCCTGGTGACCATACAGGCATCAGCACCCACCTGCCTGGTGACCATACAGGCATCAGCACCCACCTGCCTGGTGACCATACAGGCAGCAACACCACCTGCCTGGTGACCATACAGGCAGCAACACCCACCTGCCTGGTGACCATACAGGCATCAGCACCCACCTGCCTGGTGACCACCTGCCTGGTGACCATACAGGCAGCACCCACCTGCCTGGTGACCATACAGGCAGCACCCACCTGCCTGGTGACCATACAGGCAGCACCCACCTGCCTGGTGACCATACAGGCAGCACCCACCTGCCTGGTGACCATACAGGCAGCACCCACCTGCCTGGTGACCATACCTGCAGCACCCACCTGCCTGGTGACCATACAGGCAGCACCCACCTACCTGGTGACCATACAGGCAGCAGCACCCACCTGCCTGATGACCATACAGGCAGCACCCACCTACCTGGTGACCATACAGGCAGCACCCACCTGCCTGATGACCATACAGGCAGCACCCACCTGCCTGATGACCATACAGGCAGCACCACCTGCCTGATGACCATGCAGGCAGCAACACCCACCTGCCTGGTGACCGTACAGGCAGCAGCACCACCTGCCTGGTGACCGTACAGGCAGCAGCACCACCTGCCTGGTGACCATACAGGCAGCAGCACCCACCTGCCTGGTGACCATACAGGCAGCAGCACCCACCTGCCTGGTGACCATACAGGCATCAGCACCCACCTGCCTGGTGACCATACAGGCATCAGCACCCACCTGCCTGGTGACCATACAGGCATCAGCACCCACCTGCCTGGTGACCATACAGGCATCAGCACTCACCTGCCTGGTGACCATACAGGCATCAGCACCCACCTGCCTGGTGACCATACAGGCAGCAACACCCACCTGCCTGGTGACCATACAGGCAGCAACACCCACCTGCGTGGTGACCATAGAGGCAGCACCCACCTGCCTGGTGACCATACAGGCAGCACCCACCTGCCTGGTGACCATACAGGCAGCACCCACCTGCCTGGTGACCACCTGCCTGGTGACCATACAGGCAGCACCCACCTGCCTGGTGACCATACAGGCAGCACCCACCTGCCTGGTGACCATACAGGCAGCACCCACCTGCCTGGTGACCTTCTGCCTGGTGACCATACAGGCAGCACCCACCTGCCTGGTGACTATACAGGCAGCACCCACATACCTGGTGACCATACAGGCAGCACCCACCTGCCTGGTGACCATACAGGAAGCAGCACCCACCTGCCTGATGACCATACAGGCAGCACCCACGTGCCTGATGGCCATACAGGCAGCACCACCTGCCTGATGACCATGCAGGCAGCACCCACCTACCTGGTGACCATACAGGCAGCACCCACCTGCCTGATGACCATACAGGCAGCACCCACCTGCCTGATGACCATACAGGCAGCACCACCTGCCTGATGACCATGCAGGCAGCAACACCCACCTGCCTGGTGACCGTACAGGCAGCAGCACCCACCTGCCTGGTGACCGTACAGGCAGCAGCACCACCTGCCTGGTGACCATACAGGCAGCAGCACCCACCTGCCTGGTGACCATACAGGCATCAGCACCCACCTGCCTGGTGACCATACAGGCATCAGCACCCACCTGCCTGGTGACCATACAGGCATCAGCACCCACCTGCCTGGTGACCATACAGGCATCAGCACCCACCTGCCTGGTGACCATACAGGCAGCAGCACCCACCTGCCTGGTGACCATACAGGCATCAGCACCCACCTGCCTGGTGACCATACAGGCATCAGCACCCACCTGCCTGGTGACCATACAGGCAGCAGCACCCACCTGCCTGATGACCATACAGGCATCAGCACCCACCTGCCTGGTGACCATACAGGCAGCAACACCCACCTGCCTGGTGACCATACAGGCAGCAACACCCACCTGCCTGGTGACCATACAGGCAGCAACACCCACCTGCCTGGTGACCGTACAGGCAGCAGCACCCACCTGCCTGGTGACCATTCAGGCAGCACCCCACCTGCCTGGTGACCATACAGGCAGCACCCACCTGCCTGGTGACCACCTGCCTGGTGACCATACAGGCAGCACCCACCTGCCTGGTGACCATACAGGCAGCACCCACCTGCCTGGTAACCATACAGGCAGCACCCACCTGCCTGGTGACCATACAGGCAGCACCCACCTGCCTGGTGACCACCTGCCTGGTGACCATACAAGCAGCACCCACCTGCCTGGTGACCATACAGGCAGCACCCACCTGCCTGGTGACCATACAGGCAGCACCCACCTGCCTGGTGACCATACAGGCAGCACCCACCTGCCTGGTGACCATACAGGCAGCACCCACCTGCCTGGTGACCATGCAGGCAGCACCCACCTGCCTGGTGACCACCTGCCTGGTGACCATACAGGCAGCACCCACCTGCCTGATGACCATACAGGCAGCACCCACCTACCTGGTGACCATACAGGCAGCACCCATCTGCCTGGTGACCATACAGGCAGCAGCACCCACCTGTCTGATGACCATACAGGCAGCACCCACCTGCCTGATGACCATACAGGCAGCACCACCTGCCTGATGACCATGCAGGCAGCAACACCCACCTGCCTGGTGACCGTACAGGCAGCAGCACCCACCTGCCTGGTGACCGTACAGGCAGCAGCACCACCTGCCTGGTGACCATACAGGCAGCAGCACCCACCTGCCTGGTGACCATACAGGCATCAGCACCCACCTGCCTGGTGACCATTCAGGCATCAGCACCCACCTGCCTGGTGACCATACAAGCATCAGCTCCCACCTGCCTGGTGACCATACAGGCATCAGCACCCACCTGCCTGGTGACCATACAGGCAGCAACACCCACCTGCCTGGTGACCATACAGGCAGCAACACCCACCTGCCTGGTGACCACACAGGCAGCAACACCCACCTGCCTGGTGACCGTACAGGCAGCAGCACCCACCTGCCTGGTGACCATACAGGCAGCACCCACCTGCCTGGTGACCATACAGGCAGCACCCACCTGCCTGGTGACCATACAGGCAGCACCCACCTGCCTGGTGACCATACAGGCAGCACCCACCTGCCTGGTGACCATACAGGCAGCACCCACCTGCCTGGTGACCACCTGCCTGGTGACCATACAGGCAGCACCCACCTGCCTGATGACCATACAGGCAGCACCCACCTACCTGGTGACCATACAGGCAGCACCCACCTGCCTGGTGACCATACAGGCAGCAGCACCCACCTGCCTGATGACCATACAGGCAGCACCCACCTGCCTGATGACCATACAGGCAGCACCACCTGCCTGATGACCATGCAGGCAGCAACACCCACCTGCCTGGTGACCGTACAGGCAGCAGCACCCACCTGCCTGGTGACCGTACAGGCAGCAGCACCACCTGCCTGGTGACCATACAGGCAGCAGCACCCACCTGCCTGGTGACCATACAGGCATCAGCACCCACCTGCCTGGTGACCATACAGGCATCAGCACCCACCTGCCTGGTGACCATACAGGTATCAGCACCCACCTGCCTGGTGACCATACAGGCATCAGCACCCACCTGCCTGGTGACCATACAGGCAGCAACACCCACCTGCCTGGTGACCATACAGGCAGCAACACCCACCTGCCTGGTGACCATACAGGCAGCAACACCCACCTGCCTGGTGACCGTACAGGCAGCAGCACCCACCTGCCTGGTGACCATACAGGCATCAGCACCCACCTGCCTGGTGACCATACAGGCAGCACCCACCTGCCTGGTGACCATACAGGCAGCACCCACCTGCCTGGTGACCATACAGGCAGCACCCACCTGCCTGGTGACCATACAGGCAGCACCCACCTGCCTGGTGACCATACAGGCAGCACCCACCTGCCTGGTGACCATACAGGCAGCACCCACCTGCCTGGTGACCATACAGGCAGCACCCACCTGCCTGGTGACCACCTGCCTGGTGACCATACAGGCAGCACCCACCTGCCTGGTGACCACCTGCCTGGTGACCATACAGGCAGCACCCACCTGCCTGGTGACCACCTGCCTGGTGACCATACAGGCAGCACCCACCTGCCTGGTGACCACCTGCCTGGTGACCATACAGGCAGCACCCACCTGCCTGGTGACCATACAGGCAGCACCCACCTGCCTGGTGACCATCCCCACCATGCCTGACCAGCTACCATCCTCACGCTTACTGCCCGAAGACCCATCAGGAGGCCTCACGTATTTGTATCTGTGGTGGTGAAAACGTCCATTTAGTGGGTTTAATAATATTTAATAAATATCCTTTCCTTCCATCATTTATATCATTTTTAAGTGAAAAACAATAAATTACATCGACATCTATCATGTAGAATATAATTTGGAAAATCAGTGACATTTCAAAAAATGAAATTAAATGTTGTTCAATTTCTTTATATAGTTTTTAATATAATCCTTAGATCAAAACATAGAGGCTGCAGCTTAGCAGCCATTTACCAATGACAGTGATTCTCATGATACTGAAGTATAAGAGTGGTACTGGTATTTGTCCACTAAACTGTGACTTACGAGAAGTTGAGACCCTTAGCGAGGTAGGATACCAGGTCCGCTGCAGGTCCTGCAAACTGTAACATCACTCCCTCACCAGCCTCATCTTCCTTGGGGGTAACCACAGTAATCAGCGCGTTTATCTCTGCGGCCAGCGTCAGGGTCGGTCGCTGAATGAATCTAAAATTCAACGAAACTTATTCAATAATTTCTTCACAACACTCTGCCTGCTGGCATTTTTAAATCCAAATTTGATGTATTAAATGTTTACATTTAACAATTTACATATTATTTTTTTAATTAATACACTATTGGATCTACATGCATTTAATAATATATTTGAACATTTTATAGAGCATAGAATTATTATCTTAAACTTAGATTTTCCGTATAATATTGGTAAGAGTATTCAGCAGTAGATCTCAGAAACGGAACGAGGCAGCTCTGACGAGATTTATCCTTATATGTGCAAGTATCTCTCCATTGGTAATTGGTCTCCTTCTAATTCAATGGCTAGAATTAAGCGAAAAATCAAATAATCTTACAATAGTTGTAAGCCACCAAACTTAGGCAGAATGGAAGCAAAGCATCTATTGGATGAAATATCTAGAGCATCTAGGTATAATAGTATTTGTTTCACAGGTGACTTTATTTTTAGTGAAATAAACTGATTTAACAGAACAGGTAATAATAAAACAAAAGGTTTTCATGAAATAACACGATTACTTTGTTATGCAACATCGTTAAGGAACCATTTAAAATAATATTTTAGATTTAGTGTTATCTAACAGGAAAACACATATTAATGACTTCGAAATAGGGATTGAGCTAGGGAACATTGATCACAAAGAAATCAGATTATGCATAGAATGGAAAAGGAATGGAAGGGGGGAAATTCTGTTGAAGTGCCAGATTTTGGAAAAGATGATTTTAATAGCCTAAGAAATTTTTGGGGTGAAATAGATTGGAAAGTCTTGGACAGGGGGGCCTGGGCCAGTCTTGGAGCGAGACGTGAACCCAGTGATGGGTGATGTAAAAAGGGCTTTCGATGTGGATTCAAAATATAATCTATTTAAAAATATTCTAAGCAAAGCACAGGAATGTAGTAATGACAGGTCAGAAAACGAATAATGACGAAGTGATGAGAAGTATTTTTAAAAATATTTTATCTCTGTATTTACTAAAGAGGAACTTTACACTATGCCTTCAGCCAAACAAGTCTATGTGGGTGGGGCAGAGGATAGGTTGACTAGTTTAGCAGCTACCATGGAGGATGTTATTAAACATTTAGTGAAACTCAAACCAAACAAATCCCCTGGGGCGGACGATGTGTTTTCCAGGGTGCTTAAAGAATGCAAGTCAGGAGCTTTCCGAACCAATGTCTACCATATTTAATAAATCATCAGAGTCAGGCAGAGAGCCAGAGTCGTGGTAGGTTGTAATGTGGTACCAATTTTTGAGAAAGGAGATTGATCACTTGCGTCAAACTATCGGCCAATTAGCCTAACGTCAATTGTGGGAAAGTTACTTGAATCGATAATTGCAAATACCATTCGTCTTTATCTTGAAAAATATAAATTAATAAATGATTCACATCATGGTTTTACAAATGGACATTCATGTTTAAGAAATTTGCTATAATTTTATTCCAACATAGTTGAGGCAGTTGATAGTGGTAAGGTTTGTGGTGTTGTGTACCTTGACTTTAGCAAAGCTTTTGATACAGTGCCACATGAACGATTGATTAAAAAGACAGAGGATCGTGGTATTAGGGGTGCTATATTAAGTTGATTAAGGCATGGCTATACCAAAGGAAACAGAGTTAGTGTAAATGGGGCTAAGTCTAAGTGGGAAGATGTTATAAGTGGAGTGCCTGAAGGCTCTGTCCTGGAACCAGTTATTTATGATATGTATAAATGATTTAGATTAAGGTTTGAGCAGCAATATTTGCAAATCTGCCGATGATACGAAAATTGGGAGGGAAATAAGCACGGAAAAAGACTTAATATTACTTCAAGACGATCTAAATAGGGTATTGAAATGGTCGAAAGATTGGCAAATGGAGTTTAATGCTGACAAATGTACGGTTTTGAGGCTAGGTAATGTATGGTTAATGATGAGTTACTAGATACGAGCTAGATGGTGCTGAGATTGTGAAGTCGGATTGCAAAAGGGATCTGGGAGTAATGATTAGTATGAATTCAAAACCAAAATATCAATGCACAAATATTTGTCATAAGGCAAATAGGACACTGGGATTTATTAATCGAAGTGTTAGTAACAAGACACCTGGTGTTGTTCTTCAGCAATATCTTGCTCTGGTTAGGCTCAATTTAGATTATGCAGTTCAGTTTCGGTCGCCATACTATAGAATGGATATAAAATCACTTGAACGAGTCCAGCGTAGGATGACTAAGTTAATCCCCCAAATTAGAAACATGTCATATGAAGAAAGATTAACAAAGCTTAAATTTCATTCACTGGAGAGGCGAAGAGTTAGGGGTGACATGATAGAGGTTTACTAGAGGATGAAAGGATATTACAAAGGAAGATATTAATAGAGTATTAAAAGTAACAACACAAGACAGAACAAGAAATAATGGGCATAAATTGGATAAGTTTTGATTTAGGAAAGACTGGTTTAGTAACAGGGTTGTTGATTTGTGGATCCAATTACCGTGTAACGTGGTGAAGGTGGGGTCCCTTGATGGTTTCAAAAGTAGGTTGGACTTGCATATGAGTGGGATTGGGTGGTTATAAATAGGAGCTGCCTCGTATAGGACAATTGGCCTTCTGCAGTTACCTTTATTCTAATGTTCATATACATATATAACTTTATTAGTTATTTTCCTGT
Organism: Procambarus virginalis; assembly: GCA_020271785.1. NCBI lineage: Eukaryota > Metazoa > Arthropoda > Malacostraca > Decapoda > Cambaridae > Procambarus > Procambarus virginalis. Next base: position 21,016,573 of record WNGS01113158.1, on the reverse strand, counting down.
TTAATATATTTGTCTTCATAATTGTGAATACGGTCCTTACCTTGAGAACTTATCTGGGAAGAGCGGGAGGCTGGAGGTGAGAGCCAGGCCTCCCTGGGGCGTCCAGGAGGCCACCTTCAGCGCCTGGGCACCCAGGGGACTGTACGGCACCTGTAGGTACACCCCGCACCTGTGCAGGTACAGCTGTTCAGCATGAAATCCTTAACACTTTTGTTACCTTCTCACGTTATTAATAATAATCAATAAAATTCCATTATCCTTATAATAATGATTCAAGATAATTTAGTTTTGTATAAAGTAACTTAAATGATGATAATTAACAATACCTGACGCTGTCTAGTGATTTTCATAAATGATTAACATGGAGTTGGTCTTGGAGAGGGGCATGTGGAGGTGGTGCAGGTGGTGTAGAGGGGGAAGCGGGTGAGGACCAGGAGCTCGTCGACCACACCAGGAGGCGGCCCTTGAGGGACCACTGGGCGAAGGTGGCGAGGAAGGTGAGGTGTCGCTCACCACCACCACCGTCACGCACCACGACACCTGCCGCAGCTGTGGACGACAAACAGGTACAATTATGTGACAGTGACCCACCACCACCGTCACGCACCACGACACCTGC
>WNGS01113158.1:20959361-20992970 GCA_020271785.1 Procambarus virginalis | reverse complement strand
TTGACAGAGGCCCCAGTGTTAATATCTCCACCTTCTCCGCCATTTATCCTGTCGTGGATGCCAGCGACGTCGGAATAGGAGCCTGTTGGCTCAAGAGAGGAGTGAAGTGCATAGGCCGGTAGCATTCTACTCTAAGAAGTTTTGGAATACCAGCGGGCCTATAGTACCGTTGAAAAAGAAGCGTTTGGCGCTAGTTATGGCCCTAAAGCATTTTGACGTGTACGTGGGAGGAGGGGCAAGACCTGTTCTTGTGTTCACAGATCATAACCCTCTAACCTTTTTGCACAAAATGAGAACTCCAACCAACGACTAACGAGTGGGCTCTACTGCTGCAGGAGTACTGGCTGGATATAAAAACACATCAAAGAAAGGACAACGTAGTCGCAGATGCGTTGTCCCGCATGCACTAACCAGACATGACACTATTTTAAGGGGAGGGGTATGTGACGGTGTTCCCCCCCTTCTAATTCTCCCACGCCTGCTGTAAGAGTCATGTCCACTATTCCCGAGCGTTCTCTATTGCAGGCATCAATTGACATATGTGGGAGAGAACAGTATTCTCGATGAGCCGAGAAATTCGTGAAAGATAACATTTTGGCCTGGGGATAGGCCCTTTAGGGAGCCAAAATGGCGCTGGCGAGTCTGTTCTCCCGCCAAAACTGGTGACGTCAGTGTCGCCAGATTGGTCACCGTCAGCGACGTGGCACTGGGAGCCAATGAAAACCTACTTTGGAAAAGTGACGTCACATAGGCAGGGGGGTCCAGCCGTAGGGCGCTTTCCGCGCCATCAGTCTCACACGACGCGTCCGAGAGGCAGGACGTGCGACCGGTCATCCTGTTTGAGTGACGGATTACCGAGCTCTGGTGGATAATAAGCGTCTCCTGTTTGTTAGCGTGCCCTCTGTGAGGTCTTCCTGCAACCCAGATGTGGCTCAGATAAGGAATTGACAGAATATTCGAGCAACAAGTGCTCAGGGACAGGTGCGTTGCAAGAAGTGGGCCGGGCACTGACCGTGCAACGTCCTTGACGGTTCACCAGAATAAGAGACAGCTTAGTGGCCGGGCCAATCCACCGTGAGTGAATCAAGTTGACCACCTTGTCAACTTGGTTGAACGTGTGATCGACGATCCTGTCAAGTTTGACAGTAACCCCACCTTCGTGAAACCCTACGAGCAACAGTCGGATGCAAGCACGTCGAGAAGTCTTCCCAAATACCTAGTGACATACCTAGACGACGAGGGAATTGACAGTGTGTGAGCTTCAAGTGCTCTGAAGTCGGGTGCTGTGCGTGTGGAGCTTAAGCAGTATCGTCTGTCTGGACGGCTGATAACTTCACAGTGACTTCGTAGGAGAGGCAGTTCCTCTAGGAGTACAGTGACAAGGGACTATTTGGGAAACGTACGACGACCGCCGAGACGTAGGCTGGCTGCCGTAGTTGGGAGGAAAGTTGACGGCCAGGAGACCGACTTCACCCGGCGACGTACTGTAGGGAAGCACGGACCTGCAGTGTACAGAAAGCGGCGAGACGCGAAAATCCTAAGGCGTTGGCTTGTGTTTCTGGAGGTGGTACAAGGCGAGAGCCTGGACCAGGAGCTACAACCAACTGTCATCCTAGGATAGGTAAAGTAGGTGTTTACAGTTACCCTCCCATTTCCCTTTAGTTAGCTATAGATATTTGTCAGAATATTTTATATGTCGTGAGCAAGTCTCACCTGAGTAAGTCACAGAGAGCACAGTGTGTGGTGAGGCTACCAGAGCGCTCACAGTATTAGTTTACATATATATCTATGTGTGGGTGTGCAAGCACCAGGATTCATTAAGGAATTTACTGTGACTATTATTAATTTCCTGTGATCATTATTATTATATATATCAGTAGTAAGCCAGTTATTGGTATTAGGCTATGAGCCCAGAATTATATAAATGCCCGTGTGTTGATCTCCATGATTTACTGATATAAATGCCTGTGTATTGATCTCCATGATTTATTGATATAAATGCCTGTGTATTGATCTCCATGATTTATTGATATAAATGCCTGTGTATTGATCTCCATGATTTATATATTATGCCTGTAATTTGATTACTGATTTATCTATGTACATGCCTGTGTACTGAATAATATCATATACGTGAAGTGATTGCCAGTGATATCTCTTTAAGAGAAAGTATAGATGTAAAGATAAGTTCAGTGATCAAGCGAGTGCATTCACAGTAAATATTATTAAGAATAGAGTAATCTTTTGGTACGGTGAAAAGTCACTGTGAGTGCAGTGTGAATAAGATATTGATCGTGAGGCCAGTGAAGTGGTGTATCGCAACCAGTGAAATCATAAGTTTGCATGTGAATGTTAAATACAGTGTTTTGCGAAAGTTAAATAAACGGGGATCGTGACAGAATTAGAAAACAAGTACTAGTCTTTTCTCACGGGTGCTAGGGCCCAGAGTCAGCTGACTTTGACAGGTGACGCGAGGGGTTGCCGTGTGTTACCATTTGGTGCGTTCCGGATTATTTGTCATTATTTGCAGCGGAGTGAGCAGCTGTTATACTTTGTTCCTGATACATTGATGCATATATATTTCTCGTTGTCTTTTAGTAAAATACCAAAACTCTTTGGTGTTTGATATCATCCCCTCCATTGATCTTGTGACTGTGTAAGGAAGTAAGACAGAGTGACTTGCCTGAGACCATACTATTTAAAATTGCTTATACTATTTGAAATAGGTGGCTCAGCCTGAGCCACAGCAATGCGTGGCCGGGTACTGCTAGTATATTTTAAATTTTTACTTGTATATCTAAGTACAAAGATATATATATATATAAAATCCCAAAAACATAGCACCATATATCCATATACTGCACCATTGCATATATGACAACCTCTGATGAGGTAGAATATGTAGACTGTATTTGTACTAATGTTTGTACAATGCAGCCTAAACCATTTAGTCATTCCTAAGTAGGAATTATTTAGCGAGTACTGTACTAGACAGTGCTGGTGTTCATACATATTATTCAGATTTGTGCTGACTCTAATTTAGGGTAGGATCCAAAACATTTATTGTGTATTTAACATATTTCATGTAATTTTTTTTTGAGTGCTACTGGATGCTCACTGTTGGATCGAATCATGATAATTGAGGAGCTAACCGGACAAAATTCCAATAGTGAGATTCAAGTACTACTCAAAATATGTGCTATCCATTGTTAGGTAGGTAAATTAACCTCTAAACGAGGTAGTATAGTCTATTCATATACATTAGGCTATTATATTTATATTGAACTCCATTGAATGAGCCAATATCCCAGTTACATCAGTAACAAATATTTACTATCAGACTGTCACAACAGTCACCTGTTGACTACATTGAACTAGAGAACTTCCTTCAAGTTGCCGAAAGTAAATTCGAGCATATTAAGCAACATATGAATCTCTACTTGTCAGAACTTTACAAAACCTCGATAAGTGAAACTGAACTTGAGGACATTGTAAATAATTTTGCCCAGTACGAAGATGATATACAGGTTAAACTTCAACCCTTCAAAAAGCAGATTGCTAAAAATAAATTAACAGCAGCCTCTACTGCACATCCAGATCCTGATGTCAAATTACCTCAGATCAGTATACCTGTATACTCTGGTAACGAGAATGAGAGTTGGGATGATTTCTGGAGTAAATTCGTGGATGCAGTAGACTCTAAAACGAACATCCCCAAAACAACCAAGTTCACTTATTTACATGGCTTGTTACGAAATGAAGCCTTGAAGGTAATCTCTAACATAACACTGACCAGTGATGGTTACGACCTAGCTGTTCAATTGCTTAAGAGCAACTACGATAACAAGGAAAGGACTATTACTATTTTAGTCCAAAAATTGCTGGATTTACCAACTGCAAATAATTCTACAGATTCTCTTCAAACTTTCAGACTAGAGCTAGAGTCTCTACTCAAGGCCTTAAGCCATAAAATCCAAATTCAGATTGCTGAATGGATGACAAAGGTAGTTGTAAGGCGCAAATCACCAAGAGAAACTTTAGACAAATTGTGTACCATATACAATAAAACCTCTCTGACCATGAATGATGTTGGAAATTTCCAACACTAATCAACTACTATTGTATTATAATAAATTATCATCATTAAACTAATAACAGTAGTTATTAATACCACTAACGGTAGTGTTAATATAATTTAATCTGAGCCTATTGCTGATAATATGACTCCCGATCATCCAAAACTGAGAGTTATTAATTGAAATTATTTAGTAACAGTTTTTATTTGTTACGATCAAATGCTATGGAGAGTATAAATATTATCTCCATTTCTCGTTAGATATCATTTATCGAGAATATGATAATTATTAAATCCGTATAATTGCAACCCAGTTCCTATTAATGCATTTCATCCATAATTGCGGGGAAAAGAATAATTCTTGATTAATAATTTCTGTGGTGAATGCGAGAGCGGGTTGAGGGAGAAGGAGACGCCATTACTCACGAGGCAGCTCTGACGATCAGAGAGTCGAGACACGTGGTGGTGTGACTGAAGAGTTTACCAACAAGAATTACGTTGAAACTCCCCCAATAGTCACCAATTACTTCCCCACGTGTTCTGCAGTGCTTTGCCAGTTAATAACGTGTCAACAATTTAATTAAGCCACGACCCGTAATTACGTGTACACACTGTGGACACTTGGGACTGGCAGACACGATTTTCGGCAGACCTCAGTATTTGATACGCTTACATTAACCCTTCAATTGCGCATCGCATCATATGATGCGTTGACCGACTTGCAGAAAATTGCGCGTCGCATCATATGATGCGTTGGAGTACTACGCAAGATTTAAACGGCCCGCGGATACACGGGGTTCACCACACCTTCATCAGGGCTCTTGTAAACAGATGCCATTTTTAAAAAAAATCGTGGGCCAAACTCCTGGGTGTTAGGGGCCTCAGTATCACGTAAGCTACCAAGCCTGACGCACGCAGCATGAGCTCACAGCACTGCTGTTCAGCTTGTGACCACAGCATCGCCTAAAAATGCCATAATATACTTGTTCATGCTATTATGTAGCGATAATATTATTACAGAAGACCCCTGACTGTGATAAAACTGACCATGGGTCTGATAATAAGAGGATTGTGATGATATTTAGCGCTGTGCTCCATGGAGGGAGGAGTAATGCTGTGGGAGGGAGGGTGGTGGCGTTGTTATCCGACTGTGTGTGGCCACCTTTTATTGACTGCACTCACCATACCAGCTTAGCGGTTCGTTATGGTGAACACAAATGTAGCTACTTATATATAACGTGTGTATAGAGAGTATAAACAGCAAGAGTAGGAGGTTGGGAGCCGCCATTTTGGTGAGAGGAGCGTCGTCTGCAGGAATTATCGTGTTGTTTACTGGTGATCACGTCTTTGGGCACCATACCAGTTTACTTGTACAAGTTTGGTGAATAAAACCGGTAGATATTTATATATAATGTGTGTATATAGCGTAATAACACCACAAGCAGTATTGTTGGAGGAGAAATAGTGCGTGTGGCCTTGAGGGCGGCAGCCATCAGCTGACTGTGAGGTCCATCAGTGGCAGTGGCAGCCAGTGGCGGGCTGCCACTGCCACTCAGCATACCAACTTAGTGGTTCGTTATGGTGAACACGAATGTAGATACTTATATATAGTGTCTGTATATAGTGAATAAAAGCAAAAACAGTATTGTGGGAGGAGAATGTGGGCGAGTCAGATGACTTGAGGGAGGGCGTGAGTGGCTGGCTGGTACACGGCGGTCACTCCTCGTTACTTTTTTGACTCATAATAGCAACTTAGTGGTTCGTTATGGTCAACAAAACATGCAGATACTTATATATAACCTGTGTATATAGTGTAACAACCGACAAAGTATTTGTTCACTGTTTGATGAACATAATTGAATCAACAATATGCACACCATATTTTTGAGTACAGCGATGATTCACCCATTTCATTATATAAATATATCACACTACACACTATTGAATAATATTACAGCAAAAAAACTACGAAAAATCAATCAAAGACATTGAAATAATTAGGCAATTATCTCTTTGTGGCAACTCCGGCCTGACAGCTGGCGATCAACAGACCGCCTGGGACGCATGCTGAGTGAGCGCCTGTTTTGTGCCAGACTTCCCTGCCCTATAGCGGCCAATATATTCAACTTACGATTTTTTTACTATTTTTCCCGTGATCAGTGAACACAAATTAACAGGTTAGGAAGAAAAAATATATATTTTTTTTTTTTTTGTATGCGCCTGTGGGTGTCAAATGGTATATAGCTATGCGCCATTTAAGGGTTAAGTATATTTCTTTATTTGATGCATCATTTTAGGTTGTATATTTGTGAGTAGTTTGTCGTCAAGAAGAATGAACATCAAACATACAATCGTGTACATGAGGACCCTACAAGTTGATTCTCATCAGTCGTGTTATTCACCCCGAGTTCTTTCTTTATTGAGATCCTGTGACCACGAGGACGAATGACGAACTGCCGTTATAGAAATCGTCTTACAGCTAAGACATATTTTTCGTACAAATTCATAATTTGATGATTGCTATATAATTCATATAGAATCTTTACATTGAATAATTATTGCCAGATTTGGAAATTAATGTTTATGCTCTAGCTGTTGCTCAGTGATTCATGATCTTTAATACTCATAATTTGAGTTACCATATATTTGAATCTATGGTAGTTTAGATTTATCATGTTATTAACTCAACAATGAACTAGTGACGAACCACACTGGTTCCTAGATATATATGAACTTCTAGAAATAACCCCCCAATATTGATATTTGAGGCTTTGACTTTAATTAATAATACAGTCTATTCTTTATTTTCAATTGATTATTCATTGAATGAGTTTCCATAGACACTGGTTCTCTAGTGTCATTCTAATGATCACTATTATTCGTTTTCCCTCTTTTCTCAAAAGTGGGTGGTCCTTCGATTTATTTAAATACAATAATCAATTAATTTAGTATATGAGTTCAAGCCCCAGATACCCAACATTTTGGTCCTTCGAACCGGATATCAATTAACATTAAACTATATCGGTTCTCAGAGACCAAAACAACATTTTGGTCTCTTCGAACCGGATACAATCCAAGAAATTCTTACAACTAGTCCTGTACTAGTGAGTAGTACATACATTATACATTTTTGTGCTGACCCTACCAAGGGTGGGATTCAAACATTACAGTAACTCTGATTAGAGTGTATCCATATTATTATTTGTGTACTCATTATTTTGTGTGTGGTTTTGAGTGCTGCTGAATGATCACCATTACAGCTAATGGTGATAAGGAAGAGCTAGCCGGACGAAAGTTAATGGTGACATGCAAGCACCACTCAAAATTTTAGCAACATATTGTTAGGTAGGACATTTAACCTCAAGTGAGGTAGAGTTTAATTTAGCCAGAATTAATTCAGGCTATACTCAATATTACTTATTAACTAATGAACAAGTACCCCAGCTTCATTAGTAATACTCAATCAAGTCCTATGAAATTTGGACTTAAAGCTAACATGGCTACTCCTGAACAATTAAGGAGAACCTATATTGGCCTCAAAGGTCATTTAACTAGACTAATTAATAAGTCTGATAGCTTGTCTAAAGCAACTCCCATTGATTACTATCTACTAGAAACATCAGTGAGAGTAGCTAATCTTAAATTTGATCAAGTTAAATCTACAAGCCAGTCTTATCTTAACTCACTGAATGCCAGTGAAACTGATCTTGAGGAAATAGATCAAATTATAGCAGACATTTCCCAGTATGAAGATGAGACTCAAGATAAATTTTATATACTATCCAGTATAGTAAACCATCAATCCAATACAAACACTACTATGTCTCAATCCAGTAATCAATTACCTGAGGTTCGTCTACCTACTTTAGACTTACCTACATTTGCAGGGCTGGATGAAGAAAATTGGGACACATTTTGGACTTCATTTGAAGTTCATATCCATAACAGGTCTTCTCTTGACCCAGTTTCTAAATTCTCATACCTGATTAGTCTTCTCAAAGGGGAGGCTAAAAAGGTCATAAATAACCTAGCTCTCACTGAGAGTAATTATGAGGAAGCTATAAAACTACTGAAGTTGAATTATTGCAACAAGGAGTTAAGTATAGTTAACCTTTATTACCAGTTGCTAGATCTGAATGCACCAAGTAACAGACCAGACTCATTTCAAAGCTTCAGGCTAGAAGCAGAGTCTCTAGTGAAGGCCTTAGGTACTAAAGTTGATGTACCAGCCTCAGAATGGTCAATCAAGTTACTTTTGCAGAGGAAATTGCCTCAAAATATCTTAGCAGAAATCTGCTCACATTATAAAACCGAGTTTCTCGCTCTCGAGCAAATATTTGAGGGTCTGAGAATAACTGTTAACAGGTTGAAGACTCATGATAAGATTAAACCTGAGTCTAAACCACCTAACATTGACAACTTAGTCAAACCCAAATCGACTTTGAATAAGTCCAATAACTTAAAGCCTAAAACTACTCCATCCATTGGAAAAGGGAGTGGTAGTGTAGGTATTTATTCTGTATCTCACTCTGACACTACAACTGATAGGTCTACTAAAAGGACAAATTCAGCCAGAGAGAGAAAGTGTCTGTTCTGTGATCAAGAACATGTCACCTACAAATGCACTGTTTATCCTAACTTTAATACCAGATTAAACAACTCCAAGAATTACACAGATGCACCAAGTGCATGGGTTCTCATCATCCCAGTAAATGTGTTGTGCAGCTACGGTTATGCAGTAGATGCAACAAAGGTGTACATCATTATGCCTTATGTAGAAAAACTTCTACACAATCTGTGACACCTAGGGAGAATTCTATGAATTCTACCACAGTACAATATTGCAAGGTACATCAAGAAATAAATGTACTTGCTACTGAATCAGGCAATAATACTACTCTGTCTACAGCTCAACTTAAACTAATTGACAGGAAATCTAGAGTTAACACTAGAGGTCTCTTTGATCAAGGATCACAGAAAACCTTCATCACACAACAATTAGTCGAGCAGTTAAAATTAAAACCTGCCAAAGTGTGAGACTGAATATTTCTGTTCTTGACTAATAGTGGACCTCGTGAATACCAAGTAGTCAAGGTGTTAGTGAGACTTGGATCTTCCACTAGTCCAATACAAGCGGTAGTAGTAGATAAACTTCCTTCAGACCTGCAGGTCACAGGACTAGCTCGCACTGCGAGATATCTCAGACGAAACCGCATGAGGCTAGCAGATCACAAAATAAATTCTGACTGCCTCACAGATGTTGGTATACTTATAGGCGCTGACCATTATTATAAATTTATAACTGGATGCACCAGACAACACGGAATGAATTTGTTGTCATCTGCTGGAGGCAAGTTGCTTACTGGACCGTGCTTTTCCAACAAAAAAGCGTCAACCAACAAACAAGTAACAATTCAATAGTGGCGTGACTAGGCTTGGAACAGTCACCCCTACATTTCAGAGAAATATCTGAAGATAATGAGTCTGATCCACCTGTACATCGTCTGTGGGATTTAGACACTTTAGGTATTGTCCCTGAACAACCAAGTCCTGATGATATGTGGACTTACCAGCAATATCTGGACACAGTTGTCTATAAAGACAAACAATACTGGGTGAGACTGCCATGGAAGTTGAATCATCCACAACTTCCAGTTAATTATCATGGCAGCCTCTCAATACAGTCACATTGATACGGCTGAAGAAACAGCCAGATAAATTGAATATGTATCATCAATTATTCAGCAACAACAACTGTAATAGTAATTATCGAAGTTGTTGATAATGATGACCGAAAAACAGGTCACTATTTACCCATCACGCTGTGGTGAAAGATTCATTGACAACGCCAATACGTATTGTTTTCAACTGTAGTGCCAAAGTGAAGGCAAACAGCGTGTCTTTGAATGAATGTCTCCAAAACAAAGGGACCTAGCCTAACACAAAGGCTACATGATGTACTGTTACGATTCCGTACTGGTATTTTCGCTTATACTGCTGATATCAGTAAAGCTTTCCTTAGAGTAGGCTTGCAAGAGGAGGATCGTAATTACACCAAATTTCTCTGGATTAAGGATCCCCTGGATCCTGACAGTGATGTCATAACCTACCGTTTGCCTCAGTGCTATTTGGAGCGACTTCCTCACCGTTTCTACTTCAAGCCACATTAGATACACATTTGAAGAAGTCAAATACCCTTATAAGGCAGAGATCAGTGACAACTTGTATGTCGATAATTTCCAGGGAACTACAATGACAAATCCAAATTGGTAGAAATTTACCATGAGGCTAACCGTGAGTTATTAGGAGCCAATATGCCACTACAATCATGGGCCTCAAACAATAAATCATTAAACCAGATAATCGAGAAAGAATTTCCGGGTTATCAGGTGCCTAATCAATTAAAAGTTCTGGGCGTGGAATGGAACACAGGTACTGACGAGATGAATGTCAAGTCAGTACAAACCAATAATTCATCCCTTACCATGAGAAAATTACTCTCGTATGTCAGTCAACCATTTGACCCTTTAGGCTTACTTAGTCCTATATTAATAAGGGGCAAACTCCTAATGCAGGAATGCTGGCAGAAACATATGGGATGGGATGATCCGTTGCCAATTGAGTTGCAAGATAAATGGCAAATACTCGCAACGGATTTCAATCAATTTGTTTTGAAATTTCCTCGTAATGCTTCAGGACAAAACTTACCCACAAATTTGCACGTTTTTGCGATGCCTCTGGCAAAGCGTATGGCGCTGCAGCCTACTTAGTCAATAGTGCACAATCAATTTTACTCACATCTAAAGCAAGAGTTGCTCCAATCAAGAAGAGATCTTTACCTCAAATGGAGTTAACTGCATTGCTGGTGGGAGTAAGATTGGCTCATTGCCTGACCAAGACACTCAATAATATCCACTTTGGTGAAATCGTAGTGTGGTCAGACAATGAGGCAGTCTTACAATGGGTAAGAAATAACAACAATAAAACTCCCTACGTTAGTAATCGTGTTAGGGAAATTCATGAATTATCTGCTGGATATAAATTCAGACATGTCCCCACTAAGGACAATCCTGCAGATTACTTATCAAGAGGTTTAACATTCAAACAGCTAAGCAAGTCTTCGATGTGGTTTAATGGACCTTCATGGCTTATTAGTGGTCAGTGGCCCAAACAGAAACCACAAGTCATAGTGACCAGTATCACTACTCCCATGAAAGACCCAGAACCTCATCGAATCTCAGCTATTAATCCTCACAATTATTCTAACTTGAGTAAGTTATTAAGAGTGACAACACATGTGTTTGACTTTCTTGCTAAGATAGGAATCAAGCATAAGTTTCCCAATCCTATCATCTACTTGATCAAACGTGCACAACAAGAGACATATGGAAGTGAATATGAAAATCTTCCAGATAAATTAACCAAGTCTCTAGGTATCTGGTATGATACCAACACTCATAATATATTAAGGTGTGGAGGACGTTTGCTTCATGCAAAAATTGATTTGGATACAAAGAATCCGATCCTTCTACCACGTCACCACATTATTACAAAACTTCTAGTTTTACATGACCATCAATATGGTACTTTGCATGGTGGAGTGTTAGACACTCTCACCGACCTCAGACAGAAATATTGGCTTCCTCAAGGTCGTCAAACTGTCAAATCAATCATTAAGTTCTGTGTAATCTGCAAAAGATACGACGCTCGAGTGTGTCCATACCCAGGACCTCCACCACTTCCTAAAGAGAGAGTAGTTCATCTTCGTCCGTTTGAGACCACTGGTGTCGATTACACAGGAGCCTTGCTTCTCACTGGCAATCCAGATAAGATACCAGTGAAAGCTTATATTTGCCTCTTCACGTGTGCTACCACACGAGGCGTACATCTAGAAGTGACTTCTGACATGAGTGCCGAAGCCTTCATCCAAGCTTTTCGTAGATTTGCAGCTCGCAGATCCTGTCCCAAACTAATGATATCTGACAATGGTTCAAATTTTGTGGCAGGAGAAGCCTGCTTACGAGAGATATGGAATCATCCAGAAGTGCAGTCTGTCATGCAGAGACGACAATGCCACTGGAAATTTATTGCTCCCAGAGCCCCTGGCAAGGTGGGTTCTACGAACGTATGATAGGGACTGTCAAGAAATGTTTAAGGAAGACCTTGCATCGACAGAAAATTAGTTACTCCGAACTCCAAACACTCGTCGTGGAAATTGAGGCGCGAGTCAACAATCGCCCATTAACTTACCTATCAGATGATTTCTCACAGAGAGAGCCTCTGAGTCCCTCGCATTTAATACATGGAGGCCTGCTGAGCCCTCTGATACCTTTGGCAGAAGAGGACCCCGTCGACCCTTCCTATGTAACCAGGAGTGACTTAGTACAAAGTTAGCAACATCTCTCGAGAGTAATTGAAAGGTGGAATGAGGTGTGGACTCGAGAGTACCTCACCGCTCTACGAGAGTACCACTATGGAGCTTCGAGCCCCTATAATAAAGTTCAACTTAAACCAGGAGACCTAGTACTAGTTGACAGTGATGGACCAAGGTCAGAATGGCCTATAGGCAAAATTGTTGCTATCCACCCAGATCACCAAGGCATCCTGAGAGCAGTACGGGTTTTGTGCCGAGGCACTACTACCCTAAAGACATTAGAGAAGTTGGTACCTCTCGAATTAGCAGAACGAGAGTGTTTATCAGAACCAGCTTCACCAACAGTTTCCGAGGACAACAATTCTGATCCACCGAGCACCCGCCCCACTAGAGCAGCTGCTCAACAATGTAAACGGAAACTACACACCTATTATAGCTCTGACTAAGAGCAAATAATTTCACATCCAATTTGAGTGATCATGATGATACTGTGTTGTGATGTCTAGTAACAAATCAAATACAAGTCACAATGACCCAGATATTCACCTCACAGTAGATTCTCAGTTACTTAAATTGTATGATTTAATCATTAATTTGTTTGTGTAGGCTATTAACTATAACATTAAATTCCATGTTTTCAAATTCTTGTATGTCCTTGACAATTACGGGACATCCGTTATGTGTGTACTAACATACTAACCTTAATGCTAACTTCGGGATAGGTACGTCAGTGCTCAACATGGCACTACGACCCGAATTTTCTCCCCACGGAGTTATGTTGGAAATTTCCAACATAAGATGACACACATCGTTCTTCAGAAAAAAAGTCATTCACTGAACTTTATAATGTTGTACTGCCGTGTCATGAAGTAGCAGCTGACCTTATACATAGAGGGAAAGATGCAGGGAAGAAAGTGAAGCAGATTCCGTTGTCTGATACTACAATAAGTCGTCAGTCTGTGATGTTCGCAGATGACCTGAAGGAACAGCTTGTTAAAAGATTGCGTCTAGCCACTTTGTTTGGCATTCAACTGGATGAAACCACAGACATATGAGGAGAAGAACAGCTGATTGTTTACTGTCGGTTTCCAGACTTAGAAGAGAAAACCATTGTTGAACATTATTAGTGCTGCCACCGACTGGGCGTAGAAACAACAGCACACAACAGTTGTCAGAAACTTCATGATATCATTATTGAAGAGGGGATTGACTGGTCAAAATGCAAGTCTGTTACTACTGATGGTGCAAAAGCTATGGTCGGTGTAATCAATGGCGTTGTAAAGAAAATCCAAGCGGTCTCACCAAATTGTATCAGTTCACTGTGTGATTCACAGGGAAGCGATAGTGGCAAAGTGACTGAATGAAACTAGAAATGCTAAGGAGAAAAGTGACTTTGAGCTTCTACTTGATGATGTTGTCAAAATGGTTAATCATAACTGTGCACATGCAAAAAAGCATGGAATGTTTCGCGAGTTGTGTAAGGATATGGAAGCTAATTTCACAAAACTTGTTCATACTGAAGTACGTTGGCTATCTCGGGGTAAGGTTCTTAATCGAGTGTTTGCATTGAGAGAGCAGCTCTGTGTTGTCTTTGCTGAGGAAGCAAACCCCATGGCAGTTAAATGTCAGGATGTGATCTGGCTGGCAAAATTGTCTTACATGGCTTCAATCTTCGATCATCTGAACAAGCTAAATATCAGTCAGCAAGGCAAAGGTGGGGATATTTTTACAGGTATAGGGAAGGGATTTATCAGGGGAAAAACGCCAAGCCATTACGACTATATAGCACAGGGAAAGGATCAGGATAGGGATTTGGGATGGGACGGGGGGAGGGGGGAAGGAATGGTGATTTTTTCACTGAAGGTGGAAAAATGGAAAAGCAATGTAGAAAAAGAGGTGCTTTTCTGATTTTGAATTATTTTACTCATTTATGAGATACTGTGGCTGGATACAAGGTATGCAGGCAACAGAGCAGACACTGGAGGTACACATGTCGCACTTAATTATCAGACACCTTACTTTAATGCAAGAAAACTTTAACTTCTATTTCCCAGACAGTGAGAATGACCAGCTGACCTCCAACATGTGGATGCTTAATCCCTTCACAGGTGAAGGAACTGATCATTGTGATGCTCTTTTGGAGCTTGGAGCAAATAACTTACAAAAAGCAGTTTTCAAGACATTTAGCAATCCCATGGATTTCTGGGTTACCCTGCTTGATATTCCAGAGTACAAGGATCTAGCTGAGCAGGCAATAGCCATATTTGTACATATTCCAAAATCATATTTGTGTGAGCAAGGGTTCTCTTGTTTAACTGACACCTCGATACATCCTAATAGCAGACAAATTGCAACAGCAGCCAAGCCACTGATTTTTTTTAAATGATAACTATTTATTTTATTTATTGATACCGTACCATATATAGCAAAAATTGTCTGCAGTTTTACTTTAGTGAAGGAAAATGCGTCTAAATGGCATACTTAATAATGTTATTATGTGTTCTTTGAACCTCTTAGTTTGGGATGAGGTGTGTAAATATATGGATGAATATGTAAAAGTTAAATAAAAAAATAAGAGAAACTGCTTTTTTCTGTTTACATAGTCACAGAAATGAGATATGAAACATAGATATTAAATATTAAAAACGTGATATTTTTAATGACTTTTTCGGGGTGGGGGTGGACAGATTCTACTTAATCACCACTATGGGTGGACGACATTAAAAAAGGTTGAAGACCACTGCCCTAGTCGAAAGACAAAGAGCCACCCAAGATGGGAAGAGTGTTTCAAACTTCTCTACTAACTCTCATCATAAACCCCAACGTACTGCAACTACTGTAGTAGAACCAGATTTCAACAAATCATCTCTGAAATGGAAATCTGAAAATGTAGGTACATACACAGTGAACCCTATAAACCCCGTAGTGAGCACCACTCCTACGACTTCTCCTACAATGAACAAGTGTTTGTTCTGCAATAATGAACATTTTACTTATAAGTGTAGTACTTATCCAGACCATAACACCCCGAATTCATCATTTGCAAGAGTTACACCAATGCACAAAGTGCATGAGTCCTCATGACCCCAATACCTGTACTGTCTCCTTACGTATGTGCAACAAGTGCCACATGGGTAGACACCATTACTCTTTGTGTGGTAGTGATCAATCAAGATCAACCAATCCTCATAAGAAAATTACAAAATTTACTTCTATACAGTATTGTAAGGTGCGTCAAGACATAAGTGTACTTGCGACAGAGTCGAGTAACACAACTGTGTTACCAGCAGCTCATCTAAAATTAATTACCAAGCGATCTAGGATTTCCACTCTTGGTCTCTTTGACCAAGGTTCACAGAAAACTTTTTTCTCAACAGTTAGTTGATCAGTTGAAACTGAAGCCTGTTGCTCGAGTGAATTTGAATATCTCTGGATTCCTAGCCAATAGTGGACTTCGTGACTACCAGGTTGTTAAAGTCTTGGTACGTTTAGGAGGCTGCACCAGCCCAATTCAAGCCATAGTCGTTGACAAGATCCCCTCAGATTTACATGTTACAGGTCTTGCTCAAACAGTCAAATTTCTTAAACGCAGCGGTATTAGGCTAGCGGATCATAAAATAAATACAGACTGTCTCAACGATGTAGGTATTCTTATTGGAGCTGAACATTAGTATAGATTTATTACTAGATGCACCAGGCAACGAGGTGTAAACTTGTTACTGTCAGCTGGGGGTAAACTACTCACAGGATCGGTGTTAATCCAACAACATTCTAAATCTACTAGTAATCAACCAACTAATTCAATAGTTGCATGACTAGGCCTAGAGCAGTCACCACTAGATGTCAGAGACGAAACCGAGGATGATGAGTCCAATCCCCCTGTTCATAAATTATGGGATTTGGACACCTTAGGCATAGTCCCTGATCAACCCAGTCCAGATGACACATGGACGTATCAACAATATCTTGATACTGTTATTTTTTAAAGATAATCAGTATTGGGTGAGACTCCCATGGAAGCTGAACCACTTACAGCTTCCAGTAAATTATTTCATGGCCTCAACCCAATTAAATTCTCAATTAGCTAGGCTACGGAAGCAACCAGATAAATTGCAACTGTATCATGCTTTGATACAGCAACAACTTGCTAACAAATATATAGAAGTTGTTGAAGAAGACGAGCAAAAATCAGGCCATTACTTGCCACATCATGCTGTCCTGAAAGAATCAGTTACAACACAAATCAGGATTGTATTTAATTGTAGTGCCAAATTAAAGGCAGACAGCATGTCACTAAATGATTGTCTACAAACTAGACCTAGTTTAACCCAAAGACTACAAGATGTCTTATTATGAATTCGCTTTGGTGTTTTCGCCTATAAGGCCAACATTAGTAAAGCCTTTTTAAGAGTAGGCTTACAAGAGACGGATCGTGATTTCACTAAATTTCTCTGGGTGAAAGTTCCACTGGATCCTAATAGCAAAGTCATTACTTATAGATTTGCCTCAGTACTGTTCGGAGCAACATCTTCACCATTCTTACTCCAGGCTACTCTTGATACACATCTTAAGAAGTCTAATAGCTCCTACAAGACTGAGATTAGCAACAATTTATATGTTGACAATTTTCAAGAAACCACTAATGATGAAAATAAACTAGTGTAAACCTACCATGAGCTTAATCGTGAACTTTTTTTTTGTTTTTTATTTTTTTTTAATATTTTCTACCACAGACGTGGTGACACATTTACAATGCTAACCAGCATATATACATTTTCTTCTGCCCTCCATGGACAGAGTTAGAGATGTGTTAAACATATAGTTCAGGGTTTTATTGAACAATCAACCACAGAAGGTGGTTCGGTGCTTTTAAAATGCTAAGCTAACCTACATACGTAAACACATAGATACACAGATTTACGTATGCCCTACATAAAGTGTTCGATGTGTCTTTTACATAGTATCATTAATGTACATTTACAAAAGTGAAATATAATTCTGATCAGCTTCCAAATATACTTTATACAATCGTGAACTGTTAGAAGCCAACATGCCCTTACAGTCTTGGGCCTCAAATAATAAACAACTAAACCAAATAATCGAGGAAGAATTGTGGGAACCGACCTGTGAGATATATATTTATTTAATTTATATGGAATTTATATTACGTTAATTTATATATTTCGATAGCAATTTGTATGATGTTTAGCGGACTCTATTTCTGCAATTTCTCACAAATCGATCCTTATATATTAGAGGGGTTTATATAAAATTTATATATATATATATATATATATATATATAATATATATATATATATATATATATATACAATATATATATATATATATATATATAATATATATATATATATTATATATATATATATATATGATTTAAACAGCTTTCATCTTTCATTTTATACCCGCGTTTTGGGTGAGGTGATATGTTACAACAGTTTTAAATGAGGTGAACAAAACTTTCAACAAAGGACAGAACACGAAAACAATGGATATTAACTGGATATTAACTGGGTAATTTGAAGGTATGAATGGAAGTAACTGCGGAAGGGCCTATTGGCCCATATTTCTTGATGCTTCTATATTGGAGCGGGGTCTTGAAGTGGGTAGAATATAGTTGTGCATTAATTGACTGTTGATTGCTGGTGTTGACTTCTTGATGTGTAGTGCCTCGCAAATGTCAAGCCGCCTGCTATCGCTGTACCTATCGATGATTTCTGTGTTATTTGTTAAGATTTCTCTGGTGATGGTTTGGTTGTGGGAAGAGAGTATATGTTCCTTAATGGAGCCCTGTTGCTTATGCATCGTTAAACGCCTGGAAAGAGATGTTGTTGTCTTGCCTATATACTGAGTTTTTGGGGCTTACAGTCCCCAAGTGGACTGTATATATATATATATATAGTGTATACATATATATATATATATATATATATATATATATATATATATATATATATATATATATATATATATATATATATATATATATATATATATATATATATATATATATATATATATATATATATATATATATATATATATATATATATATATATATATCAAACTACAGTATTAAACTACATATATTAGTAAATAACTTGGGGAGGTGCCTTATCTTATTGCATGGTAGGCTTAGTCCACCAGGTATAACTAGGATTTAGACACCAAATTATCCTCGTGAGAGGCTAGCTTCCGTCACCCAAGTAACTGATGTACCAAGATTAATTCTTGCTTCCTCTTCTTGTTCCTGTCAAAGGGTACTAGCTGTGAAGCCGCAATCCTAATATATGACAGCTATAACAGAGAAAACATTGTATATTATATAAGATAAAGACCAAGGCTTAATTACCTGTATTTAGAGGCTTGTTCGCGTCCTAACCGGAATTAATCATATCTACCTACATTACTGGCCAATAATGATTTAGATAAGATTTCGGAAAGACACTTCCCTTGTGGTTGTTGACAGCGTGTTGATGATGATAGAACACTAATTTGATTTCCATAACACTTCGTCCAAGAGAAATTATAGGAGCTGAATTTGCTCCCCAGTGCCTCTGGTCTTAACAAAGGCTGACCACTCACCACTGACGCTCCTGGCTCACTTTGTCCAGATGTAGAAGAAGAGTCACATTACTCTATTATGATACTAATAATTAAGTTAATTCAAATGAAATGTTTTTATGATGTAATAAGTCCAAAGACTACTGTATTTAAGAATAATTCCCAACAGAATAGCTGGTGAATTTATAGTACTATGTGGCAATGATATCCCGTTTTCTATTGATGGAAACTTTCACTACAAGCTACATTTTCTATGGTTAACTTGTGTATACAACAGCAGCAATATTATCTGCATATTGCATGTAATATTAGTAAATGGTGTTGGGTTTTCCGACAAGAATTCTCTGATTATAAGGTACCTCCCAAATTGTAAGGCTTAAGTATGGAATGGAATACTCCTACAGACAAATTGAATATCAAGTCGGTGGAGATCAACCATTCATCTCTAAACATAAGAAAACTACTCTCCCATGTCAGCAAGCCATTTGACCCTTTAGGCCTACTTAGTCCTATACTAATTAAGGGTCAACTCCTTATGCAGGAGTGCTGACAAAGGAATTTAAGGTGGGATGAAACGTTGCCAGAGGATCTCCAAGAAAAATGGCAGCAGTTAATTCCTGATTACAACAAACTTACTATTCTACAATTTCCTCGAAATACCTTAGGACTAAATTTACCCACAAATTTACATGTATTCTGCGATGCTTCAGGCAAAGCGTATGGCTCAGTAGCCTATCTAGTTAATACTCAACAATCATTTTTGCTTAAATCTAAGGCAAGGGTAGCCCCGATTAAAAGGAGGTCACTACCCCAAAAGGAATTAACTGCCTTATTAATAGGTGTAAGACTGGCTCATTGCCTGATCAAAACCCTCAGTAACGTTCACCTTGGTGAAATAGTAGTGTGGGTGGACAATGAGGCAGTATTGCAGTGGGTAAAAAACGACAACAACAAAACTCCCTATGTCAGCAATCGAGTAAGGGTAATTCGGGAACTGTCTGCTGGTTATAAACTAAGACATGTCCCCACCAAGGACAATCCAGCTGACTATTTATCCAGAGGTTTGACTTTAAAGCAATTAGTTAAAACCCAGATGTTGTTTACTGGACCCCAATGGCGAGTTAGTGGTCAGTGGCCCCAACAGAAGCCACAAGTCATTGTGACCAATATCACTATCCCTGTTGTGGATCCAGAACCCCCTCGAACTTTAGTTATCAATCCTCATCATTATTCCAATTTAAGCAAATTACTAAGAGTCACAGAAATGGTATTTGATTTCATCAACAAGATGGGGATCAAGTATCGATTTCCTAGTTCCATCAAATATTGGGTCAAACAAGCTCAACAAGAGACTTATGGGAAGGAATATGAACACCTCCCAGATAAGTTGAGTAAGTCTCTTGGTATCTGGCTTGACTCAGACAACTATAACATTTTGAGATGCTGCGGGCGTCTGCTTCATACAGAAATAAATTTAGATACAGAGAATCCTATACTTCTACCACGTCACCACATCATTACTAAACTCATAGTTCTACATTACCATGAACATAATACATTGCATGGTGGAGTATTAGATACTCTTACTGATCTCAGCCAACGTTTTTGGCTTCCCCAATGTCGCCAAACTGTCAAATTCTTAATCAAGTCTTGTGTAATCTGCATGAGATATGATGCTCGAGTGTGTCCTTATCCAGGTCCACCGCTCCTACCTAAGAAGCGAGTCGTCCACCTTCCTCCCTTTGAAACCACAGGTGTCGACTACACAGGAGCACTAATTTTAACAGGCACACCGAACAAGATTCCAGTGAAAGCCTACATTTGCCTATTCACGTGTGCTACCACACGTGGGGTACGTTTAGAAGTCACTTTTGACATGAGTGCAGAAGCCGTTCTGCAAGCCTTTCGCAGATTTGCTGCACGTAGATCTTGCCCAAAATTAATGATCTCAGATAATGGATCTAAGTTCGTGGCAGGAGAGGCTTGCTTACAAGAAATATGGAACCATCCAGAAGTATACTCTGTACTAAAAAAGAGACAAGGCTATGGGAAATCTATCCCTCCAAGAGCACCATTGCAAGGCGGTTTTTACGAAGGAATGGTGGGAACTGTTAAGAAATGCCTAAGAAAAGCCTTACACCGGCAGAAAATTAATCTCACTGAATTACAGACCCTTGTCGTGGAAATTGAAGCACAAGTCAACAACAGACCTCTAACCTACTTATCAGAAGATTTCTCCCAAAGAGAACCCCTAAGGCCCTCTCATTTGATTCATGGTGGTCTTCTGAGCCCTCTAATATCTTTAGAAGAGGAGGATCCAGCTGACTTTTCATGTGTCAAAGCGAGTGACTTAGTGGAGTGTTATAGACACCCTTCAAGAGTAATAGAGAAATGGAATGAGGTCTGGACACATGAATATCTCACTGTTCTTAGAGAATATCACTATGGAGCTGCAAGCCCATACAACAAAGTTCATCTCAAACCAGGTGATCTTGTCCTAGTAGACATTGATGGACCCAGGTCAGATTGGCCTATAGGTAAAATTGTCGATATCCATCCTGACCGCCATGGTACTTTACGAATTGTTAAGGTTCAGTGTCGAGGTATTACTACCTTGAAAACACTAGAAAAATTAGTACCTTTAGAGTTAGCAGAACATGAGTGTTCTACAGATATACCTGTAACCCATGTTTCAGAGAACATTGATTCTACTCAACCAAGCACAAGGCCATCTAGGGTCACTGCTCAGAACTGCAAACAGAAACTTAAACAATATTTTGATTCTGCTTAAGTGTAGATAACTCATCATTTAAACTTGAGGTGACCATGCTGATGCAGTGGTGGGTTAATGTCCAGTAACTAGATAGTTACGAGTCAACGTGACCCTGGACAGTAGCCTCACTGTATTGTTGAGGTCTCCTTGATCTTAAATGATCCAATTATTTACATTTTATTTTTGATAATTTCATTCTGTTTCTTACAGAGAATTATTCAATAAATTTCAATGTTTTTTTACGTCCCCATGTTGACTTAGTCATCTACCACAGATTCGGGACATTCGTTAGGTGCGTACTAACCTACTAACCCATAAATATAACTTCAGGATAGAGAAACAGATGCACGTTAGTACTAAGACCTGAACTACGACCCGAGTTTTCTCCCCCTGGAGTTATGTTGGAAATAACCAACAGTTTCATACATTTATTGTATTTTTATACAAGCCTTGTATTAACCACAAGTAGTTACTAAAATCACTAACTTGTAGATTTAATCATCATCATGATTTATATTAAACATATTGCCAGATTCTTCCTAGTCAGAGTGACGACGCGAGGAACGACAAGCAGAAACATAAATTCTTTCCTCATTTAGTTGGATTTATAACAGAGTCCAGTTTATTTATTCCTTTTCTAAAAATAGTTACCTTACTAATAAGTTTATTTTCGTAGCATACCACTGCTTACTGGAACTCCTTTATTTAGCTGATAATAAACATTCTAGAGGAAATTATTTAATGTAAATGATTTCACTTTAATTTCCTCGATTAGATGCGTGACTTTAATAAACCCAATTTACGTGTCGCGAAGTTATATTTTAACACGGAACAATTAAATGTGACATCAATACTCGTCACCATCTTTTCTTTCCTTAATTAATTCCGATATATATAAATCCATTTACGCTCGAGATGTCTATCGAGAGCCGCGCATGCACAATCGGGAAGAGGAAGAAGACGAGAGAATGTCGCCCGCCACCATGTGACTCGGACGCCATTAGCAACAAGCAACAGAAATCTACGTTTCGATCTTGCTAACAGTTTGTATTTCGCTCTCACGACTAGCAGAGCAGTACCACGTTACTTGGCACATCACTGCAGTGTCCTAGGAACTAATAATTACTCCAACCCACAAGTAATGTCTCATCACGACAGCTGAGGACGAGGGATCTGGAATCGTTCCTACATCTGTGGACACTTGGCCCGGCAACTAATAGTTTTCTAAACTATAATATTGTGCACATGTTTATATTTAGACTAGTTTAAAATTTTTTAAATTTAAATTTTGCCCCGAGGGGCGAGTTTATTGGGCAGCGCCACTCATCTTGTGAGTGGACACACCACCATAGCAGCATGTACAACACTCCCCAATAGGAAGAAAACCCGCTGGGTTGTTCATCCTGTCACTTGTACCCAGACACAGCTGGGACTTGCTTAACTGTCTCAAGTGAACAGCTCCTCAAACAAGAAGATTAACATCTATCAACCCTTAAAAGCTTACGTTATCTTGCGGGTGCAAAATGGGGAAATCTTTTAAGAACAGTATCAATATTTGACAGATAGTGTTTTCCTAACTCAAACAATGTGGGGTTTATTAATCTACACATATTTCTGATGTCTCGCAGGTGTTCACATTCTCTCAGGTAGTGGTCAAGGCGGTGTCCATCACTCTCACCACAGATTCTGCAACTTCGCTGCTCAACTGTTGTTTCCATTCCATATCTCCATGGATATCTGTATCCAAGACGGATTCTCGCTATTACTGATTCTCTCCCTCGTCCTCCTCCTCTTCGGCCATAATGATTGGGATTGCCAGCTGCAACCATGTTGTACCATCGTACAGATTCACTGGTTTGTGCTTCTATCCTCCTTTCCTCAGTTACCTTGTCACGGTGATGTTGCCTGACAATACCTCTAATTTGTAGTAGAGTCTTGGGTATGAAGTATTCAATATGGTCTCCTTCAGCGCCTTCAGCAGCCAGCACATCTGCTCGTTCATTCCCACATATCCCAACATGGGAGGGGATCCACAGAAACTTGATGACTCTTCCCTGATTGGTAAGAACTCTCACAGATCTCTTAATTTCAGCGACTATTGCAAGATTTTCTGCCTGATTTTTACTTAGGCTTTGTAGTGCTGCTTTTGAATCGGTGCAAATCACTGCACCATTAGTGTTCCGTTCAAGAAACTTTAGCGCCATAACAATGGCAGTTAGCTCTGCTTGCGTTGAAGAGGCATAGTTCTCAATACGTGCTTTTTCTTCATTTCTGCGTTGGAAAGTATTATCCTTGATTACCGTGTATCCTGCACCAGCCCTGCCATTGACAGGATTAGATGACCCGTCAGTGTAGATTTGATCTAGTTCATCTCCGGCTTCTTTATAAATTTCCTCGAGATACTTGTGCCTCATTTCTTGTGGTAACATGTTGGATTTTTTCATCGCCATTTCATTGATGATGATCTTGCATGAGTCATCCTCCCAGGGAGGTAACCTCTCTACAGGCAGGAGCTCACGGGCTTGCTCAAGCAGGTGAAGCTCTTCGAGGTAGCAGACTGATCTGTGATGCCATTTTTTGCTTCTCCTGTTTCCCCCTGAAAGTAGCACAGAGCTCAGTTTTTTCTTAGCAATATCATTGTAATGGGGATCTCTGGCGATCCTAATTGCAAGCTTAGCATTCAGCTCCTGAATTCTGCTTTTAACACTGGGAAGGGACAACTCCTCTCGTAGATTAGACGTTTTGGCAGTTCTTGGAACTCCAAGAATGATTGTCATGGCTTCATTTTGAATGCTTTCAAGCCTTTTCATATCTCTTTGGGAGTAGGTGCACAGAACTGGTGCGGCATAGTCTATGACGGAGCGCACATAGGCTGTGTACATCATTTTAAGCACGGCAATAGAGGCTCCATGTCCATTCCAGGTCATAGCTTTCAGTGCCCTGAGTCGACTTTTGCATGTTCCTATGAGTTGATTGAGCTCCTCTTTCTTCCCCTTGTTAGAGCCGACAGTGACACCAAGATACCGATAGTAGTCAACCCATTCAAGTGTTACACCATTAATTTGCAGTTCTTCATTTGCTCTCCGCTTGTGATGGGAGTATGCCTTCGTCTTGTTTGTGGAGAGAGTGAAACCGAGCTCAATACACTTCCTTCCAAGGAGTTCAATGGACTGTTCAATTTTTCCCAAGGTGGGAGCTTGTATTAGAACATCATCTGCATATCCCACTTGTTGTGTTCCTTCCGGAAAATCAATATTTGCAATGGCGTTCATAAGTACATTTAATAGTGTAGGGCTTAGACTCCGCCTTGGGGGGGTCCCGAGTTCCATATTCATTGTTCTGGAGACTGCTCCATTGAAGAAAACCTTGGCTTTCCTTCCTGTGAGGTAGTCTTGAACCCATTTCATGAGTCTCCCCTTGACACCCATGCATGCAAGCTCGTCTAGGATCGCAATCCCTGTGCTTTGTCGAAGGCTCCTTTGATGTCACAAATACAGAGTACCTAGCCGTGTCATAGCAAGTAATTTAACTATACAATTTGCTGTGCTCCGTCCTTTGAACAAATCCATTGACCCCCTCCCCTAACCTGCCTATTTTGTGCAACAGTCGGTTTAGGATGATTCTTTCAAGCATCTTGCAAGTGCATGACACGAGACTGATAGGTCTGTTAATTACCAGGTTCATTGGGCTTCGGTATGGGAACAATTATTGCGTGTTTCCATTGTGTGGGCAACACTCCACTTAGGAATGACTTGTTAAACAGGTGGAGTAGTGGATTGCCAGACACTTCACACAGGGCATTGAGTATGTCGTAGGTGACGCCATCTTCACCAGGTGCTGTACTTTTACCCTTTTTCATAGCGCCCTTACTGAATAGCTATGCCCCCTTACTAAAGGGGGCATAGCGCCCCCTTAGACTAGTTGTCGTTAGGCTGTGTGATTAATAANGGAACTACAAATGACAAATCCAAATGTAGAAATTTACCATGAGGCTAACGTGAGTTATTAGGAGCCAATATGCCACTACAATCATGGGCCTCAAACAATAAATCATTAAACCAGATAATCGAGAAAGAATTTCCGGGTTATCAGGTGCCTAATCAATTAAAAGTTCTGGGCGTGGAATGGAACACAGGTATGGACGAGATGAATGTCAAGTCAGTACAAACCAATAATTCATCCCTTACCATGATAAATTACTCTCGTATGTCAGTCAACCATTTGACCCTTTAGGCTTACTTAGTCCTATATTAATAAGGGGCAAACTCCTAATGCAGGAATGCTGGCAGAAACATATGGGATGGATGATCCATGCCAATTGAGTTGCAAGATAAATGGCAAATACTCGCAACGGATTTCAATCAGGTGTTTTGAAATTTCCTCGTAATGCTTCAGGACAAAACTTACCCACAAATTTGCACGTTTTTTGCGATGCCTCTGGCAAAGCGTATGGCGCTGCAGCCTACTTAGTCAATAGTGCACAATCAATTTTACTCACATCTAAAGCAAGAGTTGCTCCAATCAAGAAGAGATCTTTACCTCAAATGGAGTTAACTGCATTGCTGGTGGGAGTAAGATTGGCTCATTGCCTGACCAAGACACTCAATAATATCCACTTTGGTGAAATCGTAGTGTGGTCAGACAATGAGGCAGTCTTACAATGGGTAAGAAATAACAACAATAAAACTCCCTACGTTAGTAATCGTGTTAGGGAAATTCATGAATTATCTGCTGGATATAAATTCAGACATGTCCCCACTAAGGACAATCCTGCAGATTACTTATCAAGAGGTTTAACATTCAAACAGCTAAGCAAGTCTTCGATGTGGTTTAATGGACCTTCATGGCTTGTTAGTGGTCAGTGGCCCAAACAGAAACCACAAGTCATAGTGACCAGCATCACTACTCCCATGAAAGACCCAGAACCTCATCGAATCTCAGCTATCAATCCTCACAATTATTTTAACTTGAATAAGTTATTAAGAGTGACAGCACATGTGTTTGACTTTCTTGCTAAGATAGGAATCAGACATAAGTTTCCCAATCCTATCCTCTACTGGATCAAACGTGCACAACAAGAGACATATGGAAGTGAATATGAAAATCTTCCAGATAAATTAACCAAGTCTCTAGGTATCTGGTATGATACCAACACTCATAATATATTAAGGTGTGGAGGACGTTTGCTTCATGCAAAAATTGATTTGGATACAAAGAATCCGATCCTTCTACCACGTCACCACATTATTACAAAACTTCTAGTTTTACATCACCATCAATATGGTACTTTGCATGGTGGAGTGTTAGACACTCTCACCGACCTCAGACAGAAATATTGGCTTCCTCAAGGTCGTCAAACTGTCAAATCAATCATTAAGTTCTGTGTAATCTGCAAAAGATACGACGCTCGAGTGTGTCCTTACCCAGGACCTCCACCACTTCCTAAAGAGAGAGTAGTTCATCTTCGTCCGTTTGAGACCACTGGTGTCGATTACACAGGAGCCTTGCTTC
Organism: Procambarus virginalis; assembly: GCA_020271785.1. Classification (NCBI taxonomy): domain Eukaryota; kingdom Metazoa; phylum Arthropoda; class Malacostraca; order Decapoda; family Cambaridae; genus Procambarus; species Procambarus virginalis. Next base: position 20,965,653 of record WNGS01113158.1, on the reverse strand, counting down.
TCACTGGCAATCCAGATAAGATACCAGTGAAAGCTTATATTTGCCTCTTCACGTGTGCTACCACACGAGGCGTACATCTAGAAGTGACTTCTGACATGAGTGCCGAAGCCTTCATCCAAGCTTTTCGTAGATTTGCAGCTCGCAGATCCTGTCCCAAACTAATGATATCTGATAATGGTTCAAATTTTGTGGCAGGAGAAGCCTGCTTACGAGAGATATGGAATCATCCAGAAGTGCAGTCTGTCATGCAGAGACGACAATGCCACTGGAAATTTATTGCTCCCAGAGCCCCCTGGCAAGGTGGGTTCTACGAACGTATGATAGGGACTGTCAAGAAATGTTTAAGGAAGACCTTGCATCGACAGAAAATTAGTTACTCCGAACTCCAAACACTCGTCGTGGAAATTGAGGCGCGAGTCAACAATCGCCCATTAACTTACCTATCAGATGATTTCTCACAGAGAGAGCCTCTGAGTCCCTCGCATTTAATACATGGAGGCCTGCTGAGCCCTCTGATACCTTTGGCAGAAGAGGACCCCGTCGACCCTTCCTATGTAACCAGGAGTGACTTAGTACAAAGTTACCAACATCTCTCGAGAGTAATTGAAAGGTGGAATGAGGTGTGGACTCGAGAGTACCTCACCGCTCTACGAGAGTACCACTATGGAGCTTCGAGCCCCTATAATAAAGTTCAACTTAAACCAGGAGACCTAGTACTAGTTGACAGTGATGGACCAAGGTCAGAATGGCCTATAGGCAAAATTGTTGCTATCCACCCAGAACACCAAGGCATCCTGAGAGCAGTACGGGTTTTGTGCCGAGGTACTACTACCCTAAAGACATTAGAGAAGTTGGTACCTCTCAAATTAGCAGAACGAGAGTGTTTATCAGAACCAGCTTCACCAACAGTTTCCGAGGACAACAATTCTGATCCACCGAGCACCTGCCCCACTAGAGCAGCTGCTCAACAATGTAAACGGAAACTACACACCTATTATAGCTCTGACTAAGAGCAAATAATTTCACATCCAATTTGAGTGATCATGATGATACTGTGTTGTGATGTCTAGTAACAAATCAATTACAAGTCACAATGACCCAGATATTCACCTCACAGTAGATTCTCAGTTACTTAAATTGTATGATTTAATCATTAATTTGTTTGTGTAGGCTATTAACTATAACATTAAATTCCATGTTTTCAAATTCTTGTATGTCCTTGACAATTACGGGACATCCGTTATGTGTGTACTAACATACTAACCTTAATGCTAACTTCGGGATAGGTACGTCAGTGCTCAACATGGCACTACGACCCGAGTTTTCTCCCCACGGAGTTATGTTGGAAATTTCCAACACTAATCAACTACTATTGTATTATAATAAATTATCATCATTACACTAATTACAGTAGTTATTAATACCACTAACGGTAGTGTTAATATAATTTAATCTGAGCCTATTGCTGATAATATGACTCCTGATCATCTAAAACCGAGAGTTATTAATTGAAATTATTTAGTAACAGTTTTTATTTGTTACGATCGAATGCTATGGAGAGTATAAATATCATCTCCATTTCTCGTTAGAGATCATTTATCGAGAATATGATAATTATTAAATCCCTATTGTGACGGTAACGTGATGGAAATGGTGGTCGGCAGTCTTCCAAATAGCAGATGTCAATGCTGGGCCACATACATTTAAGTTATAAAAAAAAAGGAAAAAAAGAGTGACAGCTTGTCTAATAATCTGTGGTAAGGCAAGATACACGAAAACAGGAAATTTAAAAAGTACTTTACTTAATCTAGAAAACAAAATAAAATAAAGACAATTTCTTGGCATTTAAAATAATGTAAAAGAAAAACACATAAAATTATATATAACTAATTGAAAAGGGGGGAACTGGTTACGTTAACAAAGATAAATGGTGCTGGGAATATATGCGCTAGCTATAAACCTCTTATTTGATCACACGATGTGGGTCAAATTAGGTGTTCACAGCAGGAGCACGAGATATATTCTGGCTGAGAGAGCTGCAAGGGACTCCAACAATGACTGGCGATGATTGTGATTGGCGTGGAGCGGGGGTGGTGTGTTGGTTGGCGGCCAATGAGAACGCAGGACGGCCGCAAGTCGCTAGTTTGCTGGGAGCAGCAGTTGACAGGTCGACCAAGTGTGCAGAAGTGGGGGGAAGGAGGGAGTTGCAGTTGCGTGTGGCTGTCTTGATATATATGTTAAGCCACTATAAAACGTATCTTGCATATTGTTGAGAACGTGATGAAGTAAGGAAATAGCAGGCTCAATCTCTGGGAAGAGATTATTGTCACACTATAATTGCAACCCAGTTCCTATTAATGCATTTCATCTATAATTGCCCGGAAAAGAATAATTCGTGATTAATAATTTCTGTGGTGAATGCGAGAGCGGGTTGAGGGAGAAGGAGACGCCATTACTCACGAGGCAGCTCTGACGATCAGAGAGTCGAGACGCGTGGTGGTGTGACTGAAGAGGTTACCAACAAGAATTACGTTGAAACTCCCCCAATAGTCACCAATTACTTCCCCACGTGTTCTGCAGTGCTTTGCCAGTTAATAACGTGTCAACAATTTAAGCCACGACCCGTAATTACGTGTACACACTGTGGACGCTTGGGACTGGCAGACGCGATTTTCGGCAGACCTCAGTATTTGATACGCTCACGTTAAGTATATTTCCTTATTTGATGCATCATTTTAGGTTGTATATTTGTGAGTAGTTTGTCGTCAAGAAGAATGAACATCAAACATACAATCGTGTACATGAGGACCCTACAAGTTGATTCTCATCAGTAGTGTTATTCACCCCAGGTTCTTTCTTTATTGAGATCCTGTGACCACGAGGACGAATGACGAACTGCTGTTATAGAAATCGTCTTACAGCTAAGACATATTTTTCGTACAAATTCATAATTTGATGATTGCTATATATTTCATATAGAATCTTTACATTGAATAATTATTGCCAGATTTGGTAATTAATGTTTATGCTCTAACTGTTGCTCAGTGATTCATGATCTTTAATATTCATAATTTGAGTTATCATATATTTGAATCTATGGTAGTTTAGATTTATCATGTTATTAACTCAACAATGAACTAGTGACGAACCACACTGGTTCCTAGATATATATGAACTTCTAGAAATAACCCCCCACTATTGATATTTGAGGCTTTGACTTTAATTAATAATACAGCCTATTCTTTATTTTCAAGTGATTATTCATTGAATGAGTTTCCATAGACACTGGTTCTCTAGTGTCATTCTAATGATCACTATTATTCGTTTTCCCTCTTTTCTCAAAAGTGGGTGGTCCTTCGATTTATTTAAATAGAATAATAAATTAATTTAGTATACGAGTTCAAGCCCCAGATACCCAACAAATGAGATCACAGAAGGTTTACATACCCTAGTCCAGTGCTATTCAACCTGGGTGGACAATCTACCTTATAGTGGACCAGATTAAGTGAGGGGTGGACAGCTGTCTAGGAGTGGACTACTGGGTGGACCAGATCCTCGCCTGCACATGTTTGTATAATATACAAGAGACACTTTATTTCTCTCTCTCCTATATTTCTTAAAATACATACTACAAATACATATTTACCTATTGTAATATCGAGGTTGCCACCTCGCCTACTCACAACACCCCGATTGTACAAACACGCGAGGGACTGTCTAGCCATTGGTTGTCACGAATCACACAGCTGAGTTCCTGCTCTCAATTGGCTGAATTGGCAACACTGTCAACTGTGGACTCGGGGAGTGGTGACTGGTATATCAGTTATTACCGCAGTGTAACTGCACTTGTTCACTTCACGTTGGACAGTGAGTCTACACTTCTTGTGACTCCTGTGTGTAAGTAATACTTATTAATACTATTATTATTATTATTATTGTTATTACAACTTGCCTTTAATACAGTCTTAGGGGAACTAATTGTTATTTTTATTATATTTCAAAATTATATTTAAATCAAGTATTATTTCCACATTAATTCTGATTAGTTATTTTGTCTTAGTACTGTGTCGTTCCCATTTTGAATTAATATGTGTTATTATAACAAAAAAGGTAACTCATCCTTATATATTTTTCAAATTTCAACATTATTGCTCAACTTTTGCAGGTTGCAGTTTGTGCAGCAGTTGATGCAACAAGAAAAGATGATGTTTCAAATCCAGATGGAGCTGCATCACAGAGAAAAAGGAGGCTTCCAAAAAGGCTGCACCTTCATCACATAAAAAGCGACGAAAACGGTGGAATGATGAGCACAGTGTATTTGGATTCTTCCGGCCAGTACATGAAACTTCAAATTCCTTCCCACCAGGCAAGCGCTTCTTTTGTAATGCCACGAACAGTAATGAAAATGCTGTTCCTTCAAACTTTTACGGCATTTAACGACGAAGCACCCGGGGACACCAAAACAATTCAAAGCAATTTGTTGAGGCAACTTTGGAAGCATACTTGAAGCAACAGTCGACCTTTAACAGTCAGGTTAAGCCCTCTGACATTAAAGCACTTACTGTTGACCAGACCACAGACTAGAAGGTGAAGGGACGACGACGTTTTGGTCCGTCCTGGACCATTCTCAAGTCTACTGTGAATGGTCGAGGACGGACCGAAACGTCGTCGTCCCATCACCTTCTAGTCTGTGGTCTGGTCAACATACTTTAGCCACGTTATTGTGACTCATCGCCTGCAAAACACTTACTCTTGCTTCTCTTAAGATGACACATCGTTCTTCAGAAAAAAAGTCATTCACTGAACTTTATAATGTTGTACTGCCGTGTCATGAAGTAGCAGCTGACCTTATACATAGAGGGAAAGATGCAGGGAAGAAAGTGAAGCAGATTCCGTTGTCTGATACTACAATAAGTCGTCGGTCTGTGATGTTCGCAGATGACCTGAAGGAACAGCTTGTTAAAAGATTGCGTCTAGCCGCTTTGTTTGGCATTCAACTGGATGAAACCACAGACATATGAGGAGAAGAACAGCTGATTGTTTATTGTCGGTTTCCAGACTTAGAAGAGAAAACCATTGTTGAACATTATTAGTGCTGCCACCGACTGGGCGTAGAAACAACAGCACACAACAGTTGTCAGAAACTTCATGATATCATTATTGAAGAGGGGATTGACTGGTCAAAATGCAAGTCTGTTACTACTGATGGTGCAAAAGCTATGGTCGGTGTAATCAATGGCGTTGTAAAGAAAATCCAAGCGGATTTTGCACCTCTCACCAAATTGTATCGCAATTCACTGTGTGATTCACAAGGGAGCGTTAGTGGCAAAGCGACTGAATGAAAATAGAAATGCTAAGGAGAAAAGTGACTTTGAGTTTCTCGTGGGATGATGTTGTCAAATAGGTTAATCATATACTGTGCACATGCAAAAAAGGCTCTGGGATATGTTTTTCAAGTTGAGTTGTGTAAGGATATGGGAGCTAATTTCACAAAACTCCTCCTTCATACTGAAGTACGTTGGATATCTCGGGGTAAGGTTCTTTATCCAGTGTTTGAATTGAGAGAGCAGCTCTGTGTTGTCTTTGCTGAGGAAGCAAACCCTATGGCAGATAAATGTCAAGATGTGCTCTGCTGGCAATTGTCTTACTTGGCTCTAAATCTTGATCATTCTGAACAAGGCTAAATACATGTCAGGCAAGGGGCAAGGTGGGATATTATTTTACAGGTCCTTAGAGAAGGGAATTAATCAGGGGAAAGCAAGTCATTACGACTATATAGGCAGCAGGGAAAGGATAATGATATGGATATTGTGATTGAATGGGAGGGAGGGGGGATGGAATGGTGATTTTTTCACTGAATGTGGAAAAATGGAAAGCAACTAGTAGAAAAAGAGGTCTTTTTTCTGATTTTGAATTGATTTTACTCATTTAGAGATACTGTGGCTGGTATACTAAGGTGATCGCAGGCAACAGAGCAGATACTAACTTGATGTACAGCACAATGTCAGGCACTAATTCTTCATACACCATTAGGACTTTAATGCAAGTAAACTTTAACGTTCTATTTCCCGAGACAAGTGTAGAATGACCAGCTGACCTTCGCAACATGTGGATTCTATAACTCCTCTTCACAGGTGAAGGAAAACTGACATTGTGAGGCGCTTTTGGAGGGCTTGAGCGCAAATAATTTACAAAAGCAGTTGTGTGTCAAGACATTTAGCAATCCCATGGATTTCTGGGTTAACCGCTGCTTGATATTCCAGAGTAGCAAGGGTCTACTGAGGCAGGCAAT